>BGZK01000248.1:0-547928 GCA_005406025.1 Eumeta japonica
ATAATTATTGCGGTCAGACGAGCACTTTTCTCAAAGTTAGTCTTTAATTATTTACGTGATTTTCAAATTAATACCTTTAAAATTAATTTCTATTAAATAAAATGAATACGAAAAGTATATTTTAAAATGACAGGCGTTAATTACTAATGGGTATGCATTTTTATTTACATTTCAATATTAATTCCGACTTCGATTAGACATGCTACATACACGCATAATACGCACGGATAATGCCCGCGCCCATACTCTCAGCGACTTTAAAATTGGGTCTAGGGAATGTTTGGCCTTGGATCGGTCTGCCGGTTTGCAAAACGTTTTAAAATAGTTGTCTGAAGAACATATATATAAAATCAAGCATCAGAAAATAAGTGATCTTAATTAAATTTTTCCGAGCTTTAAAGCGTCTGCAAGGTAAAACCGCCGACCGCATGTGTCTGGGAGTAATGAATACTGATTTTTAACGATATTGTGTAAAATATATGTTAAAATCAGCTATCAGAATTTAAGTGAGGTGAGCAGTGTTTTTATGTACCTTGATTAATTGCTACCTGAAAATTGGCCGTCTGGCCAAGGTAGCGACTAGTCATATGATCATAGTACACCCCACCACTACTCACTCGTATTTATTTTGTCCATCAGAAAATGAGTGACGTCTGGGGGCTCTGGGATCTTCCTCTATAATTAGTTGCAAGACACTTTTCTATGATATAGCCTTCAAAAAATTTAATATACTAGTAAAGAAACCTACTATTAGAAAAAATTACGGATTAATTACATTTAATGGTAGCAGGAGTTTTCTAGCAATTTTTACAATGCTAAATTTTGTATGAAATATAATGCAAAAACATTTGAGAGTGCTTTACGATCGATAAATTTTTTTCACCTCTTGTCGGCAACTACTTTTACCGTTTAATTTGTCTTCGTGGTACCGAGATAGTACAAAAAATGGGAAAGTGTGAATACCATAATACACATAATTTAATGCAGATTATTCCTGCCGGCTTCAAAAAATGATTTATTGCAGTAGAAACGTAAAAATAAAATATCAAAATAGTTTAGAAAGTCAATACCGCCGATCAGTTCTCCTTAACTTAAAAACGATCACATGAGAAAAAATCCATTTAGTTAGCTTTTTTTTTTATTACCTTTACAATTACAGCAAGTAGATTTTATTGTAAATAACCGTCTAATTTGGTGTCGTTAAAGTAGAATTAATTAGAATTAATAAAAAATACAATTTAATAATGAACTAAGGGGCTCTCGTAAACAGTGATGACATCTAGTTATAAGTAAGTATGTCTCTTCGTTAGCATCTGTTTTGAAGAAATTACGTTACAACAGTTACAATATTACAATTTTAGGTAGCACTTTTCTCGTTTCTTATCAAAATAAATAGAAGCATTATGAGGCGTGCACTTTTGATTCAATTTTTTTTTTTTTGTATTTAAATATTTCCTTTGAACATTAATTTCATTAAATGAATAGCTAAGGGTAGGTTTAGCTGATACCAGATCGTAGACGTATAACATGATGATGCAGAAACTGGTTGAGTTTGGCCTTTAAAAAAACAATGTTCCGTTTTGTCGTTAAATAAAATGTAATTAGAAACATTTTTAAAAAAGAAGCCCTTAATAAGTATTTTTTAAAGTGCGAAAAACAAGTCTTTCGGCAGAGACTATATGTGTATAAAAAAGAGAGGTTACACAGTTGCGTACTATTTGGATGGCAAAAAATGGCTCAAAGTGTACATTTTGTCTCTGTCGCGCATTTTATGATACCATTCTGCAGTGCCTAAGAAAAAGGAGGCAAGAAACATTATTTATCATCTAACATTTCAACCAAAATGTCATAGCATAAGGTTTTTTATAAATGCAAAAAGAACCAGAAACGATCATGTTTTTTATTGGCAGACAATAAGTTATACTTTTTACACTTTGCAGATGCTATTCTAAAACTAGACATCAGTGGAGTGGTTTAATATAATTTTAAATTTTTACTATTGGTTTTTGATTGAATGTATAAAAACAATTAAAATTTATATTTTTTTATAATATAGCTTAATGTATTAATTAATCACCTAAGATTAAAATTAATATAGATCTTTAATTTCATAATATTGGTGAAAATATACATGAAAGAACTTGATAATTTCTTAAGTGTATAGTTTATAGTAATATAAAACTTTCTTATTATTTATACAATAAAATAAAATGACAATTAATTCTACATTAACATATTTTCGATGAATGTAATACTTACACATTATTTGCTAAAAAACAACTTTAAATATAATAAAGATAATTATTTTAGGATTAGGTTTATTCTATTGTATAATTTCATTTTACAAGCACTTTTAAGATTTGTATAAATATAAAACAAATAATAAATAAAAAAGGCGACACCATTAATGTAAAAACAGTCTCTATTTTTAAGTGACCAAATAACGTGACAACACAAGAAATACGAGACCAGTGTTGCTTAGGTCTATTTCTTTTAAATCGGTTTATATCTCGGTTTTTGATATTACTTTAAGTACAAAAATATACTATTAAGGTATTGATATTTCTCATATACTAATAAACTTGCACCTCTGTAGTGGTCCTAAAACAATACGTACATCCTGCGAGGAATATCAATACCTTCATTGTATACCATCAAGAAAATATAAGGCTTAAGATAGGCAATGTAACTATTCTGAGGAACGAAGGTACATAACGTTACTTTGATGCGAAATAAAAGATAATATAGCTATAGTCACAAAGTACATTCGATACCAGAACTAAGGAAAGTGAATTCAAAGACAATGTACATTTGATCTTATAACAATAAAACTTTGTCATGGTTACAAAGATACAATCTATTATTGTGTTAGGAACAATATGACATTGTTACTAAAGCAAAATTAAAATGATTTACTTAGTCTGTGTGACAACTCAATACTGCCACTATAGCATAGTCTACAACTACTGATAAATTAACAAAACAAATTGACAATGAAAACCTTGCGCTAGAGGCTATGTGCTCTAAACGGCTCGCTAAGGGCAAAGTTTTATTGCCATCATAGCTATAATTTATTCTCAGTGTATGTTGCAATATACATACATAAACTAATAAATATTTAATGCATTCACTATAGATAAACTTATAGATAATAAATCTATTCCATACAAAAGCGTTAAAAAAAATGCACTCAAGCACAATATAAATATTTCACATCGATTTTTGTACAATTTCACAATCCGGCGTGGTATAATATCAGATCTTATCGTCCACGAAAATATGTCGAAATACCAGTTAGTCGACCGTTCTATCGACCAACTGGTATAACTCACGATTTATCGGAGTTCGAGGAGCGAATTCATTTCGTTAAAACGAACCTATCTATAAATATTGCTATCTCTTTTTATGGAAAGTTTCCGAATCGTGGAGCTGAATATTTGATATTAATGGTTCTCATAATAAAATTTCGATAAATCAAACCCCACCCTTTGAATTGAAACACAAGTTCAAGCGTAACTTTTCGTCTCGGATGATTCGATTTAAAAAAGTTGGTACGAAAAATTGTATCTTAAAAATCTTGTTTCTTAAATGTCGTTCTCTTTGTAATATTTACCTCAAGTTTAGTTATATTGATATTCACCAAAATTTTCTAATAATATGTACTATAATACTCTTACTTCACAATCTTGACTTTTCATTTTAACACTTTTTAATAAATCCAACTGCGGTATCAAAACTAAAAAAAAACCTTTTTCACATAGAATACGCACAACATAAAAAGAAAATATAATATACTAATTCATGAGTATTAATAAATATTAGAACAAAGTGTATATTATGCAAAATAGGGTTGGCGAGCTATAATATAGCGTGACGAGTATTCATACATATTATATATGAATATTCGTGACATTGATATAAGATATAAAAATAAATTCATCATTCCTTGTTTCCACTTGGAAAAAGTCAAATAATATTTGTGAGGAAGGCTGTACACAATTGGATTCCTAAAGTAATACTGATTATAACATTAAAAGCTATTTAAGCTGTAGGTATATTACAAATGATTTCTTGAAAAAAGCGTTAAATTATTACCTGCTTGGGAACAATTTAACGTCGAAGGGGCATAGCGTTAACTAGCAATAATTAGCATTTTTTTTTGTGTTTAACCATCTACAAAAGTTGGTTTATCTATATAAGTTAATACTTTGTACAAAAATGAACTAATTGAATGTTAAAAATATTAAACTGTTGAGTCTCTTGCCGCTTCTTCTTGCCAGTATTCGTGTTCCGTAAAATCAGTAGTTCTCGACAAAGATTAAATTTCTTTTTATATGCCTATGTGTTAAAAATCATTTTATTCTATCGGTTCTTACAAATAAGAAACATCAAACTTTACCAAAATCCGTAGAATTAGTGTTTCCTTGGATTATTTTTATTCCATTTTACAACTTTTATAGCTGCCCAGTGCTATATAGTCACTAAAGTGCAAGTTTAAGTAAGTAATGTAAATGTTTACGACTGCCACTTTGTCATTATACAATTCAAAGTTATACCTGTCTTCTTACGCCCAGCCGCGATTCTATAATCATTATTTCTATAACGAAACATTGCTGTTGGTGCATACAAACTCTTTTTTCATTATGGGACAGAGTTGGTGACTCACACTAAGCGAAAATTTTATAATAAAAATAATATGAAAAAGGTATAGATATTTATATAAAAAAGTATAAGTATATAATTGTACTACGCTTCGCCGATTCGCATAATCTGGCATAGGTAGCACATAAAGCGATACGTATCTAATGGAAGATTGGCAATGGCAATAATTAACGCGACCGCAGCTCATGCGTACGCACAGCGACAATCACAGGCGAATGTCAGTTACGTAGGCCGCAGGGCGTCTGTCTGTGCATATGTATGTATATCGTTTCTAAGACGAGGTCGCCCGATTGTGTTTATACCATGTTTATGTACGTCTGATGCCGCTGCCGCCGCGCCGCTGCTGATGGCTTTGTTGTGATTGAAAGCCGGCGTTTGCTTGCCCCTTGATCGATTGAATTTATAATTGATTCCCAACAAGTAATTGGTTGGAGAACGTCCATACGGAAAAGTTGGAGATCGCATTTTGATGATGACTCGTCCTTGTAGGCGAAAAATGAAGAATGCCAGTTCATAGACAAGTTTTTAGGTATAAATGATACAACTTTTATATGTAAAAAAAATAACTGGCTTGAAAAATCTACCAATGTTATGAAATGGCAATTGGATTTGAAAATATTGCACACTAAAAGGGTAAAAATAAAAGCGTTAATCAGATACCAGAACTGAATTATAAGTTTAATCAAATATTATATATTTTTATTAAGCAAATATTTAAGTGTATGTCGACTAAAGATAAGCCAAAGACTATCGAGTCTTACTTTTAATATGTTTGTGACTCAAAACTTAACATTTTGAGTTTTTTCTATTCATATTTTATGTATTCATGTTTTACGTATTATGTTTTATGTGTTCATATTTTATGTATGTATTAAATTTTGAGTCCAGTTATCTCTTATACATTTTAGTGTTCTTTTTTTCATTACATTTATTTTCTTTTTTCGTTTATCTCGCTTTAGCTATATAAATTTATTTGATTTTATGTATGTTTGTCATCACGCTTTCATATCACGCACATCACGCTTTCCAGATTCGACGTATTGGCCGCCAATATCGCCCGCAAAATCTTTTCGAATGTTGCTAAATTCACAATAGAACCAGTGGCAGAACCCGTATCTGTTTTATGCAGCGTTGATGGTAAGAACTTGTAAACGTCATTAATTGAACAAATTAAAAGAAAATTGCATATGATTAAATACTACATTCGTGTTTGATAAACTTGTTCAGTAATTTAATCTAAGTTGTGTTACGTCGTGAGGTAGATGTTAAAACGCCTGCAGTTTTTACTTCGAATTTCCAACCAACAAAAACCCGCAAATGCCTACACAAACACAAGAACTACTCGAATTCCTGAAAATATTCATCATTAATTTTGAACTCTGAATACAGTAATGAGAAAGAACGCCTAATAATATCCCTCCTAGAACAAGAACACTCGTTCACATTAACGATATCTTAGAAGTACATGATACGTACAAGCGTATACATGATTATTAAGTATAAGGATTTTCTAGATTTACTAGGCGTAACCTAAATTAGGGTCCCGTTAGGAAATTGATCACGTCCGTATCGACATTTACCTTTTCTTGATTCGACAATATCTCAAATTGTTCTCTAATTCTTCCCTCAAAGAGTTTTAAAGCACTATGGTGTTATATAACAAGTCAGCTCGAAAATTATCATTCTCGAATTTAGCACCACCGCGAAAAGGCGTTGTCTTAGTTCGCTCGTTTTAAATAGACGCACAACTCGCAAAGTTTCTCATTAAACACCCGACTTTCACGCAGAATTTAACAACGTAGTACATCGTCCTTTGAGAATGTTAAACAAAAGTTGAATTATACAGAGAATGTAAACTCACAATTATAATATATATATTTTTTGAAGTCTATCTATTTCCGTCTATATATTATTTTTATTCATCAAACTGTTACAAATTGAAATACCTTGAGTAATAATTTATTTAAGTTAAAAAAAAAATGTACGTAAGGGCGTATTTCGTATAGGTACTAACAAACAGTAAGAGTGATGTGACGTGCACTCAAATAGTTAAATTTTATATAATACGTATAAGAATAAATAAAAAAATTTAATTTGTTTTGACCGTCCCAAAGCTTCATTTCAAAAAGCCACAAGTAATTGCTTAATTGGATTGTGACTTAATAGAAAAAAAAACTGACAGCATTTCGGACCATGCTCAATGTAGATTTTCATAGCCGTTACTGCAAGGAAATCCACTATAGATGAAATTTTGTATTAGTTTTGTGTAGTCAAATTTTGGAAAGTCTTAGTGTATCTGAAACAAAAACCTACAAACCGAAAAAGGAATACTAATTCCTTTTTTGGTTTGAAGGGGGTAAATAATAGTGTGGCGGACGAATATTCTACCACGGGAAAATGGCTCTGAATATAACGCCGTCGTCGTTGCACTATTCACATACACTGGCTTCACCCGCTTCTGTGGACGCTGCTTCCCCTCTTCTTCGGGGTTTTTCCGTCGACCGCTGCACTCTAACTGAGAAAGAAAGTCTTTTTTTAGTTTGCTCCTTGCGAGCAGAGGGGGATAAAAAACCTGATGAGCTGCCACGCACCCGCGTGCGTGGGGTGTGTCCGACTTTCACGGACCAAAAAACCCCCGAAGCAACATATCGGTTGGCGATCGTCCGTAGCGCCAATATATTGGGGCTTTGAGGACTTCGTCTATCGCGGCCGATCGGAATGGAATGCCGTCCGCGCAAAGTAAGCCAGACCTGCTCCGGCTTACGTAGGCGGGAGTGCACTACCCCCTCTACCGTGCGGCCGACCAGCGCTCCCCGCAGGAGATCCATCTTGTTGTTATTTATTAAAATCATTAAATATTAGAAATTTATACACAATATTTACATAAAATAAAAACACATTAGATCATAAATACTAAAATTCTAGACCGTGTCCGTGTTTCTATATTAATATAGAGCGCCTAAACTGAGGACACCGTGAACTGTAATTATCCCGTTTTTCCCTTATTTTTCTATCGACTTTTATCCTTCATATCCTCCGTGTGTGGTAGTGAGCTGGCTGTATGCCTTGACTTTCCTAGTTTTTAACCGACTTCAAAAAAAGGTGGAGGTTCTCAATTTGACTGTATTTTTTTATGTTTGTTACCTCAGAACTTTCGACTGGGTGAACTGATTTAGATTATTCTTTTTTTTATTTAAAAGCTGGTGCTTTCCGTGTGGTCTTAATTAGTGTCATTTTTGGAGCCGATGTCAGCCAATTAAACACTACAATATACCTAGCAATAGACACCGACTCTAAAAATAACAATAATTGTAACTAAATTGTATTATCGTAATAATTTTATTGACTTTTAAGTAGTCTAATATTTTTCGTTTCATTTTACATAGGAAAACTCTAAAAATATTTTGATCATTATTTGTTATTCATAGGTATGTGTTGAGTTAAATTTGAAGTGGATAAGTGTACCTACCTACTTTCTTGCGTGGTAAACAGATAGATCGTACCTATATTTTGATGAGTAGAAAAATTAGTTGATTATTAATTTGTAGAAGAATACGCAATAATTTTTATACTTTTTAGTGCATTAATTAATTTGTTTTGGAACGTCAGTCTTTTTTGTTATAATTTTTATTTTGGGGCATACAGCCATACGATCCCGGCTGCTACCAAATGGCCCGGATACGTCTATCGAGTGTCATAGAATATACTGACAGCCTACAGGAGATATAATGAACCGAATATGTTCATTCAACATTTTAGGGAAAATGAAACACATGACAAAACCACTATTTATTGTTTATCCAAAATCCTACCTAGGTGCCCGCACCGCCTATCCACACTCTACCTGTTATGTATACATGTCTCGCTCACTCGAGGATGATACAATACTCTGTGCTATTGCATCATGCATTTTACCTATGTTCATTCCTTATGTTCTGTTTATATATTCCATACAGAAACGAGCCGATCTTTAAGTCTATTACAATTATGTTATTAAAGTAATAATGCACTTTACGAACGCCGTCGCCTATGACTCACATATACACTTACTTTCAACATTCCTATATGAGCTAAAACTATATTTACATTCTTAAGTACGATAACGTTTTACATATCTATACAAATCCATATAACCAATGTTATGTAAATACGACTTAAACTATTCGTAGCGCGATGTCGTCGTCCGTAACAAATAGGTTTCGATAAGTATTTATATGACAATCTTTTATAGGTACAAAGTTTATGTTAAGTACATTTTATTATTATTAAATGACTTGTAAGTGTTATGAATTAAAGTTCAAGTGTATTAAAACATATTAAAACGATTACTGCAGTCCCAAAATATAAAAATAAATGTGAAAAAGTACACGAGCAAAAAAATGTATCTTCTTGGAACTTATGTTTTTTTGTTGTGAAATGCAATTTTTCGGCAATAACTCAAAAACCGTATATCCAATCATGTTCAAAATAATATTAAGCGTTACTTTTGTAATTTTTTTGGTCATTAGGATTAAAAAATAAAGGGCGAAAACAATATTTATGCTAATTTCGAAACGATTGTTCCTAAGAATATTTCCTTAATCAAAAAAAATTGCTTAGAAACTTTAAAATATTTTTAAAAAGACTGTTGATATAAGTCCCCCCAATAGAAATATTTATTTTTATTATGTAACTACCAAATTAGCAGCTTATACAAGATATACTTTAAAGATATGCTCTAAATTTCATGAATATAATAATTTCAACAAAAATTTCGGCCATTAATGGGCTTAAAGGTGAACCCATATTCTTTGCAGTAGATTAATATTTCGCGTTTAGCGGTAATAGAGTCGTAAGTTGATTGCATTATTTTTAAATCAGATTTAAAGGGGCATATAAGCGTGCAAGCCTGCAGAGAATGTCACCGCCGCTCATGAACACAAGCTACCCCAGAGGCCAACTGTTCGTTGCCGGCGTTTAGAAAGAAAGAAATACACTTTTTCTCAAAGACCCCCTCTTCAGCCTCTTCACAGTTGCAGTGTTATCACAATCTTTATCTCAATAGAATCCTCAAACCTATGCATTTACCTACCAAAGGAGATCATAGTTAAGAAATAAAATATTTTATATTTACTCATTAACGAAACGCTGCATCGAAACACATTCTCTTAAAATAATAGAAATTGAGCAATCGCAGTTTTTTGAAACAACATTATCATGTTACAATCACAAAATTCACCTATAGGCAAATATATATGTTATATACCCAATTTTAAAACATAATAATAATATGCTCAATGACCAAATTAACATAATAAATCGCCATTATTGGACGCTTGCTTATAACTATTTAGGTAATGCTTGGTGATGGTTAGTCTGTGACAATTGACGGGCATGTCTATTTATGGTGGTCTGTGGCTGCTGATAAGGATACTTTCGTCACCTTTTGACCATTGCATGACCGCGTTTCACTGAACAAGGTTGTGTCCGCATTTGTTGGTTGTTTTTAGTACTCCTTACAATCTGGTGAATGTGCTGTCTACTTTCTCTTGAGGATGTGCCTGGTTGGCATGAAACGCTCGTAGAAATAACCATTATAAGATTAGCCGACTAAGATAATTATAAAATGAACACTTGCTTAGGTGTTCGATATCTAACAATCTTCTCGAATCAATATTCAATTCTTTGGATAGAGATTCGTAGTGAAGGGGTAGATTCGAGAATCAGCGATGGGTTTCATGCTGCATGTTAATGCATGTTGCAGGCAAGCGCTTAAAAAGTGTCTATTTCAATCACATCAAAATCAATCAGAACAAGTCATCGAGGAGGAAACCCTACCTAATCAAACGGGGTAACACAGGGTAATCTTCCATGAGAGCGAGCCGCGACCCCCCGTTCGTAAGTATCCGGCCGCGTGCCGGCCCAAGTTTCCAATCGTGGAATTGTATTAAAGTATTCGGCAATAACTCAAGTGAAACAAGAAAACGAGAATTCAACCTCAATATGTGTTCAAGTGTGTCCGGATTCAGTGGGGCGAAGTTAAAGGGGCAAAGTTTCCGACTGCGCCCCGGAGGCCGATCCAACTTCCGCGCGGCGATAAATAAGGATTTTGGCGACAAATTACCACCCAGACGCGTCGCACCCTTTCTTTGCGGCGTCGGCCGCTATCCGAAATGGAATAGTTGCAGAAACCAATTACCGATATATCGATCGCGGCGCCTCACAAAAAAAATACACACGCAGCGATGGATGACTCGAACGAACGCCGGCGCGCGCTCACCGTAAAAGGTCGGCGCGAATGTTCTGTAAAATGGTGGATGGCGATAGATTCGATGAGATCGGTACTCGATTTTTTTTTATATTTGTGTAACAGAGTTGGCAAACGAGCTTGTGGTTCGAGTGTACAGCGATTAATCACTGTCGCCCATGAACTTTCACAAAACGTCATGCAGCCGCCAACACATTATCGTCTTTCTTAAAAGACCTAAACCTTCTTCTTGAAGATCTCAATTTCGTACATGTTCCAAGGCATCGACGAAAGTAGTTAGTTCCATAGTATGATGTGCGCGATAGGGAGTTGCGTAAGGCTATTGTGGCGAACCGCCAGCCGTCGACATGATAAGAATATTATATAATCAGAGGTACAATTTAAAAACTGGTATCAGATAGAACGTTACCCAAATTAAACATGAACAATAGATATTTTTTTATTTATTTACTTACATTTCTCCTTAAATTTAATCTAGTTATTAGACAAGTCAACAGAAACTATTTAAAAGAATATAAAAAAGTTCAAAACTTATAAACCGCAATCTAAGCAAAACTAAGACCTTATAATTTATTTTTATTTACTTCTTTAATCAAATTCTAAATAGATTAGCAGCTTATAACGAATTGATATTAGTAATAATAATAAACGTTTATTACTCAAAAACCCAACATATTGAGGTTCTTAAAATAAGGTTATATAACTTGATTGCTTACAATATATGGCAACTGCTGCTACATTAGATTAATACCTGTGTTTCAGCATTCGCCGTTTATGTATATTACACTAGAAGCACTTTTTACTAAATTCTTAAATATATCATTGCGATGATTTAGCAATACAATACAATGACTATTAAATATTAAATAAAAAGGAAATAAATATATACTTAACTTCTATACTTCCATTTAAATGGAAGTAAAATAGAGAAAAACAAACACTAGAGCCTAATATAGCAATGAATGGTGACAATAATTACAAACCATTTATATTAGTCTAAGATATGAAGTACGATCGATCTATACCCATTTAGCAGTATGATAAAAATTATGTTTTAAAAATAAAAGAAGTTTCTAAGGCTAACTGGAAAAGGTTGAAAGAAAGAAATATTCACTGCTATAATTAATTAAAATTTAAAAAAAAATTTTTTCAATTTTGCCGGCTTGTCTGCTAAATAAACCGAACTCCAGAGGAAAGTATATATGTAATATACACAGCATTCAACACCAACATTGAGTACCTTTTCCTGATCCCTATTACCCTACAACCGCGTACAAACAGGTAAGTTAATATTAGGAATTATTCTTTGCTGCCAACTAATTGAATTATATATCAAAATAAAGCTAATTTTATTGTGAATACGGTAGTATAGGGTTGATTGACAAAAGCACGTCATAGATAACGATTGTGAGACTTTTACATTTTAAAGTCGGAGCAAGAAAATATATAAGACACAGAGGGAATACGGTTGTTGTGGTTCTGAGATTGTGTGGTTGGTTTCTCGATGGTCATTTGAATCCAAACAGATTTGGTGGAGACGGGACACCATTGAAAATTTTTGAAAAATACTAATTTTTTATCATTTTAATGAATTATACTAGTGAATATTTTTTTCTTTCAACCTATTCCGGTTCAGTTTAGAAACTTATTTTATTTGATAAAATATAGTTTTTATCCGATCATCAAATGGGTACGGATCGATCTTACTTCGGATCCTTTCCTAATGTTTATTTCTTTTCCGTCTGTGTACGTGCGGGCGTGCGTGCGGCCGTGCGTGCGTGCATGTGTGCGCGTGTACGTGCGCACGTTGGTGTGTATGTGCACGTGGGAATAAATATTTTATAGGTATTGCGAGATTGATAAGATGTAAAGTAATTTATTTTCCAATTTTCAAAAGATTCAGTTTCGTCGTAATTCAGTTGCAGTAACGATGCAGTTATATATATTTTTACCGTTTTTTTTTTTTATTTTGGTTATATATATTTATGTTTTATTAACTTTGTTACATAAGTAAAGGCCAAAATAATTATGATATTTCTGTACAAAGGTGGTAAGATAGATTTCAGAACTTCTAAATACCTCTGCTCTGCTTTTGTTTTGATAATCAGGATCAAAACCTAGAGTTGAATGCTGTTTTAATGTGACACTTAATCTAAAAGCTGTCTGATCGTGAGTACTTCACATATTTTATATAGCCTTTTTATATAGACGAAAAATGCTGATTTTTAAAGCTGTAAATTGAGCTATTTCCATACTTTTAACTTTTTGACAGCCAAATCTGTATTCAGCATACGTGCTCTTAAAGCCATTCTCATTTTATATGAATAAAGCTAGTGGTGTTAAAAGAATAAATAAATATTATCGATTATTGTTTTATTGCCGATAAAGTAAAAGTTTAAAAACCGTAACGCAGGCGATACTTATGCTACGATTATGTTATCATAATGATATCTCCTATAGTTATCACCAGGTAAAATAAATAACTCTTTTCCATCCTGGTGTATTTTATACACCAACCGGATATTCTCTCAAAAAGCTGAAAACATTGGCTTAACCTATAAATTCGCATAAGACATGCGCCTTGTGCAAAACTTTTCTCGTATAGGCGAAGTCAAAATCATGAATTTTCGCCATAACAATAAGAGGTATATGCTTCACAAATATAATTTCAATCGACGTTTGTCAACAAGAGCTATTTTTTAGGCAGTTGGTGTCGTATTACTTAATCTCTTTTAGTAAAACTTAGATAAGCATATGACAGAATTATTTAAGTTCTTATAAAACGTTGCGTAATTTGATCAATATGCTTGTTGACACTATCACTATAGTAGAATTTTGATGTAAAACATTTATTGGCGTGCCTCGACAGCAACCGTGACGACAAACGGCATGACCCTCTCTTAAGCGTCGCTGTCTACTAACTTGTGTGTGCAAGGCACACATACTATATACATTGTTGGTTATCAATGCATTTTGCATTTTTATTCCATATACCTATTACATTATTCCAATAATAATAATAACAAAATTGCATTAAATAACAGAATACTTTTTTTTATTTATTTTACTCAACGTTTGTTAGTTTTTTATTCATTATTGATTTATTATAAATAACAAAATTCATTCAATACTGTCAATTTTAAGGTTTTCATCTGCCGTGCGTACCATGACATCCTCCTGTGTTGTCTAATCAGAACGTAATATATAAATAATTAACGTAATGAGAAAACATATAACACTGACCTTATAAATATTACATAACTAAAAGGAATTTAATAAAACTTGAAAATTAAGCACAAAAATGTCATAAATATAACTTTTCAATTATAAGTACACGAAAAATACATTAATATTAGACATTGCAGAGAAAATAAAATACATTACATACTACATTTTAAAAAACTCCTAATTTTTTTAATAAACTTTTTACATACATACGCTTTTTTAATTTTTTTTTTTATTAAGGAATATTAAGAAAAAAACGCTTGTTTAATGACAAAATCGTCTGTGACATATGAAACGGTCGGATATTTCTAACAAGGACTCTAAAATTACTAAGGGAATTTGATGGAATCGTGTCTATAATAATAATAATAAAATATGACGTAATAATCGCTCGAATTTTTCCGACACTGGCTTTCAGTCATATATTTCAGAGCATAAACGAATTGTATTTATCTAATCATGTGATTAAACACATTACAGTTTCCTAGTGACTTGGAAGTTTATTTTAACTTCGTATAATGTAAAGAATTTATTTATGTAATAATTACTGTAGCCGTATTTATTAAAATACAATAACAGTAATTTATAAAGAATCATTTGTGGTAGATCCATGCTGTAATCAACTTGGCTATAATACGAAAAATGAACCGGCTCGACCGATGAAATACCACAATCTCATAGAATACAGACGTGAAATAACAGCTTGTGCTTTTGCTTTTTATCTAGCGAGTGAAAGTTCTGGTGGCCCCTCCCCCTCCACCATCGCCCCATTCTTCTCTCCATCACCCCCGCTCATCATTCCGTCACCCAAGTCTCCTTTCCATTACTCTACTCCCGTATTCATCGCCCCACTTCCCCCTCCTACAGTACACTCTTCCCTCCCTCAGTCCACTCTACCTCTTTCTACTCTCTCAGATACCCTATTCCTATCCAAGAGATCGACGACGCACTGGTGACTCCTCTGGGACTCTAGAATTGCGTAGATACATGGGCGACGGTGACCATCTACTCTCGAATGGCTCGTCTGCTCGTTTACCCTTCGACTATGCTATAAAAAAAGAATCGATTTTCATTTATAATTTATTACTATGTACTTAATCGAGTTTAGAATCGGAAATTTTTAAATCAATTCCCCTGTAACCTTAAAGCTACTAAAGCAATGAAATTATGACAAAAAAAGTAAAGCAACACTCAAATCATAATTGTCGGATATATCCGACTTTAGCTTTGTGAGTTTATAAAAAAAATCGATAATTTGCATTGAAGAAAATAGGTTTTTTTGTGACAATATTATAATGTTTCTGGGATTAAATCTAAGGTAATTTATATATTAGTAAATATGGTATTTGATTCATTACAATCAAATACCTTTTTAATTTTGTTCTTTAATTACATGAAAATAAAGAATAAATAAAAAAAACTGAAAATACTAATTTGTCTGATATATCCGATACAGGTCTCTTTGTCATAATTTTGTTTGTCGGATAAGCGAGTGGATGGCCCGAACTTTAGTTCAATTCTACCTACCTACCTACCTAATTCTGAGCTACCGAGGTGATCGACAAGCCATATCCTAGCGAACTGCTAGTGCCGTCAATTTTCTTTGAGACTTTGTGTGCATCTTAAGTGCTTATTAATTATATTTTATTATTTAGTTTATCGAACGAAAAGTAAACGAAAATGATGTCTAGTGGAAAAAAACGAAAAGTAGATGCAGAGGGTCGCCAGTTTCAACAAAAATAGACTGAACAATTCTTTTTTTATCTTGCACAATGGTAAGCCTATTTGTTTGCTGTGTAATGAAACCATTTCAGTTATGAAAGAATTCAATATATACAGGCATTACTCAACTAAGCATCCTATACTGCACTCATTGACAGAACAAATGAGAAAATACAAAATCTAGAACCTTATCGCAAATTTGGTAAAAGAGCAACAAATGTTTCATAAACAAAGAACACAACTCGATAATGTTGTGAAAGCTAGTTTTATAATTCTAAATTGGCAGTCATTAAAACCATTTGCCGAAGGAGGATTTCTCAAGGAGTGTATGTTAAAAGTTTGCAATTATTTTGTGTCCTGAAAAAAAAAATTAATTTGAAAAAATTAGTTTGTCAAGACGAACTGTTGTTCGACTTGTAGAAATCATGGCTAATGAAATAAAAACAATATCGACTGACCGTATGGCTGGTATTGAATCATTCTCTACAGCATTAGACAAGAACACCGATTCGTCTGACACAGCTCAACTGGCTTTATTTATTCGAGGTGTTGATAAAGAGTTCGCTGTTACTGAGGAATTGCTTATTTTGCAGCCGCTAAAAAGAACCAGCAGAGGAGAGAACATTTTTAATAAGGTTACTTAAGTTTAGTAAAGTTAATTAAATGTAAGAAAAATTAAATTTAATAAAGTTTAATAAAATGCTCCAATACACTTGCAAATGGAGTTGATCGAGATTCAAGAAAACTCACTCCTAAAATCTAAATATGAAAACGTGGAGTTGCGCGATTTCTACAAAAATAATACGTCGAAAAAAACTATTTTTCGCAGCTTAGAAAATTCACAAGGAGATTAATTTGTTCGTTTAGCAGTACTTACAAATGTGAACACCTTTTTTCAAGGCTGACTGACGATAATTCGGAAAATTCTATACGTCTTTGTATCAGTGGAATTAATCCAAACATCGATGGATTAGTTTCCCAAATTCAAGCGCAATTGTCTCATTGACTTCGGTGTCGCTATTTAACTTTTGTAGTTTGTAGTAATTCCATATTTCACGATTTAATTATAATGTTGTGCCTATTTTTTTTTCATATAATTTTGTTATTTTATTAAATTGTATTATAATAACATTGTCGTATTATTTCATGTCTGATATATATCGCTAAAAATTATGAACACTATTTTAAAAAACTACTTTAAAATGCACTACTACCTTTGAATTCGCGGCCCGCGAAAGGAATTGCAGACTAAAGTTTGGCCCACATGTCAAAGGCTGCCCATACCTGGTTTCAGGTTTAATGTCAGATATATTAAAATAAAATCTTAAAAAAGAAAATTAACAAGTTTCATATCAAAAACAATAGTTATTGTTGCTACAGTCAGAAAAAACTGATATAATTAACTAAAAAATAATAATGTAAATAAGTCGATTCAGTAAATAAAACAATAATTCATTAAATCTATATTTCTTGTGTGCCAACCCGCCATGGCTCGTCCCAAAACTCCCCATTATACAAGCGGCATTGCCGCGTTGAATTGCCACAGAAAGGAGTTGGCGCAGATAAGACCCAGAGCGAGGACCGGCCCCTTTTGTCCGTGTCTTCGGCCTGAATCCCTTACAGAGGGAGGACTTTGCCTCACTGCCCCGAAAGCCAGCTGTCTCAAAGGCGCCTAGGATAAATAGGTACGAATCCATCTGCACGTTATATTTCAGAATTTCTAGAGGCAAATTCAGACGTTAAAGCTTCTAATCGTGATGTATTATGTGAATGGTAAGTTATAAAGTTGCCAACACAAGTGGCATTCCACATTAGACAGCGCTTCCTCTGCCAAAGGGCCACCGTTGATCCATCAGGTTGCTTTCCCTTTGAAAGGGTAAGGCTCGTTCGTTAAGGAACGTTCAAGAACACAAAGAACGTTGACAGAGACCAGCACTGCGGATAACATTATCAAACGCGTGATCACACGGGAATCTCCTAGAAAAAAACAGACAAGTCAGCCCGTGATGGCCATTAGCCTCTATTGCTAAGTCGCAAATGTATAAGATCGGGAGAACAGTTTTTTCATTTCAATATAATATTTCATCATATTTTATTAACATTTAATTATTATTATATATACACATACATATATTAAATACAATGGAAATTCCTCAAAATATACCGAACGAAACTAGTTCAAAATTTAACGACGTCTAAGTTGAGTGGACCCCTTTCGAATGTCGTAAGCTACTTATCGATCGGTTACACAACAAACGCACACACGCAAACGCGCGCACGCGAAAACACTCATGCGAACATGCGTATGCACTCAGAAACGTATACGCACATGCGCACATGCACATGCATATACAGAAATTATTTGTAAAATGGTCGTAATAGATTCCTTAGTCTAATCGACAAGTACAAAATCGTGTTCATTCTTGACAAAGGTTTTAGAAATATGTGCGATAGCTCATTGGATTCGGAATGACGTCTAGAAAAATGTATTCGAAGGCTTTTACTGCTCGATAAAAATTGCAAAAGTTATTAAAAAAGGTATTTCGGTTTTTGGCTATTACTCAAAAACTATTAATATTCAAGAAATTAAAAAAAATATATTAATAAAGAGGAGAAAATTTTCAAGAAAAATCTCCTTACTCCCGGAACTCTACCTCCATTATTTATAATTTTAATTTAGTGCTGAAAATAGGGCCACGCGCGGCCGATACAGCATGGCTGCACTGAAATGACGCCTGTATTGCGTGTGCTCGCGCGAGTGTGCGTATGCATGTGCATGAGCGCGTGCGTGCACGGACGCGTTTGCATGCGTGCGCGCACGGACGCGTTTGCATGCGTGCACGCGCACGCGCATGGGTGTGAGTGTGTGTGTGTGTGTGTGTGCGTGTGTGTGTCTGTGTTTGTTTGTTTGCGTGTGCGTGTTTACGCGCGCGTGAATGGGTGTATATGTATGTAGGTGTGTTTACGTAACCGATCGAAACGTAGCTTACGACATTCAAAAGGAGTTCACTAACTAGGACCTCCTAAAACTTTTAACTAGTTTCGCCCGATAGATTTTGAGGAATACTCGTATCATAAATAAATTTTCCATAAAAACTTCTTTTTTAATAACTTTTAGACTACTCTAATCATCAATACCAAAATTTAATCAGGTCTTTTCCCCAAATAGTTGCATCAACTACTGCAAACTGTATTAAAAAAAAAACAGTTGATTTATTCAAAAGATGTCGTTTGGTAATTTTTTTTTATATAGAGTTTTTTTACAATATTTTGTAAACTTTCTAGGGTAAATTCTAAAATCTGTCCAGCTGTTTTCCTTTAAAAACAAGTTAGTCGTTGCTAAAATCACAAAAATAGGTTGATTTATTCAAAAGATATTGTGGTAAAAAAATAAAAAAAAAGTGTTTTTAGAATATTTTTCAAAGTACTTTACTGATAAATTCCTAAATCTAACCAGTTGTTCCGCTTAAAAAAACAAGGTCGATCATTGCAAAATGTATCAAATTTGGAGAATTCGATCGGGTTCCTCTTTAACGAAAAATTTGAAAAAAAAAGGATTTTTTCAAAATATCATGTGTAATTCTTGTTGAACCAATGTTTGGTACTCGCTCAACTTTTTCTGTTTAAAAATTGCTTCGGATGATACATTTCATAGTTACAAAATGAAACAAAGCGTTTTTAATATGCATATAGGTTTTTGTACTCAAAGAATACAGAACATATTAGAATTATATTTTTGAACACTTTGAGCTCGAAAGTAGTAAGAAGTTTCAGAGGGCCTGCAGAGTTAAACACTTTTCAATTTTTTTTGCTCGAAAAGCTCAAAAACTCATAGATAATATTTATAATTCCGAGTAGCTCAAAAACACATCAATAAATATCATCTGCGAATGCTTTAAGCATCACCTGCAGGGTCAACCGTTTGTCAGAGTTTTTTTCAAAGAAAAGGGCAAAGCAGTGGAGACACTTGAAGTATATTCCAACTTCAGTTACTATTAGATTTTACTTTAGTATAGTAAAAAGATGCTGTCTACCGCAAACACCTCTATACAGTTGAACAGTCATAGTTTCGTTTTATTTATCTACAATATTGCATAGATACAATCTAAGTGATTATTCTCTGTAATTTTTGGTTCGCGGAGCCAGTCGACGCTCGAATCCCGTGTAAATAGATGGTACACGTCAGTGAAACGAACCGACACCGGTGACAAATTAATTTAATAAGCGTCGCGCTTTGTACTCAGCGACGGAACCAGCCCGCGGTGCGTGACGAGTGACTCTCGTAAATCAGCGTCACCGCCCCCCCACCCTCCCGGCGCCGACGCTAAATAACATGCTTATAGATATAATGTTTATGGTGCACTATACAACGCCTACGTCTTCGTCCGAGTTAGGTTGCGTCCTGTGACAGCTGCTTTCTCGCTTTCTGTCCCTTGCCTATCCAGTTTTAGGGTTGTGTATGTAAAAGACTTAAAAGGAACCCTTACAGGGAAACTGTACTCACGTCGGTCTATCTGTCCGTTTATTCAACTGAAAGTCACGACATTAATTATTTCTTATTGCTTTCGATCTAGCTACTTAAAATTTTTTTCATGGTTATAAAAGTCGTTTACCTATTCATGTTGAAAAATTTATTTTTTTGTTTTGAACTGTATTATGTATTTCAATAACTCGAAAATTTTCAGAGTTTTATGTACTTATGACAAGAAACATTAGTGAATAAGGCACGAATGCAAAGATGTCAGCAACAACCGTAATTCCTAATATTGTGACAGACCTACTAACTCCGATACAATATTTAGAATTAAGAACAGGCCACCTCTGATCTTTACACGGCTTTTCATATTTTTCACGCATGTGTAATATAAACACTAACAAAGTGGCCTAGACTTTTTAGTACTACCTAGTAATTGCATCCTTAAATTTCAAGTACATACGTAACTCAGATTTTTTACAATTTTGTACTTCTTTGAAGCGCTTTCCAATAAAATCATTCATTGTCTATTCATCATACTGTCTAAAATAAATTGTCTATTTTATACCCTAGATTTTTCTAAGCCACTTTGAGCTATATGTCAAAGATATAAAGCTGATTTTGCCTTATTTTAGTGAACAGTTGTTTCTCAACGCTCAAAGGTGAATATCGGAAGCGGGGGCCATAAAGGCAGTGATTCAAGGAGCGCCCCGTCAGTTTAAAAGCGCGTCGTAATAAGATATTGAACGCTCTATCACCCTGGAAAATATCTTTATTACGCTCGCAATTCTACATTTCAGGCTACAAGTTAAATTTTAACAATTTTCTTATCGACCCTAAATTGATTCTTAAAAGTTCTTCTTTTAGAGTGCCTATTATTTTCCAATTGTTTTTTAATTTGTTACTATTTTTAATGGTCTATGCTGAAAATCAAAATTTCAGATGTTTAACTAGGTAGATAATATCTATGTATATATGTATCGTAATCTTACTTTTCGAATGCTATATATTTACAAACCGAATTTTATTTTTTGAAGTGAAAACTACTATTGGTACGTTAGGAAAGTTTCGGATGAGTAAAATCTATGAATCCACATCATCGTCATGCGCAGTAATCAGTCTTCGACGTGCTAATATAGTCAAATTTAAATTAAAGTATATCTTTATTTTATAGGTTATAAATAACTGAAAATACGTCACAATATTTTAGGAATGTACTTTTTGCTACATTGCCACTCGTTCGGAAAGTAGTTTCTCCCCAACAAAAACGAGCAAGAAATTTGACGGTACATCTTTTCAAATTTATACAATCAAACTTTTATAAGTCTATAAATTCTATAACATACAGAGACAAATTCACAAAATGTCGAACTGTTTATGCCTACGAATATGTCCTCCTCCTACGAATACTCACAAATTATATAATACGCTTTTTAACAAGCATATGCATAATAACAGTTTTAGTTATGTTTAAAAGTAAATTTTGTATTATTTCAGGGACCTTATTGAACATGCGCAACCAAAACCCTCTTAATGAGTTCGTAACTTTATGTAATCGACTAACACACAAACACAGTTCTTTTTGTTCTTTTATATATTGGATATATGTTGATCACTATTTTTCTCGAACAAAACATATTAAAAAGAATGTAGGAATTCTTTTAATATGTTTTAAATTTACATATACTAATTGTGTCAGCTGAAGGGTAAAGCGAGAAGAAGGATTGCTCGGTACGAGAAGGGCGGCGGAAAAGGAACGATCTGGCGTGTCAATTTTCGACATGCCAAAGATAAGATCCCTATTTCTATAAGCTTATTTTTAAAAAGAGATATTCTAGGTCCTAGCCTGTAAATGGCCCGAACAGCGCACTTTTGCAGCAGGAAATTTCTATAAATATCTGCGGCATGTCCCCAGAACAAGATGCTGTATGACATCAGGCTATGAAAAGAGCCAAAATCGACCAATGTGGCGATTTGAATATCTGACGAATTTCTTATCTTTTTAATTGCATTTGCAGCAGAACAAAATGTTACTGATGTGTGGACTCCATTCAAGCTTGTTATCTAGAGTCACTCCTAAAAATATAGTAGCATTAGAAAACTCTTATTTCTTATACTGTAATAAAATAATACTACATCCCTGTTTTACACTGGGAAATGAAAATTTTAGATATTTAGTTTTATTCTTATTGAAAAGGAGTTAACTTACAGTAAACCATTTTTCAACTTTGGTGATAGCACTTTTCACATCCTAATAGGCGATTTGATGTCTTGACTTTAAATAACAATGAATTGTCATCTACGAACAGCACAATATCATGAATATCCCCAATAAGACCGAGTAAGTCGCCAATATAAACCCCTATGTGGTACCCCTACGAGGACTACAGATCCTCACGATCTTATTCCATTAATACTGACTCTCTAAAGCATGTTACTAAAGTGCAACTTCAGGAGGCCAAATCCCAGGCCCGTAACCGCTTAATAATGTAGCTTCCCGATCAAAATTTCATAATTTACTCATTCAAATACCTTTGAGAGATCACAAAACACTCCCACATCTCTTGAATCATCCCAAGTACCTAAAATTTGTTAAACAAGTTGACTACCGGCATCAGTTGTCGAGCCACCTCACGTAGAATTTAACTGTTTCCTGGACATTAAATTCTTCTTAATAAAATGTAATAACAGTTAATATAAAGTCAATTTTCCAAAAATTTATACTAAATATCGGCAGGATAGTTATAGTCCTTAAATAGACGGGGTTTAATTTAATGCCGTTTTTAAATAAAAGGATGATTTTACTTTGTTACATCAGATCAGGACACAGGTC
This sequence comes from Eumeta japonica, assembly GCA_005406025.1. Lineage (NCBI taxonomy): Eukaryota > Metazoa > Arthropoda > Insecta > Lepidoptera > Psychidae > Eumeta > Eumeta japonica. The sequence continues at coordinate 23,164 of BGZK01000248.1, forward strand.
ATCAAAGGCAAAGTGTGGCGCGATACAATCAATAATGGAGAACACAATTTCAACTGACAAACCATGGAAGTCAGGAATCCTTTCCATTTCTAACGACTTAATCAATATATGCGTAAACTTCTTTATTTAAGCGCATTAGGCGATTTTCGTATGAATAAAATCTTATTATTTGCATCACTGGCATGCTAATATTAAAAATAAATGTGAATTAACGCCATATGTGAAAACTTTTTTATTTTTTGAAAATTATATCTTTAAATTTAATTTTATTGCAACGTTATTGTTGTTTAGTTTTTAAAAGTGTCAAATTTTCAATTGAAATTTTAATACTTAATTTAATTAGGCTGACCTAGCCATCATATGCATTTTAATAGCCCACCATATTAAAATGCATATAATCCTTACTCTGGTTAACGTATCATAAAAACAAAATTAATATTAATGATTTCAAGTAATAAATTACGAAATTTTCATTATTATTTAAAAAACAAATAAACGTTCTATATATATGTATAATTTTCAATAGGTTTACAATCAGCCAAATTTTGAATGCCACTTACTTGATTCTAATCGATAAATTAGTTCAAAAAATATTCAAGACTTACAAAAAACACACACTAACATTCATATACACCCTGACTCACACTCCTCCTCTCACTCACAGACACGCGCACAAACACGCACACACATATTCACGCGCGCGCGCACGCTTAAACACAACACACACAGACTTTCAATCAGACTGAAAACAATAAGTTCCCTTGTTCTATAGAAGTTTGTATCTGCGTTTAAGACACTAAAAGTAAATTAAATTAAAAAAAAATAACTTTGTTATTAAACCTTTATGATGAACGTTAGACTTAGTACAATTTTGACAAATCCCTTAAATGACAATATATTGAATGCAGCTTGCTTCATATTCTTCGTACTTTACCAAACTTCCAGCAGCCATTACTTACACAATAAACTCGCAATAATACAAAAAAAAATATCAGTAAATACAAAATTCGTACAGATAGAAATTTTGTTGATTTTATTCCACACAGATCTCAGCGAGCGAAATTCAGTGTTGACTTTCGTTGCACTTAATGACTTTTTGCATCTATTGCAAAATGTATAACAAATTTAAAACATCAAATACTTACCAAAATAAAATATTTTATGTAAAATTCTGCAGTATCAACAACCAGTTATATATTTTTAGAATTCCGGTCCCAGCAGAAAAAAAAATTGAAAATTGAAACTGTACAAAATTGAAAATTTGGTCAGCTGCAACCCTTTTACAAAATAACCCTAAGACTAAAATTATTAAGCTAAATAGAACGTTGAACTTTGACAAACATGCCCACTTTTTATCTTTGCCATCAGTCGCTATGTAACTAACTTTTGGCGTTGAGCCCTAATATGTAAAACGTTTATTCAACGTTTTCATTAGCATTATTTTTGATTTTGACTCATAGTGTACTACACACCAAGACATAGTTTATTTTTAATTTCAATATCAAAAGCAAATTCTACAAAACACTAATGATTTAAATACACATCAACTGGACATAGTACTTAGGTAAAACTAGACACGACATGTTAATACAATGTCATTATAAAAACCTCTAGCTAGAAACTGCGGAAATCCTTTACAAGTATCTATCAAAAACAGTAATGTTGTAATGTATTCTCTAATATTTTTTTCAGACATTAACTATTTTTTTAAATTGATTGTAATGGTAACACTAAATGATGCGTCATACAATTTTCCTTTTTCTTTCAATTTTCTCAGCTGTCAAATGGATTGCGGCTTCTGCTTAGTGCGTTGCCGTAAATTTGCATGAAAGATTCTTATAACTTGTACGGATTGATAGCAAGTTTTTAATACCGAAATGGGAGACTCCTTGGACGGGAGTGAAAATACTCCCGAAACCCAAAATGTTGTTGTTGTCGATTTTCAAGATTTCGCCAATTACTTACGCAGAGCTGCAACGGTACTTTTACCCGAAGATGACATAGTACCGCCTACATTAAATGCTGCTTTAGAAGATAAAGTAAATCAAGATTGTATAAAAAAATTCATAAGCGATCCTCAAGTGTCTTCACTCTATGTGCAAAGATTTTCATCGAAAGGTACAGAATTCGAAATAAGAATAATAAATCTCACTATGACAAAGTTATATTATTGATTAATATATATTGTAATTTACTTTATAGAAGATGATAGTGAACAACCAGCTGAAGGTGAAGAAGAGAAGGAAGCTGTCACTTACCAAATCAGTAATGAGGTAAATATGACTTCTCTATACAGACCAGAAAATTAGCATTGACTTACATAAAAAGAATTCTTTAGTTCATATTAAAGAAAGCAAAAAGATAAACCTATCACAAAATTTTGGTATATAAATAAGCCATTTTGATTCTCCAAGAAGATTAAATAGAAAAATATCTCATTATTTTGAATTCCATTTTGGGTAACTGATTTATTGAGTAAACGAGTTTGTGTAAGGTTTTTAAATACTTAATCATTTACATAAGAATGTGCGTATTTAATGATTCTGTGCTCTGCTTCATGAATATTTAAGAAATATTAAATATGGTTTTAGGTTTCTTTACATTGTCATGAGATACTATTTGATTATAAAGTACAAGTCCACAAAGTTTTAATTTTTTATTTCTGTTCAAACCCTTATAAATAATAATAATCAAAGTAATAAAAATATTTTTATGTACTCAAATTTGTGTTAAATGAGATTCTCAAGTTTATAAGTGCTACAGTGCCAATATAAACTTAAAAATATAATCTATCATTGTAGTTTTAGATCCTTGTCATTCTATGTCCTTTATTAAATTTTTTTTCCTTTTTCTGCATAAATATCATTTTTGTCCAATTCTATTACTGAACTTAATATTATATTTTAAAGATTAAGACATAAAATAGTAATGCATCTATATTTTTATATGGTTTTTGGTACGTTTAATTTACTTGAAGTTTAGCATGAATGTGCCTTTTATATTGATTCAGCTTCTAATACACAATTTATCTCAGAAAAATGCAAGGTTCTTATTGGATAATTAAAAAATAAACTCCAGGAGGACCTATTAGAAATTCCATATAGATATATCGTATGTACTGGAATAGCATCTTAGATACAAATTCACCCAAAAAAAATTAAGGTTTCCATTGTATGTCCTAAAACTTACCATTTAAAACCAGTAACAACAATATATATATTTTTTTTTTCATGTATACAGGACCACCATGAATGTAAAAAACAGAAACATTCGATTTGGTTTACAGATGCATATTTTTTAGCTTAATTATTCCAATTAGTTTGCCACTTTTACTGAATCTGTTAATAGATGGTGCCATAATTTTTTAATAGTAAATATGTATATGGATCTCCTTGTTTTTTGAGGACGAAAAGAAAGTTGTAATTAGTATTGCAATGGAATCAGGATAGATATAGACCTGAGGTTTCATAAAGATTAAAATTTTGATTGAGATTCTTTTTCTTCTATGCAGGAGCCATGAGTAAAAGCTAGTGTGCTAATATTGTTTGCATAAGCATAAAAATTAACAAGATGTGTAACCTGTATTCACAACACTTAGGAACAACTAAATAAAATAACTAAACATGTGCTCCATGGCAAGGAATCGAAATAGGATTGTTGATTTTTTGATGAAAATATTTTTTTGAATCATGAGCAATCATAGAGAAATAAATAACAAGGATATCATTTTAATACATCACAGACATTTTGTTATTTAAAATTTTTCAAATATTTAGGTAATTAATAGATTTACATTGGGAACTGTAAAACTAGTCAAAAATATGCTAAATAATATACTATTAATTTTATAATAGATGTATTATTACTATATATAGATATAATAATTTGAATTACATACAAAATTTTAACACTAAAGGTACACTTCACATCTCCACGTGTTGCTGCATTTGTCTGCATTAAAAGAGGAGCAGTCATTGAGGCAGACAAATCCATTCATAGTCAATTACGACTTATAAATTTGTCTGATGGATCCCCCTACGAAACACTCCATGCCTTTATAAGTAAAACAATGGCACCTTTTTTCAAGAGTTATGTGAAAGAAAGTGGACGAGCTGACAGGTGCAGTATATAATTAGTGATAATGTTATTTTTGCAGTATTAAAATAAAACAATACTATTTTTGATCCAGTTCCTATGTATTCTTCTTTAAAGATACATGTTTATTGTCAACAGGGATGGAGATAAAATGGCCCCATCAGTTGAAAAAAAGATTGCAGAACTGGAAATGGGACTTTTACATCTTCACAGCAGAACATTGATATTCCAGAAATTACTTTGCCTGTACATCCCTTGGTGGCAGCTGTTATTAAAAGGCAATATTTTTCAAATTCAAAGAATTATAATCTCTTAAATGGTTATTATTGAAGATATTTTTCTGTCATAGGGCTGCTGATGAAGGGCGCAAACCACGTGTAGCTGATTTTGGAGACAAAGTTGAAGATTCAACTTTCTTAAATCAGCTACAAAATGGTGTGAACCGTTGGATCAAGGAAATACAAAAGGCAAATATAAAAGCAAAAGTTCAATATACTCTCATTTCATATGAATGAAACAAATAATTAATGCATAACATCTCATGTTTTAGGTTACCAAATTAGACAGAGACCCATCAAATGGCACAGCACTCCAAGAAATCTCATTTTGGCTCAACCTTGAAAGGGCTTTACATCGCATTCAGGAAAAGAGAGAAAGCATTGAGGTTATAATTTAATGTCATTCTAAAAATTTAACAAAATCAAGACACCTTGTTATGTCTCTTAATTTCCCTGTTAACATTTCCAGGTTGCTCTAACATTAGAGATTTTAAAATATGGAAAGCGTTTCCATGCCACTGTATCATTTGACACCGACACGGGTTTAAAGCAAGCCTTAGCGACTGTTCAAGATTACAATCCCCTCATGAAAGACTTTCCCATCAATGATCTTCTGAGTGCTACCGAACTTGACAGAATCAGGTAAAATGTACACATCAAAAATATTCTTATGTCGATTTATTTTATGAAAAAAATGTGAGCTAATAGACAATAGAACATACTTCGTTGACTTTTATCTCTGTTATACACACATGCAAAAATTTGTGATATTTAAACATTGGTAATTCATAGTAATATCACTTACAATATTACATTTTAGACTGGCGGTACAGCAAATTTTTTCTCATCTCCGTAAAATACGATCAACTAAGTACCCCATTCAGCGTGGGCTGAGATTAGTGGAAGCTATCTCAAGAGACCTTGGTCAACAGCTTTTAAAGGTTAAAAGTTTTTATTTTTCGCTTGATAATAATAATGGTTTATTGAACTGCATGCTATGTTTCATATTAATCATAATATGACATTTTTAAAAATATTTTTAGTTGTTTCAAATTTTCATGACATATAACTTTGTTTAACAGAGTACAATTATGTATGTGTAATACATATGTACTTGAATTAGCATATTTTACTTTCTCCTTCATTTCATTTTTTAAATTTATTGTAAAACAAATTGTTTTCTCATATGAGTCAAATAACTAGACAACTTGTATATTCACCTTTTTGCTTGAAAAACATTAAAAAACAATACATATCTTGAATAAAATAAACAATGCTATAAGTTATAAAAGCATTTTTATTTATATGTAGATTATTTTACAATTAAGCATAGTATAGTCTAGATCTTTGAAAAGTTGAAAAATATTATGAAATAGAACAAGGGTATCTTCAACTCAATTTGAAAAGATACATATAGGATAGTGTGTTTGTGCAATGGTGTGATAAAACTATATCCTATTTGTAAAGTCAATAAAACACAATATTCTTTTTTAAATTAGGTCTTGGGAACACGTCGCTTGATGCATATTCCATTTGATGATTTTGAGAAAGTCATGAGTCAATGTTTTGAAGTGTTCTCATGCTGGGATGATGAATATGAAAAACTGCAAGGACTGTTACGGTAAGAAATAAGCAAATAGTACTATTTAATAAGTATTGCAGTTTATCGAATGGGTTGAGATTTTGCATTGATTTATTGGTGTGAATGCATAACTGTTGAGCATATAATGCTCAACATTTAAGATTATGTTATGCTACATCAGATAATTTAGAACATGTCTTCAAAAAATACATGTATGCAGTTGCTTTTTTTAGTATTTTTAGTTAGAAATGCATTTCAAGACACTTATGGTGAGTCGCACCATACATTAAAATTGCCAATTGTAAAATTAAACACAAGAGGTTACATATTAACATTTACGAATAATATTTTTTCTTTTGATGCAACTTATCAAGAGCATGGGACAAAAAAAAATGTTTTACAAAGTGTTAGGTAAACCTTTTAGAAACTTTTTGTGCCAATCTAGTTTATTATATATTATTTTAAATATAATGCTCTATAAATAATTATAGTTCATTATGGTTTCCTTGTTTTTAGGGTTCCATACCTAAAAAAAATTAAACCCTTATATGATCACTTAGTTTTCCATCCATCTTTCTGTCTGTTAAGACCTTTTTTCTCAGGAATGTCTGGAAGCATTAAGGTGAAATTAATATCAAATACTCAGGCCTACAATTACTTGGAGCCGAGAAAAAATCAAACTTCTAAATTAACATAATCAAAAGATATGGCTGTTTATGCCACATATTTTGATGTTTGTAAGGGAATCTAAACCTATAGAGTACTTTCCATTGACCCGGAATCATGAAATCGGTCAAGAAGCATTACCATGTAGCACAATAAAAAAATTCATAAACCGTAAATTTGTAATTGTATCACAATTTTTTTTTGCGATTATAAATTTATTTGCAGTTGGTAAACTAACCACAACAGGTTGTGGTTGGCCGACATAGGTATCGACATATGGGGACAACAGTTTTCCAATGACAAAGTTAAATTTATCCATCAATACAGTTTATCTCTTTGTTAGAGCAATGTTTGATACTTACATTAGCTGCTTAATAATTATTTTGGTGAACGTATGTGTACATAACCTAACTGCTTTTACATCTGTAGTGCATTTCTTTAAAGTAACAGCTACAGAACTACACTGAGCATGTATCCAACATGTTCTTGGCCAATTTTTTTTAATTGATAGGGGCTAAAAAAAAATCTGCAAACTAGATTGGTCATATAAAAACGTTCCTAATATTGATTATGACTTTTGTTATCTAACCTACTACACAGGAAAGCTATGTCAGACTTCAGTCACCATTTAGTGGCATAGTCTCTCCTTCATTATTGTGTTTAATAATTACAATAAATTGAAGTATAATTGGTCATCTCGGCTCTGTATGATACGTGTAGAGGTTAGCTTTCGACAGCTATCACCTAGTTTAGTATTGAAGACACTCAGTTATTAACAGAAGAAAACAGAAAAATACTAGACAATGAAATATGAGCAAGTCTTGGTATTGGAATGAGTCAAAATATGATTATGTGCAGGTTAAGAAATTTATTATTCATGGATTCTTTATTATTTTTTAAATGAACATTCAAAATTGATAGCTTGTATATTAATCCAAAAAAATGTTAAAAATTTTACCACTAGCTTAGGTTTTGTATCAATATTGTCTATCTATATATTATTGTATACTCTTAAATCAATATTATTTTGTTGGATTGACATTCATAGTAGAAGAATATATTCAAGGGTCAGCGATAAATTGCATGATGCATATTACTACATGTTATAGGCAAGTTTAATCATAACAGGTGATGAATCTAGTTATGCTCACATGATATTGAAACAAAGCAACGGTTGGCTCGATGGATTTTATTTTCAGAGTGTCCGATGAGTCAATTTGTTGAGTCAGGAAACAGTCAATGCAGAATAGCATACAATGATTTATTTATTTATATGCTGTGTTTAAAAAAAGTGAGAGTATGAAAACCTAGAACTCAAATTACCTTTTAGCATTACAAGGATCACCTTACACAGCTCATATTGCTATTAATTTTTTAAGCAACTTAAAAATTAAATTAATTACTTATGTACCTTTCTGTCTAGACTTGTGTCTTGCAATTTTTATTTATTTTGAAAAGTCATGAAAATATTCTGCAATGATGTTAAGGAGTATTTAACAAAGCAATTGAAGACTTGCATTTTCAGTATTAGCAATTATGCTTCAATAATTGATATCCTTGCTCACAAAAATATGTAGGCTGTGATGGAATATAGTCTTGAAAAAGCAATAAATGCTCTGTTATGTCTGAAATTTTAAAAATTTCCAATTCGCCCTCAAATAAGTATACTAGATTGAATAGGTTACCTCACTTTTACATTTCGTATAAAGGTATTATAATTTTTAGTGACATAGTCAAGAAGAAACGTGATGAACACCTCAAGATGGTCTGGCGAGTTTCACCATCACACAAAAGGCTGCAGGCACGCATGGAACACATGCGCCGATTCCGTCGTCATCATGAACAACTCCGGACTGTCATGTTGCGTGTACGTTTCAAGTAGACTACTTAATGAAAATACCCATACTGTACCCTTACATATTATAAATTGATGTCCCCCCACAGTATCCGTAGTAAAGATTAATCTCGGAAAGTACTGTAGTAATTTTAATATAGTTTTTACTAATAGCTAGTGTGTGTGCAAGTTTATATCATATATATGCAAGTGATTTGTACAGGAGGTATCACATCCCATCTATTAATACAAACTCACAATTACAAATTGAAGCTTCATGATAAAAACCTCTAGTCTACAAAATACAAATATTAATTAGGTAAAATAATTAACTATCAACAATATATTATTAATGTTGCTTTAGTTTTTTAACTGACTTCGGAATGAAGGTAGTTGTAAAGTCGACATGCATGTTTCTTTTCAGTAGATTACCTCATTCTGAAATAGTTGAATATGTTTTTTCCAAGTACTTTAGGCTATGTATCATCTATTCAAGTAAATCAGTTATGACATTATAAAATTTCATACCATACCTTCAGACTAGTTTAGTTTTTATATCCTTTTTGTGTTTTAAACCAATATTTCTCACTCTTTCTCTCGCTCTGTCTGCCTGACCATTTGTGTGTTTATGACTCGAGGACTATGTGATTATTTTTTAGTACAGAATTGCATTATCATCAAGTTCTAGTATACACTAACTTCTTGCCATAACGACGCTCGCGTGCACATAAAATAAAATCCTTACTTACTAATTGATAATTGGTGACAGTAATGACCAAAGAAATGAAGATGAGCCCACATCCCAAATGGATATTGCTAGCAGGAACAGGATCTGAGTCAAGATTGGGAGAGCGAGATTGTTTCTTAATTTAATAATTTAGTTTCAGTATGTACGTTTTTAGCACAATTATATTTATGTTTCACAACTGTAATAAATACCCATTTTTTTTTTAAATAATAAAGGACCAATCTATTTTTTTTTATTTATTATGTTGGATGAGGCTAATTTGCTCTTATTGGGTTTTTGTATTTGCTATATAGAAATGGATTGTAAAATTACTACATATAGTAAGATAACTTACATTTTACTTATACTATATATACACTAGGTGCTCCGTCCACGTGCCACGCCGGCGGCTGGTGACGCAAACGGAGGGGCCGAAACGGCACAACCACATTCTCTACCAATGGATGCTGCAGATGCTAATGCTATCAACGAGGTAAGTGCCAGATAAATATTTAAGTACAAGTCATACAAGTCAAGTTTGTCAGTTAAGAGATTGTTTTCCAATTATCAAAAAATTGCATATTATCTACTAGAAAAGCATTAATCATTTTTAGTTAAAACTGAATTAATAAAAAACAACTACAAACTCAGATTCATAATTTCTTTGGTGTGAGTTTCAATCCTGACATTATTAAAACAGGTCAACATTTTTATTTAACTTTTTTTTTCATCCTTTTGGATAAATAATTGTTTATCATGACACATCAAAAAGTGTTTCTTCATTCTCAGGTGAATCTGGCATATGAAAATGTGAAAGAAGTGGATTGCTTGGACATATCTCGTGAAGGCTGTGATGCATGGGAAGCTGCTGTTCGACGTTATGAAGATAGAATTGGTAACATTCTTTGAATATCCTAATCTTTAATTGAATAATATAATGTATGAGATATTAAGCCTCCCGCATCACAATATAACAAAATTTGGGATAGCTATGTTTGTTTCTCTAAAAAAAAAGCTTATACATTTTGCTTCAGAAAAAGATTTTAAATAATTAGGTAATGAATCAATTTCACATGATATTGTGTAATACTATACTAATTAATTTTTGAAGCACCTAGATAAGCAAACTCTATTTAATACACAAGTATAATGTGTAACTAAATTTATTTGGTAAGTTATCTTTTAATTTGTAAAATTGTTACAACCCTTTCCAAACTTCCAAACAAATAGGTGTTAGCCAATTTAACATTACTATTACTACTAAAAACAAAACTACGATATAAGATTTGTTGCAATGTATTTGCTTAACTCTATATATTGTTAGTACTTAGTATACATGCTGATCTCATACATATTTTTGTTTTGTCCCCAAAGACTTTTAATAAAATAAACAAATTTGTAAACAAAACATAAATGCTAAAATGTTTTCATATATATATATATATATATATATATACACAAAAGCGTTTTAGCAGAATTGGCTGAGAGGTGCTGACATCAGTATCGATTTTGTAGCAATTACCAATTTTTAGATAATACTACTGATTTAAATTAATTAGTTTCTGAATGTAACACCATGATAGTTGACTACACGTGGTAGTAGACTACCATGTGTGATCGATTCAGTGAAAAAAGCAAATATTCATGATGTTTCACTATTATGTCACTTCATGTCCGAATGGTGCGAGGGGCTGGATATGAAGCGAGCTGCTGTGTCAAACTCATCACGTTTTAAATTTTTCAGTCCAGTCAAATTACAGAAATTCTTTATTGTTTTAATTTGGTATTTCTTGGAAAGAGAAATACGCCTTTATAAGTGGTCATTGTTATTATTTAAATCTGATTATCAATATCGTAGTGTTTGACTAGGCAATAGAATCAATGAACCCATCTATCTCTTTTTACATATTAATTTGCTTGTTGAACAGTTTACGTTTTGGTAAAATAATGCTAACATAGACATTGTTGATTTCACTCAGACCGCGTGGAGACCCGCATAACGGCACACCTACGAGACCAATTGGGGACGGCGAAGAACGCGAACGAGATGTTCCGGATCTTCTCTCGCTTTAACGCACTGTTTGTCCGCCCGCACATCCGCGGTGCCATTCGCGAATATCAAACACAGCTCATACAACGAGTCAAGGACGATATCGAAGCTCTACATGAAAAATTCAAGGTTTTATAATAGTATTTATATGTAGATAATCACATTATCATGTTTCAGTCGATAAATTAATTTGTTATTTTTGTCTTATTAATTACAACTGTTATTTCTATAAAAACTATGATACGAAAATCAAATTGTGTAGCATAAAACTTTTGTTATTAAATAGTAAATAGAAAAATAAAAACTGATTTAAAATAATCACTAACTCGTGACCCTCCAAGAACTATGCTTATATTGTATTGAAGTAAGTAGGACTATTTTGAGGTGATGATGTTTCTTCAGGTTCAATATCCTCAATCAAAGTGCAGCCGCTTGTCCTTGGTACATGATCTGCCACCAGTGGCCGGATCCATTATCTGGGCGAAACAGATTGATCATCAACTCACTGCATATCTCAAGAGAGTTGAAGATGTTCTTGGTAAAAAAACAAACTTTCTTGAAAATTTTATTGATGTCTATTTTGTGAATAGAAGCTATGAAAAATGTGTATATTTTTTGTAAACTACAAATTTGTTATGTTTTTATAGAATATTAACAAAACTGCAACGAAAATTTATAAACCTTTACAAATATGTCTACTAAAATATATATTTAAAAATATTTTTCTTATCTAACGAGTATATATTTTATGAAGGCAAAGGCTGGGAGAACCACATTGAAGGTCAAAAGTTAAAAGCTGATGGTGATAGTTTTCGCCTGAAATTGGATACTCAAGAAGTATTTGATGATTGGGCCCGCAAGGTATTATTTCAAAGAGTGTCCATAATTTCATATATTTAAAATTTTGTTCGTTCTTTTATATATTTTTTTTAATATCCAGGTACAACAACGGAATCTAGGTGTCTCTGGTCGCATATTTGCCATAGAGTCTGTACGTGCACGATCTAGCAAAACTGGTACTGTCTTAAAACTGAAAGTCAATTTCCTACCTGAAATCATCACTCTGTATAAGGAAGTACGAAACCTAAAGAACTTGGGCTTCAGGTATTTATTTATATTCACATATATAAAATTGAACAGTGGGGTTATAACATTTAATCATTGATACTATTATATTAGTCTGCAACATAATAAACTGATAAAGTTTTTAAAAGAATGTTTTAATTTTCTTCATTAGAAAGAAACAATAGCTGCATAAGATGTACCTCCATTATCAATTTATAAATTTTGTATAAAAAATGTGACAAAGAGTTTTAAATAATCACGCCTTTATTCCCAATAAACAGCATTATCTCAAAGAACATGTTCGAACAATTTAAGATATCAATATATATATATATATATATATATATATATATATATATATATGTATGTATATTTGCCTAAATTAAATGAGTGCTTATTTACACTACTATTACTTATTTTATTGGTTAAAAAACCCAAACAGATACAAATAGTTTTAATAAGACAAACTATCAATTATAAATTGATATTGGTTATTTTATTTGTGGGCACTTTTATCAATAGGTAAAGTATTCCTTATAAAACTTGTACATAAAAGAAATACACTAATAAATCCAAAAGCCAACTGTACAAAATTATCTATTTTTTATGATGAAAATACCCATTAAGTTTTAATAGTTAATATTCTAAGATATACAATGGAAAAAGTTTATGTAAATTCCGAAATGTTTTTAAGTAAGAATCATGAAAATTAACATTTTTGTTTCTGTTTCAAAATTAAGAATGATGTTATTCATTTTTGAGAAAATTAACATTTAAAATAATAAGTGTTTATGACATTTGTGAAATATTTGAAATTGAAGTCATGAAAAATCACATCTAAAAATGCGGAACACTAATTCAGCCTTTTTGATAAATCAACCATTAAAGAGACAAATATGATAAAACATTTTGCATAGTAAAAGTAGTATGCTAATAGTTGTCCTATGGTGATGTAAATCTTTTCTGTAAAAGTGTAAACAAAATAATATGTATAGTTACAGAATTTAGTCCAAAAGAGACAAAATGAGGTTTATATATTTGGATGGAATTGTATGGAAAAGAAAATGGATGTTAACTTTAAACTTTCCAAAAAATAGTCTTGAAATTGAATTCTATAAACATGTGTTATCAATTGTTTTTGTTTTTCTGAGAAAGCCACCTTCATAATGGTACAAGGGGACAGTAGTCCTTATAAGTATATAATAATATTAGAATAACAAGTTTGCTTTAAACAATTAAGTACACACTGATGGTTGAAATTTGCAATTGAGTTTGTTTGTCAAATTTAGACAGGTAACTAAAGAATATCTTATGATAACATTTGTGGTTCAGAGTGGTAGATTGAAGTTTAGAAAAGAATGTAAAGTACTTATCACGTCTATTCAGCACCTACTTCCAAATAATCACAAAAACATCTAAAAGATATAAACTATTTTTTGTGAAATTTAGCAGGATGAATTTTAAGTATGCTCATAGAAGAAATGACATTGTCTATGATATATTGAAGAAGTAATTAATAGATGTCACTTAAGGGTTAATATTAGTAAACTGATTTTAATGTTATTAATTAGGATGGAACTAGGACCAGCACTGAGATAGGTCCAAGGTTGGAATTAAAACCGAACATGATATCAAACTTGGAACCAGGCTCGAAATTGTAACCAGAATCAGGACCAAAACTAGGATTAGGTTCAGATTTAAGATGGGATAAGAAATTTAATGCAAAGAGAATGTAAACAATATTCAGTCCGAATTGTCAATCATATCAAGAACAAGGCTTCTAGTCTTTTTTGGTTCAGAATGAGAATTAATACAATAGACATAAGAATTTACTACCTTTTCCTTTTGTAGGGTGCCACTGGCAATTGTGAACAAAGCCCACCAAGCTAACCAACTGTATCCTTTTGCCATCTCCTTGATTGAAAGTGTTCGCACTTATGAACGGACTCTTGAAAAGGTACCAAAAATTGTTAATTTAATAAAAACTTAACACTTTTAACACAAGCACTAAATTCACTACATTAAAATCACAATCAGAAATATGAATTCATTTAATATATTTGTGTACGTGTGTGTTTGTGTGTGTGCTCACTAACACATTTATTTCTTATATTCGCAGCTAAATAATAGGAACCATACAAAGGTAGTTTAATATAGACGTTGCATGTACACAGCTTAGTTTTTATCACACATGCACCTATGTATATAAATTGATGTCATTTTCACTGTTTACCCACTTCCCGCTTAGAACTTTCATTATTGCTTCAACAATAAAATGAACATGATCTATCAATTTTGCTTTACTTTGCCACAATCCAATTCTGATACCCTTATCCTTTCTGGATGTCCAGCATTTTTATATGTATTTAAACCTAAAGCCAAACATCTATATCTATAGATTCGTGACAAAGCATCAATCATCCCGCTGGTTGCTGGACTACGTCGTGACGTCCTCTTCCAAGTTTCTGAAGGAATGCCTCTCGTCTGGGAATCCTACAAGCTTGATCCTTATGTGCAGAAATTGAGCGAAGTTGTTTTGTTGTTCCAAGAAAAGGTTCGTTTATAATTTTTTACTTGAAATATGTGTTATAAGTACCAACTTCTTAAAACTTCTCCTTATTAAATTATAATGATGGAAGCATATTGAAAAAGAGAAAACATTGTATTGGTTACAGGTAGAAGACCTTTTAGCCGTTGAAGAACAAATCTCAGTGGACACTAGATCATTAGAAACATGCCCATATTCAGCTCAAAGCTTAGCCGATATTCTGAGTCGTTTACAGCGCGCCATCGATGACTTATCTTTGCGTCAATACAGCAACTTACATCTTTGGGTCCAACGTCTAGATGAAGAGGTAAATAATTGTATTATCTTAAACAAAGACATATCTTATACATTCTTTAAAAATTTAAATGCATAGATTGTTAATTGCAAAAAGCTTTATGTCATATACAATAACAATTAGTACACTATATTTATCAAAATAAATATAAAATACTTTTTATAAGTTAAATTTTACTTGAGAGTAAATTTACTCATATTCATATTTCATTTGCATGTAGTAAATAAGAAGGGATTTACAAATTTTCTAAGCAGTTATTAGCTACCTAAATTTATAATATTTATAATTCTTGTGAAAGGTTGAGAAAAGCTTGGCAGCTCGTCTTCAGTCTGGAATTGAAGCATGGACTGCAGCATTACTTGGAAAAGCCAATGAACTCGACTTATCCATGGATACATATTCACCCACTGAGCCTACCCACAAACCAGGTGGTGAACCTCAGGTATGTCTAAATTAATAGAATATAGTTTATAGAAGGAGCATTGCATACCAAGGCTAATGGGGGTTCGTTGCCTATGGACGAAGTCATTAAAGCAATATAGACAAAACAATAAATCACATTCTTACTAAAGCCATATAAGAGTATTTTGATGGGTAACTAGACTCTGTTTTGTTTAGACTCTAGAGCTTTGTTTAGTTAGCATTTTGTGTGTTGTTTGCAAGGTAATAACTTCCCACATGAAAAGTTGCTGATGTTTATTCCCAACAACAAATAGGTAGATTGCACAATTTACCTTAGTATTTTATTTAATTTGTGCCATTTGTTGTTTAGAACCAATGACAACAATTTAATACTGATCCCAAAATTTTACAAATCGCACTAAATAGTTGCTAGCAATATTTAAAAAACATCACCTCTAATATAGAAAAAATAACAGTACCATGCACACCCGAATTTGACTCCTATAAAATTATTAGAAAGTTTTTCATTAGTCTACATAATAAATGGAATATATTACACATTCTTCACATCATTATACACACATTCTTCATAAGTGAAAGTTGATCTTGTTTTTTGTTTGTCATCAACCATACCTACTTATTTTTACCTGTGCCAAACAATGAGAACATGCTACATTTGTTTAAAATTAGAAATATTATGTAATGTAAATAATAATAATGAAATAATCGTCATTAACATATAAAGTTTTAATTATACCATAATATGTATGAGTAGAATTATCATTATTTCTAAATGTTTTAAATCAAACTCTATAAGCCAAACTTTATAAAATAGATAATATTTTGTAGTATCAAGAAAACAATTAATTTGATTTGTTTTACAGATAGCACGTGTAGTCCATGAAGTACGCAATACCAACCAGCAAATGTACTTGTTTCCATCATTGGAAGAAGCGCGATTCCAACTCATGCGCCAAATGTTTGCATGGCAAGCTGTTGTTACTAGTCAACATCGTCTACAGAGTACGAGGTTAGTTCTAATCAAAATTAGACATTTTTCAAATAACATGAGTGATTTTAACAAAATTTGCATAATATTTGAAAATTGGATATATATTATAGTGTGTAATATGTTACAATATTCCACAAGTAATTTTTATTAATATACAACAGATACCAAGTGGGTGTAGCTCGTGCTCAAACAGCCACATACAGAAACTTACTGACGAAGCTCCCTGGTGGATCTACACCCCTCGAATCTGCTTATGATGCTATAGAGCAAAAAATATCCCAAGTTAGAGAATATGTGGATGAATGGCTCCGGGTGAGTGTTTTCTAATCTTATGACAAAAATATTTGCAATTCAAATTATTT
This sequence comes from Eumeta japonica, assembly GCA_005406025.1. NCBI lineage: Eukaryota > Metazoa > Arthropoda > Insecta > Lepidoptera > Psychidae > Eumeta > Eumeta japonica. Next base: position 40,080 of record BGZK01000248.1, read on the forward strand.
CATCATATTGTGCTTCTATAATGTAATGTTATAATTGTTTTAGCTACCAAGCCTTGTGGGATTTGCAACCAGAAACTTTGTATGGACGACTTGGGGAAGATATAAACCTGTGGATAAAGTGTTTGAATGACATTAAGTAAGTGTATTCATAAAAATAAACTATTATTAATTGATAATACTTTATTAATGACTACATATGCCTACAACTTCATATGGATGGGATTTATTTTAATAATAAATTAATATTCCATTTTCTTATAATAGTTTTTATATTGCCTCCAGCTTCATTAAAATTACCAATTAAAATCTCATTTAAAGTAGTCTAATAATTTTGGAGATTAGCATGTTCAAATAGACATTTGTTTTGTTTGTTTACTCATAGATTGAGGAAATATAAATGAATCTGAAGAATTATCAAGAATCCGTACATTGCAATGAATAATTGCAGAATTTTAGTTAATTATAGTCTTCTTTTTCATTCTGCACTATAAAAATTGGTGCAAAAAAGCGCAACTTCAAAAACTCATAATATCTTAGAATACTGTAAGATTAACATTTTCATTTAAACTTTTAACCAAAATCAATCAACTATAATGGTTACAAACTAATAATACATTCTTTATTTTTGATATTCTTATTCGAAAACTGTGATATTTTCAGAAAATCTCGCACCACATTTGATACATCTGACACCCGTCGCGAGTATGGACCTGTAGTGATTGATTTTGCTCGTGTCCAGAGTAAAGTGGCACTTAAATATGATGCATGGCACAAGGAAGTTCTTGGCAAATTTGGAGCATTACTCGGAGGCGAAATGGTGCAATTCCATGCTCAGCTTTCTAAATCTCGGACTCAATTGGAGCAACAGACTATTGGTAGATGCATTGAAATGACTATTATCATTTTTTTGTTTTCATTTTATAGTAAATTAAATTTCATTGTTGTATAATAATAATACTCTGTGATTTTTATTTAAGATGTACCTACTATTACCTTTGCAGAAGCAGCATCCACTAGTGACGCCGTATCGCTTATTACTTATGTCCAACAGCTAAAGAGAGAAGTACTTGCCTGGGAAAAGCAAGTTGATACTTACAGAGAAGCTCAACGTATCCTTGAAAGGCAAAGGTAAGCATCTTTGAATTTATGTATTTTCTACTGTTTGTGTAGAATTTATACCAACAGTCTATATAGCTGTGATTACCCGACAAGTATAAATTTCCTGTGATTATTTTTCAATTTTGTAATTTTTTTTCTAATATTAATAATGCAGAAAGTAGAGTTACAAATAATATATAATTAAAATTTCAGGTTCCAATTCCCAGCACAGTGGCTGCACGTTGACAATATTGAAGGCGAATGGAGTGCTTTCAATGAAATTATGAGAAGGAAGGATTCTTCAATACAAACGCAAGTATGTAACCGTTTATGTTTAAAATGTTTCCATTTTACAATGTAACATATATCAATTTCTCGTGTTTTGTTAGGTAGCATCATTGCAACAAAAGATTGTAGCTGAAGACAAGGCTGTGGAAGCTCGAACACTTGAATTTTTAACAGAATGGGAACGAAGCAAGCCAACAGATGGTGCTACACGACCGGAAGATGCTCTAGCTCGATTGCAAGCCATGGAAACTAGGTCATTTATATATTTATTATCTAGTTAACGTAAAAGTGATAGTCAATTGTAATTTGTGCAATAAACTATATCTCAATTCATTTATTAAACCATTTTCTCTCATTTTCCCAATAGGTACACGCGTCTTAAAGATGAACGTGACAATGTTGCTAAAGCTAAAGAAGCGTTAGAACTACATGATTCAGGCAAGTCACTTTAAATTTAAAGATTTTAACATGTTTTTATTACACAGCTGTGGATTAAATCTATTATTGTCCCCAAATTGTAGGAAGCTCAGTAAACGCTGAACGAATGACTGTCGCTCTAGAAGAATTACAAGACCTGCGCGGCGTGTGGTCATCCCTGAGTAAGATTTGGACTCAAATTGATGATATTCGAGAGAAACCTTGGCTTTCTGTGCAGCCTAGAAAACTAAGGTAATTTTATTTTTCCTCTAGTTATTAAGGATCCAGAATGTATTCTAATTTCTATTATTTTTATAGGCAACAATTAGAAGCCATGTTGAATGAATTAAAAGAATTACCAGCACGTCTCCGTATGTATGACAGCTATGAATATGTGCGCAAACTGCTGCAATCCTATACCAAGGTAATAAAAGTAAAAAAATTTAATGTATTAAATAAAAGTCAGTCTAATCTGACTTTTGTTTAATATTGTGGCTGCTATTTTTCTATCTTGTAACATATGAATCTAACATTTATATTAAATTAAATTTCATTTGTAGGTGAACATGTTAATTGTGGAACTTAAATCTGATGCTCTAAAAGAGCGCCACTGGCGTCAACTCTGTCGCGCTTTAAAAGTAGATTGGTCGTTGTCTGAACTGACTCTTGGTCAGGTGTGGGATGCTGATTTGCTTCATAATGAGCATACTGTCAAAGACGTGGTTTCTGTGGCACAAGGAGAAATGGCTTTAGAAGAATTTTTGAAACAGGTTTGTCCATTATTATTTCATAATTTATGTGTATTTCATATTTTTATATATGTTATGAATATTTAATTGCATTCAATCAACATCAAATCATATATAATAATAACAACAGCTTAGAATGTATAACAATTCACCATTTTTGTGTTTAATTATTTTTCATTTTATAGGTTCGAGAATCATGGCAAAGTTATGAACTAGATCTGATTAACTATCAAAGCAAGTGTAAAATTATTCGTGGTTGGGATGACCTCTTCAACAAAGTAAAAGAACATATAAACAGTGTTGCAGCCATGAAACTGTCTCCTTATTACAAGGTATCTTATCCTATATGAGTAGAGAGATGTAAAAAAAATTTCTTATTGAAAACTTCTTCATACTCATGTTTGAATTAGATTTTCTATCAGTCTAGCATTCCTACTTATTACCTTTTTAGGTATTTGAAGAAGAAGCTTTAACATGGGAAGAGAAATTAAACCGTATCAATGCGCTTTTCGACGTTTGGATTGATGTGCAACGCCGGTGGGTGTATTTAGAAGGCATCTTCAGTGGTTCAGCTGACATTAAAACATTGTTACCTGTTGAAACATCTCGTTTTCAAAGTATTAGGTGTGTATTAATTCAGTTCCCTTTTATGATCAACCTCTGTTTTATTACAAAATCTTGACAAATATCTAAAACATAAAACTGTTTTCAGCTCTGAATTTTTGGGTTTAATGAAAAGAGTCAGCAAATCTCCAATGGTGATGGATGTATTAAACATACCTGGTGTACAACGTTCATTAGAAAGATTAGCTGATCTTCTTGGTAAAATCCAGAAAGCACTAGGTGAATATCTTGAACGGGAAAGAAGCAGTTTTCCAAGGTAACATGTTCTTACTTTCACATTAAATGATTTTTTGTCCTACTAATACTGCTCGAAGGACCAATCAAATATTTTGATTTTTCAAGACAGATGCATTATGATATATATTGCAACTGTCCTTAAGGAGCATTGTGATTGATTATTTAATAATAAACTTAGTTAATTGATTATAGACATAAACAACCTTAAATTGTACTTTGTTCCAACAATTTTAACACATTTGATTTTACCTTATTTGATTAGATTCTACTTTGTGGGCGATGAAGATCTGCTTGAGATAATAGGTAACAGCAAGAACATAGCCCGTTTACAGAAACATTTCAAGAAAATGTTTGCTGGCGTCGCTGCGATAATATTGAATGAAGATAACACTATTATCAATGGAATTGCGTCACGTGAAGGAGAAGAGGTGAAAGTATTATTAAATATTTTTAAAATTTTTGAAATTCAGTAAGAAATTACTTCTGACGATTATAGTAATAATTGTATTACCATTATTTATTTTTTAAAACTCATGCTGGTGACTTCAAATTAAGTAAGCTCATGCTTTTTTTCATATTAAAGCATTAAATATGCTTTTCATATTAAAAAAAAAGAATAAAACATTGATTCTGATAAATTTATAATTTTTTAATAACTATCAACACTGATTCTTGTTATCATATTATCAATTTTTATTTTATGTAATTTGTATTAAAATAGGTACTTAGTGCTAATTTAAAATTTTCCTTGCCATAGGTCTATTTTACATCTCCTGTATCAACAATTGAAAATCCCAAAATCAATTCATGGTTGTCTATGGTCGAACGAGAAATGCGAGTAACGCTCGCGTCTCGCTTGAAAGACGCAGTGGCCGACGTCAAGCAGTTCAAAGATGGGAATGTCGATCCACAAGCTTTTATCGATTGGTGTGATAAATACCAGGTGTTAATTTTATTTTAATACGCATTTTGATCTGTACAACATCTTCATGTCTTTTACAATCATTTATGGTGATGATTAATGATTAATATTCACTTTAAAAAAATTAATTCCATTTTAGGCCCAACTTGTGGTGCTAGCTGCTCAGATCCTTTGGTCAGAAGATGTAGAAGCCGCTTTAGGTGGTGGTGGCGGAGCCGCACTCCAACGCGTACTTCAACATGTGGAGAACATGCTCAACATACTCGCTGATTCAGTTTTGCAAGAGCAACCGCCACTGCGTAGAAAAAAACTAGAACACTTGGTTAGTATTACATACATTTAACTTGTAAAGTCAATAATATAAACTTTACAATTAATGCATTGAATTTTTTATGCTTTTAAACTTCTATCTTTATTCCCAATGTTGTGTAGGAAAGAGTAGTGTGCTAAGTGCATATGCATGAAACAAAATAATTAGTTAAACCCTATACAACTTGAAAGCCCAATATGAAAGGTTTTACACACAGCAGCAATTTTTATTTATGTGTCTATCTGTGTGGGCTTCTATTATTGTTAGAAATTTATATTATTTTAATAAATGAATGTTCTTTTGGTTTGAATAACTCGTTGATTCTAAGCCAAACTACAAATCTTTTGACTGAATTTGCTATTAAACATACTACTACAAACTCACTACTACCTGTTAACTATCGACTAATTGTAATAATTTGCAATTTTATTTCTGATATAGCCAAAAATGTATCCATCATATGGTTTTAATTTTTTTTATATACAATTATGCATCTGCATTTTTAGATTAATGAATTTGTCCACAAACGGACTGTCACTAGACGCCTCATCGCGTCCAATGTAAACAGCCCGCGCTCCTTTGAATGGCTGTGTGAGATGCGTTTCTATTTTGATCCCAGAAACACTGATGTAAGTATCAATTTGTATCCATAAATAAAATATATGTACATCAATATTCTGTATCTTATGTCTTTTAATTTAAGGTTCTGCAACAACTAACTATCCACATGGCAAATGCAAAATTCTTATATGGGTTTGAGTATCTTGGAGTCCAAGATCGTTTAGTACAAACTCCATTGACAGACAGATGTTACTTGACCATGACCCAAGCATTGGAAGCTAGACTTGGAGGATCGCCATTCGGTATGTAATTCTAACAATATGAAAAATAACAATACAGCATAATATTTATGTATAGTGAACTACTTCATAAAAACACATTTTTTGTAATATGAATATTATTCAAGATTGGTTAAGTTACTTTATTTCTTACATACATAAAAATACTCCATACCCTAACAGTGATCCTTTGTAAAAAACAAAATTTAAATAGTAAACCTTAGTCTGAAATGCCAAATATCTATACTTTGCATTCTGTCTTTTGCCTAAATTTCTATATAATAAATGAAAACACTCGTGTCCCTTAAGTTGTATATTGATTAAAATTTTCTTATAGGTCCCGCTGGTACTGGTAAAACAGAATCTGTGAAAGCTCTAGGTAATCAACTAGGACGATTTGTTTTGGTTTTCAATTGTGATGAAACCTTTGACTTCCAAGCCATGGGTCGTATTTTTGTGGGTCTTTGTCAGGTAACTAAAGTATAAATGTATAATATATGTGTGTGTGATGTAATATTAAATAATACATCAATTACATACAATATTAAAACATTAATATTGAATAAAATGTTTCCCAATTTAAGGTTGGTGCATGGGGTTGCTTTGATGAATTTAACCGTTTAGAAGAAAGAATGTTGTCTGCTGTGTCACAACAAGTTCAAACTATACAAGAAGCGCTCAAGAGTCATCAAGAAGGAGAAAATTCGGGTAAGCTTTGTTTTCTCACATTGCAAGTTGTGAAATGAAAATAGAATTTGCAGTATATATATCTGTAGTTAATTAGGTCCTATTATGTGAATTTTAAATTTAATCACAATTGCGGGCCCATTTCTATTTTGCCTTCCTCCTGATCCACTTAACAGATTCTGTTTGTTCCTCTACTGATATGATGCTCTATTTGATAAATTATCTTTTCCTTGAGTTATATCAAAAGGAATGTTAATGCTTGCCCTGGAAACTCATTTCCCGCCTAATCTATGACTGCCTGATTGGCGTGATTGGTAGTGGCCCTATTTCTTATATTGGAGGCGTGATTTCGATTCCTGCAGGAAACAAACATTTATTTATTTGATTAAATATTATTGTTTGTCTTGAGTCTGAATGTTTCTATGTGTTATATGTATATATATACAAAAAGTATATTGTATTATATCAACTATATGATACCCATAGTACAAGCCTCGTTGCTTTTGATATGCTTTGTTTTTAATCTCAAGATATTATATTATTACAACATATTTCTTGCATGAAAATTTACTTTACATAAAAATTATGTTTGCTCAAGTTATCTAATATAATTCCAATTGATAACGCAATGGTTGAATGACACAAACTAATTCTTTTGAATAAAAGCAAATTGACATTATTTTTCCTGGAAATGGCATTCTCATTGTTCTGATATATAATGTATCAGCCAAAGTTTAACTGCATGAAGTGCAAATGTACTCAAGTTGAGAACTGTCATATTTTTGATATGTCATGAATATTGATATTATGGAATATAAGGGTGAGAAGGAATTTGAATGAAACAATGCCATGATTTCTATGAAATTTGCCCTAGTTTTAATGTCTACAAGTCTACAAAGATATTAAGAATATAATTTATAATTTTAAAGTATTTTAATGAATTACAAAGAAGTCAAAAATGTAACATAACTCTTACATACATTGGAACTTTTGAAAATGAATTATATTACCATAGACCATTTGGGCTAAAATTGACAAATGAATTTTGCATTTTTTGTTTGTTAGTTATTTTCTTTATTTCTATTTTGTGTTGTTGAAGATACTACTTGTATCTGACATAGTATTTATTTTCATTCTCTGAAGCAACTGATAATAATTAGCTTGTATGAAATGGAAATATTGTGTTATACACAAAATTATTGAAAACTGTATTTTAGTATTTTCTTAGTTCTACAATTATCTACATAATATTTATTTATTTTTTTGTTATTGATCTTTTTATTAAACAAAAACATTAATAAGTATACAAAAATATTAATGTAATAATACAATCATAATCAATTTATCAATGTGCAATAACCATCTGATGCCGGAGGCACTATGTCTCGGGCAGTGTCCACCTGTGATTATATTTTGGGTGGCTTCCTACAGGATGATGGAGGCCTTATAAAGCATATAAATCTCTTCTTATTTTTATTGCATTTTTTTTTCTCATTGACTTTTTCTTTAACCATGACTAAGAGGTGTAAACAAATAATAGGCTATTTGAATCCAAATTTATTGATGATTTCTATTTTAACCTGTTTTGTTTTATATTTAAAATTCCTTAACATATTTAAAAAATTTGCAGGTAAATCTATAACAGTTGAACTAGTTGGCAAACAAGTACGCGTGAGTCAAGATATGGCGATATTTATCACCATGAACCCTGGTTATGCTGGCCGCTCCAATTTACCAGATAATTTAAAGAAACTATTCCGCAGTCTAGCTATGACCTCGCCCGATCGTCAACTTATTGCTGAAGTGATGTTGTTCAGCCAGGGCTTTAGGACTGCTGAGAAATTAGCTTGCAAAATTGTACCGTTCTTTAAGTAAGTGTTACTTAAACATATAAAATAATTTCATCTACATTTATTAGGGGTTTTCTATAAAACAAAAATTTAAGAAGAAACTCAAGTAAAGAAGTACATCATTAGAATTTTTTTTTTACAATGGTTATAAAAATTTTCCTGTGACAAATCTTAAATGTCTTTTTTTTTATTATTACCAGATTGTGTGATGAACAACTATCCAATCAATCTCATTATGATTTTGGTCTACGAGCGCTCAAATCTGTGTTAGTTTCTGCAGGCAATGTCAAACGGGATCATATCCAAAGAATAAAAGTTAGTACCTATAGAATGTCTGTCATTGATTCCGGTTATGTTTTTTGATTTCCTTTTTATAATGCTAAAATTCTATACAAATTTAGGAAAACTTAATGGAACGAGATCAAGAAGTGCCAGACGAAGCATCCATAGCTGAAAACCTTCCAGAACAAGATATACTCATACAGTCAGTGTGCGAAACTATGGTCCCAAAACTCGTTGCTGAGGATATACCTCTTTTGTTCTCTCTGCTAAATGATGTGTTCCCCAATGTTGGATATACAAGAGCTGAAATGACTGGTAAAATATAACAATATAACCTTGCGTTGAATTTTACATCATGTACCAGATTTTCTTTGAACGATATAAATAAGATTTCATTATTCAAGAATTTTCGAAATTGAATTCATAACAAAACAAAGCTCACCTTAAACTAATCCATAAAAGAAAATTTGATTAACTTAGTTAATAAAAACTATTAGTGTTCTTTTAAATATTGTCTTCACTTAATTGAAAATATCAAGCTATATTATTATAAAATGAAAATAGCTTCTCAATCAATTTTTGGGTCTGTTTTATATTAAAGGTCTTAAAAATGAAATTCGTGCCGTCTGCGCTGAGGAATTTTTGGTATGCGGTGAAGGTGATGAACAAGGCTCTACTTGGATGGACAAGGTTTGTTGAAATATTTATTTATATTGCAATCGCCAAGCACCAAGGAGTACATATAAGTAAAATACTCCTAAAACAATTGAATGCTAGTGGTGATTTTTCAAATTATCGCTATCTAAATAATATAACATTAACAAACATAGTAAGTTTAATGAAATAACTTTTAGTGCACAGTGAATTCAGTGTCATGCGTCTGAAGTATGGTTTGCACAAACATTAATATCATTTTAACCACTGTGGTGGTGGAAAATATATTTTTATAGAACATTAACAATCATTATTAATTTTTGAGTGAAGATTAATATACATAACTTTTGGATATATATGCTTTATTTGATTCTTAATTAATATCATAGTAATAGTGTATACTGTGGTACAAGAATGTATATTTTTTTATAAAATTACAAATGTATTTAAATTTTGCACCAATTTATTGAATTTTTGTGGAAAACAACTTATCCGGTGTTTGTGTACCCACCAATAATAATATACAACATATACCACAGTAAACACAATAGCAAAAATCACAATGTGAGTGTGAATGCATATGCGTTTCCATGCTAACCCGTTAACGTCACATAGAGGCGTAGCGCAGCGTCGCGCGCGCGCAGCACAGCACTTGGATTGAGAAGGTCAGTTATGGTGTTGGGCACACTGTATGTGTCATTGTGTTTCTGTATCTTTCCTTGTGCCTGAGTGTGTGTTTCCTTTAGATTCTTATATGTTACCACTACTAAACTTTTATGAAGTTGCCGCAAATATGTTTTTATTTTCAGTCTGTAAAATTGCCGATGTTTCGTCTGAATCTTTTATTGAAACTGTTTTATTTATCACATTACACTTAGTCATTTTTCTATTGTAAATATATTAGTTGGTTAGCACATTTTTTTAATGCACTTTAATAGTTCTATCTCCAATTATTGTGAATAATTTCCTTATATGTTATACATATTATATACCTTTCTTTATACAAGGATCCTTTAAAATTTCATAATATGGTATATATATATATATATTTTTTTGTCTTCTATTTTACATAAATTTTGTTATGATTTCATTATAATATCATGATAATATTTAAAACAAAGTGTATTGAAGTAGTACATTAGCTATATAAATATTTGTGTTATACTATTTTCATTACAAAGTATTCTACTTAATATAACTAATTTTTTTCTATTGTACTTTATAAAAACATTTTTTTTTTGTTTAGGTTCTCCAATTGTATCAAATCTGCATGTTAAATCATGGGCTTATGATGGTGGGTCCATCCGGCAGTGGAAAGTCTACAGCTTGGAAAGTATTATTGAAAGCTTTAGAAAGGTGTGTTACATAATTTTCAATTTATTGCATTGTCTAATCTGCTTCACTACAATTTATTATGCATAAAGTTATTTTTAATATAGTATGAATGTATTATAAATCTGAGTACAAAGTACTACTTAATAATACCAGTGTGTGTCATGACTGTGGTTGAGAAATCTAATGGTTCATATTTAATAATTAAAAAATAAGCAATGTGTGTCCATATATGTGTGAAAAGAGAAAACTATATGTGGTTACTCTAAAACATTGATATAGAACCATTTATTATTGTGTTGTATTTGCTTAGTTTGTCTATTTATTGTGTTATCTTTTCATGTTTGAAAACTAATAAGTATTTCTATAAATTGGAACATGCATACAAGTTATGTTTTTTCATTGTTTTATATAGTACTAAACTACCATTCTCTAAAATGAAATCAGTGTAGTAGAAGTATATTTGTTTACTTCAAATATTGTTGTAAGTAATATTATTTTTCACAGATACGAAGGCATTGAAGGTGTAGCACATGTGATCGATCCAAAAGCAATGTCCAAAGAAACTTTATATGGTGTATTGGATCCAAATACTAGAGAATGGACTGATGGTCTGTTCACCCACATACTGAGGTAACATCATGGCTCTTTACTGCAGTTTTCAGTTCTTTGCATGAACTTTATTAATAATAAATGTTATTTCGGTGCTATCTATTTGAATAAATTGTGATTAATTTTACAGAAAAATAATTGATAATGTTCGTGGTGAAATTAACAAGCGACAATGGATCATCTTTGATGGTGATGTGGATCCAGAGTGGGTTGAAAATTTAAACTCTGTTCTTGATGATAATAAACTCTTGACACTACCGAATGGTGAGCGGTTGTCTCTACCACCTAATGTGCGAATAATGTTTGAGGTAAGTGTGATTATTTGTGTATTTTTGACGCATCATATTATAAAAAAATCAATTGAATTATTTTTATGTATTTTATCCAAGTGGACATTATACAATATTAAAAACATGTTTTAAATTTCTGTGAATTCTGTGATATGATTGTTTAAAAAGGCGTGGCAAATATCTCAGAATTGTCTTGTTGTCATAAGACTCGTTAAAGGCAAGACATTGATCACGATGATCATGATTATGATTTACATTCTACATCTCTCATCACTGAATCAGAGATTGGAAATGTAGATTACAAATTTGAAAGTAAACATTCAAAATTATCTTCAAATGCAAATCCAATCAGATATTGTTTTATGCTTATTATAATTTTCATTATACTCATAATAGCTACAAAGTTATTATTTCTTAATTTACTGTGATTTTTATAAGTTTTTAATGCTAAAGTTACAGCGTGTACCGCTGTTTATAATTTTAACTGTTTAAGTAGCTCTAATGTGGTCTTCAAAATAAATCAATAAGTCCCGCGAGTTAAGTCCTTCGACAACAAGAAATGTTGATAATAGTGTGTTGTACGGCTCTCATTAGTTAATTAAAACAAAACATAACCTGCCAGCACATGAGATGAAATACAGTTCATGAGTCAAGTTTGGGAGCATATAGTAATACGAGGGAACAACCTCAATTCCATCATTCATAGTCCTTAGGGTCTATTAAATTAACAGCATCTTTGTTATATCAATATTTTTCATTCATTTATATTACAATCTTACAAGCATAATCATTATAAACGATTTGTAACCTAACTAATGAATTGCTATAAATAAATGTTTAATAATATGTAATATAAATTCATCTAGAAATCAAGTACTATATAACCCTTTGTATTTTAGGTACAAGACCTGAAGTATGCCACTCTTGCTACCGTATCACGATGTGGAATGGTATGGTTCTCTCAAGACGTTCTCACCACCGAAATGATTTTTGAAAACTATATAATGAGGTACAATCGCTTTCTGTGTACTGTGTAATAAAGTGAATCATATTTTATGTCATATATATGTTTTTATAATGATGCAATACTTTTGAAATGCATTTTAGTATGGTATACTGCTAAGCTTATTTAAAATTAAAACAAGTCTTGTGTTTCTCGCAGATTACGAAACATACCATTAGAAGATGGAGAGGAAGATTCCTTCAGTATTGTGGTAGCTGCTCCAACTGCAGGAGGGGATCAAAATGCTGCTGAAAATATACTATCACCTGCGCTACAAGTGAGTTAATTTTTAAGTCAATTCTTTTAAAATTTTGTATAATATGTTACTTGATGCTATATAGAAACATCTAGTCATTACCTAAGTTTACTATATCATAAGGCACTTGCTGCTACTTTCATTGTAATCATAATCATATGATGCATATCTGTCAAAAGTATTCCTATAAATTACATCGAAAATAAACTTTATTCCGCACTAAACAGATAAAATATAACACCTGTTTGAATTTTTTCTGTTTAGACTCAACGCGACGTGGCTGCGATTCTTCAACCTTTATTCAATAGCGATGGCTTAGTTGTAAAATGTTTGGAACGCGCTGCCACTTTGGACCATATAATGGACTTTACAAGACATCGGGCACTTTCTTCTCTACACTCTATGTTGAATCGTGGTGTCAGGTATTAAAATTGAATTGCTTCTTATAAAATAGATAAAATACTTTTTTCTGAATTAACCTATAAAAAAAACTAAAATTGTCTAAAAACTTAATACATATTATCCTTCAACTTTAATACTTTTTTTAATAACAAACTTTAATTGTGTGTCTGTTTCATTTTTCAGAAATATCTTGGGGTACAATCGACAACATCCTGATTTCCCTATCACCTCTGAACAATTAGAGGCCTACATTCCTAAATGGCTTGTGTACTCGTTGCTGTGGTCATTTGCTGGAGATGCTAAACTTAAAGTCAGTAACTGAAAAGTTTATTCGTACAATTTGTTTCTTATTGAACTTTTATTAATAATTTCTCTTTTTGTCTAGGATCGTAATGAGTTAGGTGACTTCATTCGATCTGCGAGTACAATGCAATTGCCAAATTGTGGCCCTAACCAGCACATCATTGATTATGAGGTAATTGTATAGATTTTAGTTTTTTCTGCATATCATCTAATAATTTATGCTAGCGAATCACATGACCAGTTTTCATATGAAGCATTTATTTACTTTCAATTCTACTACATTTCAACTTATGTCACTAGAAATAATGTTTCTTAGAAAATGCTTCCATTTTTCATAAATTTACATAGCATTAAATTGAGTTAATTATTCTGTGGGAATCTTATTTGAAGGTGAAGAGGTGCGTCACAATTGCGCCTTCTATTATTCAATTAGTTTTTAAATGTCTTGAATACAATCAATTTATCGAAGTTGTATTGCTATGGAGATGGACGATTACTCAACCACAAAACAGATGATCCAATAAAATAACCTCAATGTCCACACACATAACATACACTTTGGTGGGAAGACTTCTGTCCCACTTCTTCTGATTTGAAGATTGTTGCGCTCAAACTGACTTAGGGTACAATTGTACCCTACTTTTTATTTAGTAAATACTGGCTATGTATATGCATAAAACTCAGCTTAGAGAAATGTGGGGAGAGTGGGCCCGTCGTGAGAGATTGACGTTTTTATTTCTATAATATTTTATTATTTTATTTCTATTATTTAAACACATGTCGTATATATGCACTATATAATTCAGTCAGAATTGGCAATATATATTTTTTTTTCTATTAGGTATTGTAATTATGGGACTAGTATTAAATCTTTATTTTGTTAAGATATGAATATGAACTCCATGATGGATTTAATTTATTGTCCACTGCTCTTATTTTAAATATTATTGTAATCAGGTATCTATCACCGGTGAATGGGTGCCTTGGTCTGCTAAAGTACCTCAGATCGAAGTTGAAACTCACAAAGTGGCGGCACCCGATGTGGTAGTGCCGACACTGGACACAGTCCGCCATGAGGCACTGCTTTACACTTGGCTTGCCGAACATAAGCCATTAGGTAAAAAAATATTTTTTAACAAAATTTATTCAAATAATTTATGTATTATTAACAAGTAGTCATATAGAAAATTAGACCATTGGTATGGTGTATTTTCAATATTTTTGTGTGAATATGTAATGTAGTTCACAAAACCAGACTAATCTACACTAGTAGACGTCTTAAATTTTACAAATGTGTCTATCCAGACAAAAACAAATATTCTAAAATCGACTATTCTTTACAGTACTATGCGGTCCACCCGGCTCGGGTAAAACTATGACCTTATTCTCCGCTCTACGAGCTCTGCCCGATATGGAAGTTGTTGGCTTGAACTTCTCATCAGCAACCACTCCCGAACTTTTACTCAAGACATTCGACCACTACTGTGAATATCGCAAAACGCCCAACGGAGTTGTTTTAGCACCTGTGCAGGTCATTATATGTACTATCATGTACAGTTTTGAATATATATTTTTTCTTTAATTTTTTTCACACCTTGATAATATTGAAATTTTTATGCTTTTATATTTTCTAATGAAAATGTAAAACAAATCATACATCAGTAACCAATCACCCATTTGCCTTTTAAATTATCCACTTTTTTTTGTATTTGTAGCTCATATGCACTTCGGAAATATCAGAATCAAAATGAATAACTAGTAAATAAAAAACCTGTTCTTTTTTCTCAAATTTAGTAAATAATTGCACTTTTAAACTTAATGAAAGCCGGTTATCTGTAACTTATGTGGTTGTCCCGTTTCAGTTGGGAAAATGGCTGGTGTTGTTCTGTGATGAAATAAATTTACCAGACATGGATCAATATGGCACACAACGTGTCATCTCATTCCTGAGACAACTTTTAGAACATAAAGGCTTCTACAGAGCTTCTGGTAAATAACTAGTATATTGCATATTCTTGATGTATATCAATTATTGATATTGATAATTAATTTTATAAATGCCAATGTTTAATGTCACAGATCACTCATGGGTCCACTTAGAACGAATTCAGTTTGTGGGTGCATGCAATCCGCCTACTGACCCCGGCCGAAAGCCGCTGTCTCATCGTTTGTTACGACACGTGCCCGTCATATACGTGGACTATCCGGGCGAAACTTCGCTAGAACAGGTATGTAACATTGTATTGTAAACAACCCCTATTGTTATGCTTGAAACTATACCTTGCAATAAATGTTGTTGTCCATAGCAAATAAAGTTGTTGGATTTTATGAAATTTAAAAAGGGTCTCTGTGTATATTTGTTATATTTCTGTTTCTTTTCATTAAATCTAGGTAATAATTTTTGATACTTAATAAATAAAACATGTGTTTGAGATATTTATTTCCTATAGAATTTTTTCTAAAACACTTTTCATCCAATTACATTTATATTTCTTGGTTGAATGTAAAATAATTTATTCTTAATACCAATATTGACTATAATATTTTTTAAGATCTATGGTACATTCACTCGTGCTATGCTACGTATGCAACCTGGTCTCCGAGGCTATGCAGAACCTCTGACACAAGCGATGGTTAAATTGTATCTAGCATCTCAAGAACGCTTCACTCAAGACATGCAGCCCCACTACGTGTATTCGCCGCGTGAAATGACCAGATGGGTGCGAGGCATATGTGAAGCTATAAGGTTAGCCAAGTTCTAGCAGTCAGAAACTTAAATTGTGCATTGTACCTACAAAATCAAATTTATAAACTAAAATTAAAATTGATAGCAATCATAAACGTGATGTAATAGTGGTAATGTAATTTTATTATATCTTTTGATAGGCCTCTGGACAACTTGACAGTGGAGGGTCTTGTACGTTTGTGGGCTCATGAAGCACTTCGATTGTTCCAAGATCGATTAGTAGAAGAATCGGAGCGTCAGTGGACTGATGAAAACATCGACACGGTTGCTATGAGATTTTTCCCAGGTAAAACTAAACCTTCCAATGTAATGTTAATATCAATGATAATGTCAACCATTTTATTCAAAATATAATCATTATTATTTTCGGGCTGTTTGAATTTTCATACTTTTGATTTGTATTTTCAGGAATTAACAAAGAACAGGCTTTGGCTCGTCCCATACTGTACAGCAACTGGCTCAGCAAAGATTATGTTCCCGTTCTAAGGGATCAGTTGCGTGAATACGTCAAAGCTAGACTCAAGGTTATTTAGCATTTTGTTTTTTATATATACCCTTGTAAATAAAACATTACTTTAGGAGGCTTCTTCATTACAGCACATTGACAAATTATCCTAGGATATGTTTATTTTTTTATGTAGCTAGTATATGCGGCATATAGCGTGTGGAATCGATCATTCGTGTTTCCACAAATATTCATAATCTCCTTTTTTTTAGAAAAACTTTGCCAAAGAAACCATAGTCATTGAAGCCGGTTTTGAGAAAAATAGCTTAAAATGCATTCTAAAAATTTACGAACTTACAATCTTAGCTGACAGCTGACGATGACGGGGTCAATACCCCACCCTCTTCTAGGTTGCGAACGCGATGCGCGACCATTCTAATAAGTGACGGACAAGACCTGCCGCGTACGAGCAGCAGCTCTTGTTCTTGGTTCGGTTATTGACTTAACAAGGATCTTAAGTATTTTGTTAGTATAAATGTTGCGTTTACGATATTGACGTTATTAAAACTAAGCTTATGTGTGATTAATTTTTGTGTTGAATAACAATGCCTTTCACTGCTATCAAATATGCAAACATGATTTGTTGTTAGGGAGTTTACAGAGATGACATTGCTGCCTGCAAATCCGTAAGTTACGTGAAGTATCGTTTACGCGATAATTTGCCTTAATTTGTTTTGTTTGTGGAAGTCTTGTTTTCACAAGAGTGGAAGACATATTATTATGAAAAAATCAGGAACTAATGTACTATTACATTAGTTCCTGATTTTTCATACGCCGAAGGTACTATACCTTTGGCGACTTTTACATCGTTGACAACATCAAATGTCGGTAAGTGGCTAGATAATTTTTTTAGAAATAATACATCGCATAGCCCGAGCGCAAGACAGAATTCAAATTCGTCACATGGCCGGACGCGGCGCACGGGCGCCGTCTGGCCAAGCATTTCATAGGGTTGTGTCTATATTATATTATTTATAAGTATGTTTTCAATGATGTATTTTTGATATAATTACTTTGGCAACATTGTTCTAAAAGAGGAGAAAATTAAGAATATTTGCGAAAAGATGTTTTTATTGATTCCATCCTGTATTTGTGTGAACGTCTTACGCCATTACCATAGCTAGCAAAGTATTGTTATCAAAAATGAGCAATCAAATCCGGAATCTTGGAACTATGTTTAGTATTTTTTTTTGACTATATATCAAGACTCGGTTATTATCAGCTATCAACTTATTAACAGAGATCTTTTAATACTATGTGACTACTAAGGTAATATATAATATTATCTGAATAAAGATATGCTCATGTGAAATTTTTCCTAATTTAAAGTGCAATTGTATATCAATTCGTTATTTATATTAAGTGAATACTGTTGATGTATAGTAATTGTGGAAGAAAATTTGATAATTTCAATACTTTTATTCATGTATTAACTCTGACCAAAAATAATACTATTAATATTAATAAACATAATATTAATTAATGCTCAGGGCAATTAGAGACATATGGACAAGGATATTTAAAATTCTTCTATATGACACTAGCAAAAATGATTTAATGCATATATTTTTCTTTTCAATCAATTACAAATTCTGTTTAATGCTCAATATTACACTTTGTTTTACATGCTTTAAAATCATATAACCACATAGCCTGTTGTGATCTTAGAGCATCAAATATTTCATGTAGTGTGTAAATTAAAACTAATATATTTTTCTTAACATTTATGAAACTTTTAACCTTTTTTACACAAAGAAATCTTCTGTTTTACTTTTTCAAGAACTTTCCTAATGAAGTTTGTAATTTTCAAAAACGCTATTTGTCCGCATAGATGAACAAACTAAAGTTTCTGCTCTGATCTCAGGCCCTATATTGATTTCCAATGCCTCCTGAATGACAATCATGTCAGAAATGTGCAGATGAATCACCTGTAAATTAGCAATCTTTATTATTATATTTTTGTAGGTATTGATGTTTATCTATGGATTTTTAATGAATTAATATTAATTTTCATGTACTACAGGTATTCTACGAGGAAGAATTAGATGTACCGCTTGTTTTATTCGATGAAGTACTTGACCATGTTCTGAGAATCGATAGGATTTTCCGTCAGCCACAGGGTCATCTGTTGTTAATCGGTGTGTCTGGCGCTGGTAAAACAACTCTTAGCCGATTTGTTGCCTGGATGAATGGACTTAGCATTTTCCAAATTAAGGTAAGAATAAATAGTAATTCGGTGTAATCTGTCACGATGTTCTATGACAAACACAATGTTAAATTGATTAACTGTTGAGATGTAAGGCTTACAATAATGTGTGCTGTAAAAATGTTTTTATTCATTTCAAATTGAGCATTATTAAAATTAAGTTTGCCTCTATCCCATAGCCAATCGGGCAATCTCCTTTGAGACAGAGATTTTTTGATGTTTCATAAATTTAACAACTTCCACAAGATAAAAGACTACTCTCTTTTATTATGGTTTTAAATTTCAAGATAAAAATGAGTTTTAATTTGTATATGCAGGTTCACAATAAATATACGGGCGCCGATTTTGATGAAGATCTACGCTCGGTGTTGCGCCGCGCTGGCTGTCGTGACGAGAAAGTCGCTTTCATATTAGACGAATCTAATGTATTGGACAGTGGTTTCCTTGAGAGAATGAACACTCTTTTAGCTAATGGAGAGGTATTTTATAAGTAACATTTTTATTTAGAAAAATAGTTTTTATGGCTAGTTGATAACAGTCATGTAAATTAATGTAAAAAAAATGTAAATTACTAGCTCAAAATTAACATGGAAAATACACTTGTAGGTCCCAGGGCTGTTCGAGGGAGATGAGTTCGCAACTTTAATGACGCAATGTAAAGAAGGCGCACAAAGAGAAGGCTTGATGTTAGATTCCAATGATGAACTTTACAAATGGTGAGTACAATAACATAACTATTCCATCATATGTACATAGAATGGAACAGTGTTTCAGAACAGAGAATAAGAATTTCAAAATAAAAATGTAATTGTGAACCATATAGTATTGTCTATATGCTTTATTTTATATGGCTTATTTTCTTATATGCTTATTATATGGTACAAAATAAAATACTAAATAGCTTATTGATTAAATATATTTAGATCTTAAACTTTATATTACAATTTAAAACAAATTTCATTGTTATCCTTTTAAGGTTTACTGGACAAGTAATGAGAAACCTACACGTAGTGTTTACAATGAACCCGTCTTCTGAAGGTCTGAAAGACCGCGCGGCTACCTCCCCCGCGCTCTTCAACAGATGTGTACTGAACTGGTTCGGCGATTGGAGTGACGGTGCACTCTTCCAGGTACTTTATAATTACATTTAAACTGACAAAATACTATTTTCATTTATAATATTGATACATCATGAAGATAATATTTGTCTGGATATGTTTTTCAATTTGTTTACGTTATCATACCAAAATATCTTATTCTGTTCATCAAATATTAGACACATTTCTTTTAATTCTCTTGTCGACGCGACGAATTTGCAAGATAAAGCTAGCTAATCAATATAGAAATTAATTTAAGAAAATGTTTTATTGTCGTGGACTAAAAGGAGAAAAAAAAACAGTATTTATTAGGGTTCATTTTGATGTTTGTTCCTGTTTACACATCTATCACTTTTTTTTGTAAGTTGTCATTTTCAATGCTTTTTTAAATTAAATTCAAAGTATAAAATCTAATCATAAACAGTTATATAAACCGTATAAAAATAACAACAAAATTAATTCATATTCTTTGACTTGCACATTGGAAATCAATTAGAAGAAAATAAAGTCACACATTTCTTAATTTATAAGGATATTATTAATTTTCTTTGTGCTAGTAATGTAATTATGTCTTCTTCTATATAAATAAACAAAAACTAAAAATTATTTTTAAACCAATTTTTTTCCTGTCCAAACTAAAAAAACAACTGATGTAAGCATCAGTTGTTTTTGTAGTTCCTTTTATAAGTAAAAGGAACTCCAGCTAAAAATAATATTACAGGAGTGCAAAATATTTTCAGTGTGAAACGAATGTATATTTCTTTAGAACTCTAGCCCTAAGACTTTACTGAGTATCTTAACAATGTTTGATATATATTGATAAGAAGAGGCAAAATTTATACTTCTCACATTTTCTTTTACTAGTTAATGTTTTGATTTGAGAACTGACCTAAAAAGTATTATAACTTTCAAGTTACTTACAAAAGACATATTTTAAATTACTTATGTTATTAAAAAAAAATAACTTCGAGCATTTCCTTCTTGGCGAGTTGAATCTCTTCAAAGTTTGGTTTGACTTACAACTTTCTGGCTCCATGACTGGAAAATAATAAATACAGTTACACAATGTAGAACAACAAAATACAACTGTAACATGAATACAACATAGGATAACTAAAATGTTCCTGTGATAGCAACAACTCAAACAGTGTCCACCTATCGGTACAGTTAATGTAACGAGTATAGGGTACTGATTACGCGACATTCTTATCGTTACTCAATATTTTTATTTTTGGTACATACAATTTCAATACTAATTCACTTATTCTCTTGTACATTGGGTTATTAGGAGTGAATAAAAGAGCTGTTACATAATTCATAGTATAGTTTCTATGGCTTTAATTATTCCTCTGAGGGCCAAATAAAATGGAAGAGGTAGAGATTCCTTACATAATCTTATATGTAGTAGATATGTCTTAAAAATTAAATATTTACTGGTCATTAATTTGAAAAACAGTTTGATTTTTATCTTTGACCAAAATTGTTCAGTGAATAATTGTATAAAAACTTATAACTGTAGCTAATGAAATCAATATAGAAAAGAGATTGACAGCTAAACAATAGTAGGTTATTTACAAAAAGATTAGTTGGTATAAAAATAGACATTACAGGCAATATTTTCCATAAATTTTTCTTATTATATTCATACATTTCTCCTTAAATACAACCTTTTGCGTTAAGTGAAACAAATTAAAATTTTGGATATTTATGACACTTTTATCTTTTGTATAAGTATTAGCAAATTGCATAAAACAACTGCTAGGGGTGGTATTTACTTCTCCAAAATGACATTCAAACGAGATAGAAATAGTTAAAATCATACATTCTACCCTCTGCATGGAATACTAATTTGTCCCAATACTTGGACATTTTTTTTGCAACTGAAGGTTTAGAAACATTATTGTTCCATTAAACTTGCTTAGTCAATGTTTCAAAGAAAATGATACAATATGTTTAAACGACAAAAAATAGAAGATACTATTTTCAGTTGGGACAATATATTTATTTATACCTTCCAGGTGGGCAAAGAGTTCACAACCCGTATGGACCTTGACAGCGCCGACTACGTTCCGCCAGAGCTGTTCCCAGCGGCGTGCGGGAAAGTAAGTCCGCGACCAAACCATCGAGAAGCAGTTGTAAACGCTTGTGTCTACGTGCACCAAACTTTGCACCGGGCAAATGCCAGACTAGCGAAACGAGCCAACCGCACTATGGCAATCACACCCAGGTATCGTGTTTGATTGTGATTAGTTTTAAAAATTTATTGATTATGAATGAAATTTGTAAATTGTATATTTAACTACATTAACAAATCAGTTTTAATGGATTTCAATTGTAAACTCTATAGTAGGTATTATTATTATTTTTCAATCCTTTATTGCCCTAAAGATTTTAATATCGAGATTTCTTCAAGAGATACATTTTTATTATGGTTTTAGCTTTAAAATATGTAGTCATGTTTAACGGCTTTTTCTTATAGGTAGGTATCTATAAACTCATAGTATTGTTTGACTTTCAAAAGCCATTATCTACAGTTTATGCGCAAAAGCAATTAAAAATTCC
Source organism: Eumeta japonica (assembly GCA_005406025.1). Lineage (NCBI taxonomy): Eukaryota > Metazoa > Arthropoda > Insecta > Lepidoptera > Psychidae > Eumeta > Eumeta japonica. The sequence goes on from BGZK01000248.1 coordinate 62,351, forward strand.
TACAAAATCAACATCTAAATATTATATTAACCGATTGAAAAACAAAGAAACGACAAAATATACCTTTATTTTTACATACAATTTTTAAGCATCGGTGGCGAGCGAGCTGATGAATGAAGAGCGAGGCGAAAGAACCAAAAATTAGCAGGTTCAAATATTGACCACAGGTTTCATGACCAATTGATTCTTAGATCAAAGAAATCACTTGCTCCATCGCCTCGAAGAGCACGTTAGCCGTCGGTCGCGCGATCATTAAATGTTATATTCTCGTAATACGCGGTCTGTATCACTTACTAAATATTTTGTGATTTTGTATCAATAAATCACTATTAAACCAAAATGTTAGGTAAATGGCTTTTAGCAACAAATCGATGTATATTCTTTAATCCCCAGAATAAATGCGAGGGAGCATTTAAAGTGTCAAATAAAATATTTCTCACACAGAGCCATATGCTTTCACGGAGTGTTTAGCATTTGCTGAAACAGCATTAATGAAATAGTAATATTAACAGATTGCAGAACTGCATTCCTCAGTGTGGTACCACATTACTTAGAGCAACACTGGGTAGAGCCCAAGTAAAGAAAAAATAATATATGTTACATGCTTTTGTTATATTTAGGACATTAGTGCGTCATGGGAGTTTAGTTAAGTTAAAGAAAAACCTTAGTTAAGTTAAAGAAAAATAAATTTAAAACATATTATGAAATTGTTTATCGGTAGGCACTACCTGGACTTCATCCAGCAGATGGTAAAGCTTTACGCCGAAAAACGTGCCGACCTGGAGGAGCAGCAATTGCATTTGAATGTCGGATTAGGCAAGATAGCTGAAACTGTCGAACAAGTTGAAGAGATGCAGAAGAGTCTCGCTGTGAAATCACAGGTCAGATTAATTCTTTGCAAAAATTTTATGAAACTATTTTTTTTCAATATAGTTTTGTGTGAAGCAAATAAATGTGTATTGCATTTTAACTTTGAATTATTTTAATGCATTTATGAGACACTTCTTGTGGCTCTATTATAGTGAAGATAAATATAGTTTTAGAAATCATTACATTTATCATTCATGCTTACAGGAATTACAAGCTAAAAACGAAGCAGCCAATGCAAAATTAAGACAAATGGTAAAAGACCAGCAAGAAGCTGAAAAGAAAAAAGTAGAAAGCCAAGAGATTCAGGTTTGTGTGTAGTTTGAAACTCTGCTAATGGTACTAATCATAATATCAACATAAAAATAAGTTTAGATATTGGCTAAAAATTTATCTTTATTTTTAATCTAAAGCTATCTCTCTACTTGTGACTCAATAATTGCTATATTTTTCTATAATTAAAATAAAAATATTCAAATAGTTTGGAAAAGGAAGGTCTATCTGGGTTATATTCTTTTTACAAATTTCATAACAAAATGGAATTGAAATTGTTGCCAAATGCCATATCTAATTTATCAAGTTTCATTATGTTTATTTCTAAATTCGACAGGAATTAGACTCTTATGAAGTATTTTGCGTTTTGACAGTCAAAAAATCCACAATAACATTGTTTTAATCCGAAATAGGTCGCACTAGCGAATCAAACTAAAGAAATTGAAGCTAAACGTCGTGACGTAATGGCAGATCTTGCTCAAGTGGAACCGGCAGTCATCGAGGCGCAAAACGGTTTGGTTTTGATTTCACTTTTACATGCTTTACTTATCTTACTTTAGTTTTATCGCATAAAGATATAGACAAGCAAGCTGGCTATATATAGCTTATAATATGGACATCAGAGCTTACTTTATATTTATTAAATTTTATTCTTAATAAGGATTATTGTAATTTAATTAAAATTATTCTATATATTTCTCGCTGTTAATTAATAATTAACATTGAAAACCTGTGTTATAAATTTGTAAGAGCAATAAAATTTCTATCCGATGTATGTTAAAATTAGATAATATATCTATGAATATGTAAAAATAAAATTGTGAGTGAATATACACAGCTGTGCGTTCAATCAAGAAACAGCAGTTGGTCGAAGTACGCTCCATGGCTAACCCACCATCTGTGGTCAAGATGGCGCTCGAGTCTATTTGCACGCTGCTCGGCGAAAAGGGCGACACCTGGAAGGGCATCCGATCTGTGGTCATGAAAGACAACTTCATATCTACCATTGTCAATTTCGAAACGGAGAACATTATGTTAGTTAAATATAGATTATACGAAGCAACTACTCCTTTTTAAGAGTTCATTGAAAGTTTAACATTTTTTATTGTTACTTTTTTTATCAAACCACCATTGGATTTAAAAATAAATTAATGATAGCACTAATGTACAATGTTATTGCTTTCTTTTTGATTATGTCTATTTCAAATGTACTCCTATTATACCGGTAATGAGAAGAATGTAATTAAACGGCAGTAATTTCTTAATCGTGTTTATTGGCAAAAACATTTGCAACTGTATTCTTTTTGTATTACATCCAAATATAAATTGTGAATACTAGCTGTTTCTTGTTGCAAAAATACTTTAAGATAAATATTTTGAGTTAGTTATTATTTATGTGTATTTATTTCTATTATTATTGTATTTAGTGATACATTGTTTTTTTTCTCTGCATTAGCTGCGTTAGCATATCTATAGTGAAGTTTTTAGAATGCTTTAAAATGGTTAAGTAGACACAAATAATTTCTAAGCATACACTATCTTTTTTGTACATATGCTAAGCTTGCTTGAAATATGTGATGTTTATAAATTGACTGTTGTTTAATGTTATTTAACCCACACTGTATGGAAGAAATATTAAACTACTTCAAAAGTCTTAAATAAACCACGTTATGTGACTAACATTGGCATTGTAAAAGCATTTATTTAAAAAAAAAATAACATGTATTAACATAATTGTGTTTATGTTATGTTTCAGAAACCAATTTATTTGATGTATGTGTTCTAACACTATGCACTGTCTGAGTATCGACCAATAAAATTGGATCGGTATTCAGATCGTGTTCACAATGTAGCAAAAAAAAGTAAACAAAGCCGCATGTCTCACAAGTCGAGCTAAAGCCTTTTTTGTTTTTCTCTCTTTTTGTACTGCTCTCTCGCTATCTCCGCTTCGATGCTGGGTGGTGGACGCGTCGCTGCGAAAAACGGAACATAAACAGCTGTGAAATCGATCAAGAAACAGCATTTAGTTGAAGTTCGCTCTATGGGCAACCCGCCGGCGATCGTGAAGGTAGCGCTGGAGTCGATCTGCCTATTGCTCGGCGAGAACGCCACAGACTGGAAAGCGATCCGTGCTGTCATCATGCGCGAAAATTTCATCAATAGCATCGTATCTAACTTCTCTACTGAAGACATCACGTAAGATTTGTTATGTTTACAATGATCAATGGCATCTGGATTTAATTTTGATTGTCAATACAATGAATTGGCATAGTCTAAATATTCCAAATGTATTATCTGTATATGTTGAAAGTTTACATATGTTTTAATACCCTTTTTCAAAACAATAAATCTAAGACCTTTATATTCTTTTTTTATCAATTTTCATTTAATCTTAATAAGCAAAACAGTCAACTTTCAGCACAAATGTTTTTTCCGAGTCTGCACCTTATATAATTTCTCAATACAAACAATATTTGTAATGTTTTTATATAAAATCCTTTGTAATCTAAATATAGACAATAAAATAATCTTTAAAAAGTCGCTACAAATCCTTAAAAAAAGTGTACACAAAAATATATTTACCATTAAGAGAGCTCAGTATTTGCTTAAAAAATCAAAAAACTATGTATCTTTTTAAATAATATTTGTTTAGTTCATTTAGGTATATTTACTAAATAAAATTCAAATACATTGAATTAAAAAAAGAAAAGTGTTTATTGACTATCATGTATTTGTTCACTCAGAAAATTTGAATCTTTTTGTCTCTTAAACCTGACATTATTTATTAGAAATCAAAGTTATATCTTTCATTTTAACAAATTATTAGATTAATTATAAACAAAATTTAATCCAAATGCCATAAAGTAAAATTTGGGTTTTGGAAATTGTACGAGATTATGTTAATATTTTGCTTATGATGTTTGTAGCATGATGCATGCTTGTTGCACGCTGTTTTTATTCCTTCCTGGTTATGGTTTTATTAAATATCACACAATGTCATATACCATATATTGCAATTAGTGTATTTGGTGTATACACATATAGCCACCATTGAAATGTGTAAACACATCTTGCACTAAAATCACAATAGTTATGAATCTGATATATAGTACAAAATGGTTTATATAATTATTTATCATACAGTAACTAATCAATGACATGATTAATTACATAAAAGAGCCATGGTACAATACATGAACTATTATAGTTTTTTTCAAAATAAATAACACTTTCTACACAAAATGTGTTTGCCAATAAAATATTAATGTGAATAAACAAGTTCACTATTGACTGTGAATAAATTTGTTTATATTTTTAGAAATTTTAGTACAATGAGTTTTTTTTTTGTTTGCTGTCTTTAGTTACATTTAGCCTCACATGTGTCTGTCCCCATTTTGCATATCATTGTAAGTCAGGTAAGTGAAACACAATCATTGGTTTGGTTTAAAGTTTGGGATAAAATCAAATTCAGAATTGCATGAATTTAAAAATGTTTTCATGTAAGGGTTAAATTGTGTTTTTTTCTGCAAAATTATGGGTGCATGAAATGATTGAACTTAACACAAATAGTTACTTAATTACAACATATGTTTTAATATTTTATCAGTGACGAGTTCGTGAGAAAATGAAGACTCAAGTACCTAAGCAACCCGGACTACAATTTTGAGAAAGTGAACAGAGCTAGTATGGCGTGTGGACCTATGGTCAAATGGGCTATCGCTCAGGTACATATAAATTCAATAGAAAAAAATATGAATTCAAACTATTACATATTGTATGAGAATATTAGTATATATTTCTGAGTTGATACCCAAGATCCAAAATCCGTAAACATACATAGAGTACTATCTTTAGAGGATTGCAAACTAATTTTAATGTATTATCACCAATTATGATGGTCATTTCTGAGAACTGCTTTTCTTCTCTAACTCTTAAATAGCAGAACAAATTTTATTGTGCATTCCTTATTCAAGGGAAGTTAATGTACCACTCAAGGTCGAACTCAAACTGAGAGTTGATTCCAAAAATTCAATGCATTTTAAGTGAAGTTGCAAATTAAAACTTGGCTCTACTCAAAAGACATCAAATTAAAATATTTGTGTACGTCTAATTATAGCTGTCGAAAAATGTCTATTTGACTATTGTCACGAAAATTTAAGCTCACAAGAATTTTATTTGGTTTTTGCTGTCATTCTATATTCAGTCTAGAAATTTAAAATTATGGCATTAGGATCTGGATAGGATTCCAAGTTTAGGATTTTCATTACTATAAATGTGTTATGTCCACATGGGCAAATATTCAACCAACCTTTGTATTTTGTGTAATAAAAAGTGCAATTGATGTCTTGAATAGAATTTTATCATAAATTGTGAAACTGTGTTTGAATTTTGCTATATGAAAGTATTTCAATTATTTAATAAGTACCTATCGTAAACAGTCTTCCAAAATGTTTGTACTTAGTATGTATAAGGTCGGGGGAAAAGTTTTCTCATATTATATATACAGATTTAAGATAATATTTAATTATTTTTTATTTACATTTAATTATAACCTATATAATTAAATGTAAATCAAATATGATGAAAAATTATCTTGAATTTGACAATTTTTTGCCATTTGACATAAATTTCATTGTTGTAGAAATTTTGGGACATTTGATCAAAAGAAAAGTAGTTTGGACAGTCCTCTCTAGATGTTAACTTAAAACACTACCTAAAGAATTCTAAAGAGATCGAAACAACGAAATCGATCAATTTGAGGAGGCAAAATCAAACTGTCAGTATTTGCTGAGTGACTAAAGATGTGTGTGGTTCTAGCATTATCATGGTGAAAAACCACATTTTTTTTGTTGACCAATTCCGGCTGTTTTTTCTCTACTCTTGCTTGAGTCTCATCAGCTGTTGGCAGGTGATATTCAAATTGATGGTTTTGCCCGGCGATAAAAGCTCATAATTCATAGTGCCTTTCTAATCCAACCATACACATAGTATCAACTTATTTTAGGTTATTCTGGGTTTTACTATAGTCTGTGGAGCTTGCTTGCCTTTTGTGCAAGTTCTTGTCGCAAGTAATCCATTTTCCATCACTAGTGACAAATCTTTTTAAAAACAGTTCGATTTCATTGTTTCAATAGAGAATAGCAAATATGTACACGATTCATTAGATTTCTTTCAGTGAGGTCTGTGGGACCCATGTATTAAATCTTTTGTACATGCAACTTTTTTAAATGAGTTGTAACTATTTTGTGGTTAATCCCTCAGTTCTAAGTAATATTAATATGCTGATATCTTGCTCTTCTTTTTCTAAAATGGTATCGATTTTATTATTAACAGATCAACTAGAGCAAGGTTCATCTTTGACATTAAAATTACCTGACTGAAAATGCTTAAACCAGTTTTATGCTACTCATACTGACACTGCATTAGGTCCATAAACGTCAAAAAATTTTTTCGCGGCTTTTATCGCCTTTTCCTTTTTTTTTTGTAAAAAAACTTCAAATTGTATAAAATTTTTATGTTAAATTCACTCATTTCGGTGGACAAAAAAGCAATAGAAAAATGGCAGAACACCATTTTTACTTTTTTTGTTTTTTAATGTCATCTATTTAATGGTATCAAAACTAACCAAAAACACAAACAGCACAAACAAAGAGATTTTACTGCAAATTTTATTATATAATACAAAATACTTTTTTTCTGATCTAATTATACAAATGATATTGAATTTCTATTTTCATTGTTAAAACAATTAAACATATTTTTTATATACACACGAAAGGATTGACTGGTTAATGTATAGAAGAAACGGCTGTCTGAAACTTTAAATTTTGGGACAAGAAATCTATACATATATAATGAAAATAGGGTTGTCTTTGTTCGCCAATCACGTAAAACTACTAAACGTATAGACATGGGACTGGGACTATTCGATGCGGAATGATTTGTAGATGGTTCTAGGCTACTCATTTTTCAAATTCCGTAAATCCTTCGCCATTTTATTTATAAATAAAAATTACCCAGTGAAGCAGGGCGGGACAGCTAGTGGTATCTATAACAGGACTAAAATAGGCAGTATATTCAAATCTGCGATTAGTCGAAATTTAAGCTAAGATTATAAGCGCTGTGATTCACAAACGTAAAGCCCTAGGAGATCCACTCGGACAAAAATTTACAGTAGTTTTTTTATTAAATCATCAAATTATACTTATTCACAGATTGAATATGCAGACATGTTAAAAAGAGTTGAGCCACTTCGTAATGAACTCAAAGCTCTGGAAGACCAAGCACAGACGAATGTTCAAGCCGGCAACGAGATTCGTGATCTCATAGCGCAGCTGGAGAAGTCTATTGCTTCATACAAAGAAGAATATGCACAATTGATTAGTCAGGCTCAAGCTATTAAGACTGATTTGGAGAACGTTCAAGCAAAGGTAATTAAGTGAAATGTCATTTGTACTATTTAATATGCTTTTTTCTGGTTATTACATGCATATTAATTCACAAAGAGTTCATTCATTTTCGCTTGGATCATCCAATTTCATTCTGAATTTATCATGCATTTATCAAATTTTTCTATCTCTAATCATAATATATATACTCTGATCATAATATAGGCATCTTCAAAATAACATTTTACTTTGTAAATGTAAAATTTAAATTAATAAAATTTAAATTCATTTTAATTTGTAAAATTTTAATGTGTAACTAAATTTGGCCATTTTCATTTCTATGTTTACGAAGATCGAATTTATCTTTTTCCAATTTAATTCAAACTTGTTACATTTTTTCAGGTGGATCGCTTCGATCTCTCTCAAGAGTTTGGTGATTGAACGCGAAGCGTTGGGAGGCTAGCCCGAGACCTTCAGGTCGCAGATGAGCACCATAGTCGGCGACGTCCTGCTGTCTGCCGCTTTCTAGCTTACGGTGGATATTTCGATCAACATGTAAGTTCTACATCATTTATGGAAGTAAATACATGAGAAGTTTTTTCTAAAACAACAATACACCCTTTGTAATGAGTCATAATTCATAATTAAAATGATAATAATTTTTATTACATGTACAAATGTGTTAAGGTGATGAAGAACTGGAATTGGTTTTGTCAATATTTATCATTGATATGAATAACCACCTGTTTTACCATAAACTTTTGTTTACAATTTACTGGTAATATATACCTAAAGGGTTTATGTTTACCCTTTATATATCTATACTCCGTAAATCTATAAAATGTTCTTATGTTAAAACGAAACGTAAATGGTCACTATTATCATTGGGCTTTATCATATTATGATTATGTTAATGACTTCGTTATATTTAGTAGCGATCAGTTATAATGTTAATAATAAATATCAACATTTTGAACTGCTTCTAGAGCTATATATTAAAACTGTTAGGTCGGGTTAAAGTTACCATGTGGAAATACGACATGCGAGCGAAGTAATTGAGAGATTCCTAGAAAGTCGAAAGGCTTGTCCCCATAGATTATTTATATATATATGAGGACAAAATAGGCTCCTTTTCGATGCAATGTGATGCAATGCAAATGCATAAAATCGATCTACTATATAATTATTTTATGTTGGTGCACTAGCAGCATTGCATAAAGGCACTAGAATCAATGTTGTGTACTTATCAGATAAACTTTATGTTAAAGTAATTTTGCACATATAACAATTTTTCATTTTGTCTAGTACTGTAAATACAGTGAGTGTGTCCAATGGAGTAAGGATATAATTTTGAATTTTACATGTAATATATTAATTGCAGTACCGTCAGAACTTATTCTCGACATGGACAGCACATTTGGCTGCGGCAAACATTAAATATCGTGCTGACATCGCGCGGACCGAGTACCTCAGCAACCCAGATGAGCGTTTACGCTGGCAAGCCAACGCGCTACCCACTGACGAACTGTGTGTAGAAAACGCTATTATGCTTAAGGTAAACATTCTTGAACACATTTTTATGAATTGTTTATTGTGTATGGCAACTCATTTATTCAAATCTTATATTAAGCTGTGTTGAACTAATATTTTGACTTAAAATTTTCAATTTCTAATAAACAACACACCAGGAATAAGATGTTTATTAACATTTATAAAAAATGTGATATGTTTTGCTGATATATAGTTACAAAATGTTTTTATGATTTTAATATTTGAAAGTAATATTAAAACTTTGAATTGCTTTCTTTACAGAGATTCACTGCTATCCACTTATTATCGAATCCGGAAGCTACGGAGTTCATAATGCGTGAGTTTAGGAGAAAGATAACAAAGACTTCATTCCTTGATGATTCAGAAAGAATCTCGAATCTGCCTTACGTTTTGGCAATCCTCTACTAGTACAGGTATAGATAACAAATAGTTATAATCCATTCACAAAATATGTAACATCAGCTAAGATCCACTTGAAACGAGATTATAATTTAATATATATTAAACAAAAATAAGAAGGAATTTTACTATTTAGTTATGAACCATATTTCAGAATAATGAAGTTTTATCTCAATGTTAGAATATTGTCACTTAGTCATTCTTATCCTTGCCCTATTATGTTTTTATCACTTTACACAATTTATGTCTTGTAGTATAACAAAACTGTAAATGTAAAAAACACAATTAAATTATACCACTAAATTAATGAAATGTTCATCTTGAATGTGTAATGTGGTTAATATCACTCGGACAGCATTACTTTAATTAATGACTTGTTCCAACTAGCTTGTTACTTTATGAGAACCTCTAAATATAATTATTCAAAAATAGTGTATTAAGTTTTATTCTTATTTGTACATGAATTAAATATACAAAGTGTTGTTATTAATTTCTGTTTTAATTTATTTTTATTCTTGCAAGGATGTGGAAAACTACGACCCTATTCAAATCCGGTACTAAATCGTGAACTGCGTCGCACTGGCGGCCGTGCTAACATTAGGTGACCAAGATATCGATCTTAGTCCTTCGTCTGTCATATTCCTCAGTACCAGGTGAAATAATTTAATTGATTTATGAATAATAAATAAACCGTTTAAGAGGTGTATGAATTTATGCATTTATTTACAAAAAAATGTATACTTTTAATTTTATAACTATAAAAGTTACATTTTGATATATTAATATTTTGGGATTTCAAAAGAATGCAAATTTTAAATAATTATTATCAATGGAAAGTGTTTGTAATCAATGTGATATAAGTTGATCCTCACAATCCCTTCATACATACTACTTTGGTAGATGTAGTGGTAGCTCTAGAAAATAAACATAACTGAATTTGTAATACCAAATGAACATAATAGAATTCCTTACAGGAAGTATGATCACAAATGAAAAAGAATACCAGCAGTATTTTTAGGATTATTTAGTCCAGAAAATGCTGGCAGACGGGAAACGTCAACACCATTATTTTCTTGATATAGAGGGTACAATATTTTATTAAATTACAGAGACCCAACGGTGGAGTTCCCTCCGGATGTGTGTTCCCGTGTGACATTCGTTAATTTCACCGTGACACGCTGTCGTTGCAATCGCAGTGCCTACACCGCGTACCTGGCGGAGCGCCCTGACATCGACGCCAACGCTCTGATTTGCTCAAATTACAAGGCACCATTTTATCGCTGGATTGTTTCGTGCTGAGAAGATAACGATTTTCATAAAATTGTAATAGCAATTTTGAATTAGAATGTCCCATTTTCGATATTTTATTATTAATATCACTGCTTAATAATTTGTTTTGCAAGAACTATGCACCAATATTATGTAATTACATTTCAATTCTATTACATATTCACAAACATTAAAACCAAGGATGGCTAAATTTCTCATATTTTGTTACTATAAAATACAACAATATGTTAATGTATTTCTATTGAAATGTAAATATCTGTTTAATAAGATTTGATTGAGCATGTAGATTATCCCTGTTTTTTTAGATTCAACATTTTGTTTTATAATTATAATAAATTTATTACTATGAAATTAGGGAACTAAATATGTTAAAACACTTCAAGATATTTTGTTCCATTTTTGTTTTGTAACTAACTAGTAACCAGAGCACAATCTTAGAACATTTTCATTATTTACAGGCGAAGTTCCATCTACGCTTAAGACAACTAGAAAAGTCATTGCTACAGGCTCTGAACGACGCAAAGGGTAAAATCCTAGATGACGATTCAGTCATTGCTACACTTGAAACTCTTAAAAAAAGAAGCGGCTGATATTGGGCAAAAGGTGATGATTTCCAATCATTGTAATATTGTACTCAAATTTCACTTTAATGTTATCGATCTAGAGTATCCACCTAAATACATTATTCATGTATTACATTAATTTGTTCTATGTTAATGTAATTGTGGTCTTCATGTTCAGGTCGAGGAAACAGACAAAGTCATTGCTGAAATCGAAACAGTCAGCCAACAGTACTTACCTTTGTCTCAGGTAATTGGGCAATGAAATCAAAATTATGAATTTCATATTAATATGATAAATTTGTAAAATTTAAATTCATTTTTCAGGCATGCAGCAGCATGTATTTCACCATGGAATCATTAAATCAAGTCCACTTCCTTTACCAATATTCGCTGAAAATGTTCTTGGACATTTTTAGCTCAGTTCTTGTGTGTTCTGGACTCAACGGCATCTCGGACTACACTGCTAGACTCAAAATTATTACGGAAGAATTATTCACGGTCAGTTATTCATTTCAAAGCACATATTTTATAATTTCGCCTTTAAATATTTTTTACAAAGATATTCATTTACAAAAAGGAATTACTTTCAGTACATCGCACGAAACTTTGCCTGTCTGAAATTTCCTACGAGTGATCCAATGCGCAGGGGTAACACTCCCCAATCCTTCCCTCTTCTCCCCATGTTTCTATTTTAGGCCATTACTACACTTTCGTGACTTAACTTCACAGCGGCGATTTCATGCGTTGTACTTATATATCAAATTTCATATAAACATCCTTAAAACAAGAAAAAAAATATAAAACTTAATTATAATTAAACTATTTAAAACGTAAACGTTTGTATTTTCATAGTAATGGAATATTAAAACGAAAATAAATATTTATGACTACAGGTGTGTTACGAGAGAGTCGCCCGCATGCTGCATTACAGATCGGCTCACTCTTTGCGCTGTTCCTGCAGCCGCATACATCTCAAAGGGACCCTCCAGATGATACGCTTGACCAAGTAAGTACATTTAACGCTTATGCAAAGTGAGTGGATAGGCTCATTCTTGAATATGCATGTAATAGAACTGAGATTATTAACAATCTCACATAGATAATGTGTATTTCAAAATCTGCACTCAATATGTCACATTGAGTTCCCATATATGTACATATTCTGCGATTTATATAGATATATCTTTATTGAGAATTAATTTTTTTCATTACTTTTTAGGAATTCGCAGTATTTTTACGTGGCAAAGAAGGTTTCATTTCACAATCGGCCCCACTGGAAGGGTTGACACAAGAGCAACATGATGCTGCTACTAGACTAAGCAACAGGTATCATTTGAAATACGTTAAAACTAAATTTTAAATTATCCCAAGCCGTGTATGTTGTATATAAATAACACATGTATCCGAATAAAACTTCAATACAAACTTTCTCATTTAATCTTTTTATATATCTGTATATATAACTTTCCCCGGCGAACCAATCATACTGTCAACCATCACTACTATTCCAATCCTGCTTTCTATTTCTTGTTGATTAAATCTTAATTCCTATACCAAACTGGTGTTAATTTTATATATAATGAATGAATATAAAAAAGATTCTTTATATTGATTAATTATATGTAAATTTATTATTTATTTTAAGTTTGTGTTTTTCAATTTTTATAAATGTCATGCAGGTTGCCAGTGTTCCGTCGTTTACTCGAAAAAGCTGCAGAGTTGCCTGAGCTGACGGCATGGTTGAGTCAAGCAGCACCAGAACAATGTGTGCCCACGCTCTGGGATTCAAATCCTAGTTCACCTCCATCTCCGCACGCTCAGGCCATATACCGGCTGTTACATACAGGTGAGTTATATTCTAATGTTATTAAATACGCTCACTGCTTAACACATAAGAACTGTAATATTAACTTGGAAATGCTATAATTATGTATTAAGAGAAATATGAAGTGAGTGTTAAAACATTTATTAGTAAAATGTATGATCATTAAATGAGATCGTGTGACTTAATAAAGTTGTGTCATCAAAATTTACTTCCATGTTTTGCATTCATTTAGTTATTCTGTTTCCTTAGCTGCGATTCCCATCTCAATAGGCCAATAAGTTGTAATAATACTACGAGACGAAGCTTAGAATAAACTGTTATAGAGGTCGACTGAAATCTGTGGAGCAACCTACAGAATTCCTATTGTCTAAATTGTCATTTATATATTCATTTACTTTCACGTAATTTTGTTAGTGACGACGCTATCATCAGTAGATAGACAATGCAACAATAACGTAATTATTTCAAATTACAGACATTCCGTGCAGACCGTGTGATAGCGGCGGCACAACAACTCGTCGCGTCCGTCCTCGGCCCCGGCTTCATGCCAAAAGCTGAAACCGAGCTGGAACTGTCCACCATAACTGAGCAACAACTCAATGCGACAACGCCGGCTTTACTTTGCTCTGTTACTGGTTATGATGCGAGCGGTAGGTTTTTGATAAAACCAGTTCACAATCATTATTTTAATCTTTGCACCATCTACTTATTTCATTTAACTTTCTAAACGCTCGGCTCTCCGTGGAGGTCGCAAGAACAAATTCGTCACATGCATGCGGCTTCTATGGAGGCCGCGCCGCTTTAGTTCGTTACGCTGACACACAAAAAATTCACTTTAAATTTCTAGATTATACAAGTTTGTTATACGAAATTGAATCTTATTCTTTAGGAAATAAGGCAACATAAAATATGTGCCTTTCTCGTTCTAAAGTTAGTTAATCGTTTAAGTTAATAAAGTTGCTTAATCTTTCAGTTCACTTCACAATGGTGCTATTGTCGCTTATTTGTCTGTACCTCTGTTTATAATAGGCACACTTTACAAAAGTAATATATATGTCAAAATACATAAAATATTTTGTTACATGGTAAAGTGTATACTTTATAGTATTTCTCAAAAGTAAGTATGTGAAAAATGTGTCAAACAAGTTTCCTTTGTCGGTTTTAATGTATAAAATGGTGGTTATGATTTTATTTTATATATTGATTTCATATATTATTCAAATATTTTATTACAATTTAAATAATTTTTAGTGATGAATTGCATAATAGTTTTATGCTAGTTTAAATTTATTGTGAAATTATTATATATTTATAAAAATAGATTGATGATGTGACCAAGGGCAAATCAGTCATTGCGTTTTGCAGTGATAGATGGAGAGAATTTCCATATTTCTTGATTACATCACACATTAAAAAAATAATAATAACTTTATTCCTAATTTTTCCTTTTTACAACTTGTGGTCGGCTGGTGCGGACTATAATCACGACGGGTTTATACCAGTCGGCAAGCATAATGTATGCGCGCCATAAGCGATTTTCGTGGTCATATTTTATTCATTTTTTACAAAAAGTATGTGGTTCTACTGTTGTATATGTCAATTTATGAAACTTATAATAACATTATAACAGAGTTACCTAGCTTTTGTGAAGATATACTGTATTTTATCGAATTAACGTGCATTGAAATTTAACCTATGTGATTCTAATTGGTTTGCGTAACATTCCTATTATATTCCCATTAAAATTAAGTTTGTAACAATGTAGATATTTCATATATAAAAGAATCTAATAATAATAATTTTAAAAAAATACAGTAATATTGTAAATTAAAAAAATAAGTATGAAATATACGATCTCTGCTATTGGAGCGTCCGAAAGCTAGACGTACGTACGAAAAATCTTGTCATAGGTCCCAACCCGATCGGACGTAACGTCTTCGAGATATGCTAGATGGGATATTTTCATTCTGCGAAAATGTTTGATGTGCGATATTTCTCGTAACGCCTAAGCTGATCTTTATCATTCAAATACCAATCGATTGTTTATTTTTTTACTAAATTTTACGTATTCTTTATAGGCCATTCAGACGTATGGTGGCCGAGATACATTGCAAAAACCTATTTTCCTATACATGGCAACAGATCCGAAACTATGCGGTCTCTGCGATTGCAGCATTCGAAAGCTAGACTTAAGTTTATTTCACAAAGTTTTTGGTTAGGTGCGCGTTGCATTGACTCATCCAGGGTACCCGCGCGACTTCCGGGTTAGTAGGTAGTTTTAAAATTATGCGCTTAAAACATTAAAATGTTACTTTAGTTATATTTTTAAAATACTTACCTATTTAATATATTGATGTCAAGAAATAAGTACAATAAAAACGAATTACGATTTTTCACCAAAATGACATCAGCTCCAAATAACTAGAATTTTATATTATAATTTTTTGAATACTGACTCCACAAAAGAGATAAAACAAATTATTATAAATAAATATAAATTCTTTATTAAAAAAATTAAATGAATATGAGGAAATTTGCCCTAGCGGCAGATTTTAACATTCATATTTATAATTGACTCAGCTGTAACATTTACAGCAGCTAATGCAGTCTTGAACTTCGTGCTCATTCTTACATGCCGCGGCTATCCTTCCATCATTGTCACTATCCATTGTTCATAATTTTATACTAAATGTTAATCATTGCCTGCGATGTCGCCTGCGTGGACGTACAATGAGTGCCTTCATCTTTTGTATAAGTTACATCAAAACTTCATTTGCAATCTTGTTCTTAATTTAATAAATCTTATTCTGACTCTGATCCCAGTCTTCTGTGTGTTTCAATCCCAATTCTTTTCTTGGTTCCATTTCGGTCTGATATCATTATTTAATTTGGATGTAGTCCTAGTTTTATCTGAAATCGATATAAAACACTCAAATATGGTGAATGTAATGACAGGAATGGACGGAAATTATGGCAAAATAAAAGGAATACATTGTCATAGCTGACAGTATATAGTGCGCAGGAAAAAAGCTATAATTTATAATGAAGGAGGCCCTTTCGCTCTGAATTGAATAAAAATTTATTCAGACATATACCTACATAGTGGGGTGCTGACACAACAAATCTATAACAATTTCGTTGTTAAAGGTCGTGTGGATGATATGGCCACGGAGTTGAACAAGCCACTGTCCAGCATTGCTATAGGGTCTGCGGAGGGCTTCAACCAAGCCGAACGCGCTATCAATACGGCTTGCAAAACTGGCAGGTTTGTACATTTTGTTTTTAGCTCTCATACTACAAGTAATATCAAAAGATAAAATAAACGTAAATGTAAGATTTGATAGATAATGTATGGGCAATCTGTCAAATCTTTTGAGCTGTTTTTTTAACTCTCCTTAATGGTATTAAGAATATTCTCTACATGAATTTGGTATTATTATAGTAAAAAATAATTGTAACAAATAACCCATGTACTATTGATTTCAAGTAGATTCCAAGTATTGTGAATTACAATGCTATAACACTACAAACACATCTGACTGTTAGCAAAAAATATTAGCAATTGAATGAAGCACACTTTCTGTATTGAAACTTTAATTAATGAAAGCCACCGTTTGTCATCTGTAAATGGTTAATGTAAAAATCATTTGATACCCTCAAATCAGAATCTCGTGGGGTGAACTGCTTGGTATGTTTTTATTTTATTTTCGTATCGTAGCTTGCGTTCATCAAAATTAACTTAATTTGACAGTTAATCTTCCTATTTATGTACTGTATCTTATCACTGAATTTTATTTTCCAAATAAAGATTTTAAATCTATATAAGAAAAAATTTATATATCTATATAAAATTATATACCTTCAGAAACTGTATTGAACATGCATACACAGAGCCCCTTAAATGAAATTCCGGATTTTTTATAGTTGACTAACATATAAACACAGTTTATTTTTATTTTATATTTTTAATTTGCATCTTTCACTTCTTGAAAACTTTTAAGGTTTTTTTTGTGTAAAATTCTCATGTATAAACTTATATGCCAGCATTAAAATTGCAATTTTCTTAAACTTAGTTCTAAAAGATATTCTAGGTTATATCTTATAAATCGCCCGAGCGACAAGCTAAAACATACTGACGTACATAATACTCGAATTTTCAATCTTTTTTTTTCCAGATGGGTAATGTTGAAAAATGTACATTTGGCACCTGTATGGCTCGTGCAACTCGAGAAGAAATTACATTCATTGCAACCACATCCGAACTTCAGACTGTTCCTAACAACAGAAATCCACCCTAAACTTCCAGTGAATTTACTACGCGCGGGCCGTGTATTAGTTTTCGAACCGCCGCCTGGCATAAGAGCTAACCTTCTCAGAACTTTTGCGACGGTAATTTTAAATACATATAATTTGAAATCTGAATTCAACAACAAACACATTTGCAATTGAAACTTTGGCCTTTTTTTGTAGGTACCTGCAGCTCGTATGATGAAACAACCATCGGAGCGCGCACGTCTTTACTTCTTGCTGGCCTGGTTCCACGGTACTTACTCAATTGAGAATAACGAAGAATAAAAATGTAGAGTAGTTAGAAAAAATATGGTGTTAAATTGACATGTTGTTCTGTGCAGGAATCGTTCAGGAGCGACTGCGTTATGTCCCCCTCGGCTGGGCGAAGTTCTACGAATTCAACGAGTCGGACTTACGTGTCGCCTGCGATACTCTTGACACTTGGATCGATGCTACCGCCATGGTATTTAACGTTTGATATCGCTCTAAATTGAATCATTCACTAAAAAGTAATATAGTAAAAGATTGGTAGAGATTTGGGTAGATCTAGAAATGTTGCTGATTATATGCCTTCATAGAATTATTATAAAAGATGAATAGGTGTTATCTATTATTTAATTGTATGCAATGTGATGGTAACTAAGCGTAATTACGAGTACATATGATACAAAAAAGAAACAATGTAAATAGAAAATACTAGATAATATAATCTGATATCCATATATGAGAGTGAAACTTATAATTTTCCTTCGATAAATATCTTCGCCCTTATTTTTGTGGAAACTTGTGATCAAACCTGTCAATCGATTTATTGTTTAAAATCCTCATTTCTCCCCACTTCAGGGCCGAACTAACCTGCCGCCGGAAAAGGTGCCATGGGAAGCGCTAGTGACGCTGCTATCCCAGTGCATTTACGGTGGCAAGATTGATAACGTATTCGACCAACGACTGTTGCACAGCTTCCTCAGCAAGCTGTTCACACCACGCTCTTTCGAGGCTGACTTCGCGTTGGTTGCAAATGTCGATGGCGTAAGTTTATTAGACATTACATGATAGTTTTTGATATGTTATTACATAGACATTGCACACAATAAATTATTTTAACAGATATTTATTCCAACATGTAAATTTATTCCAAGTGAAATAATTTTATGTATAATTATAAACCATAATAACTTTCAGAGTAATATGTGTAAGTTAGACTTGTAAATTAAAAATAAAATCCACAGGTCACCAAATACATGTAAAATATCCAATTTTAATACAAATTTATAGTTCATAATATGTATCATGTTTAATAACAAATAAATTGTATCGCTATACAGGCTACTGGTAACCAACGACATATCACAATGCCAGACGGTAACCGACGTGACCATTTCCTCAAGTGGATCGAAGAGTTGTCCGACCGCCAGACGCCGTCTTGGCTAGGCTTGCCCAATAATGCTGAAAAGGTAACACATTACTATAGTTTTTAAATATCCTTTTTATATAAATTTTAAACTTACAGTGAATACTTGTTGTTCAATTATACATAACTGAATTGAATAGGCTTAAATAAAACTTGCAAACAGTATAATGCTTTTTTTGTGAGATGATTTATGAGGGACTGAAACAGATTTGAGAATTAAATCGAGAATGGGACTAGGATCACAGACAGCTGAATTGGGGCAAAATTTAGAGCGAAAGCAAAATCATAAACAAATATGGGACTAAGGTGATAATTGACATCGAAACTGGAATTAATATCAAAAACTAAGTTATAACCATGATGGTATGACGAGACCGCATGCATAAGCTAGTATTTATATATTAATACTCAGTATACAAGTAATCGCAAGAAGTATAGTTATATAATAAAAATTGAAATAATGTTTTAGAGATTATTTTCTTATTACTACTTTATAGGTACTGCTTACCACTCAAAGTAGTGATCTGGTGTCGAAGTTGCTGAAGATGCAGCAACTGGAGGACGAGGAGGAATTGGCTTACAACGCCGCTAGTCAAGACCATGATCCAAGTAATTATTGGGTGTATTGCATTATGTAATAAATAAAATCTCATACTTATTTCTTCTCATTCAAAAATGTGCGTAATATTGATACATTCTTCGAAATTTTGCTATGCATATTAATATTTGAATTAGAATCGTAATGTATTTAATAGCACTTCTTTTTTTTAAAAAAATCTTTACATCTCACTTTTCAAATCATATATTTTCTTTTTTGCGATTTTCCAAAACTAATTATTATGCAGTAAATTTCTAAATTATATCCCATACAATTCGATGAGTGAATGAAATGAATGAATATATAATAAAATACAAGTTCTACTTATTTTTTATCTCTTCTAACTATGTCATTTATGATGTATTCCAGACTCAATTGTGGTGGTGGGCGACGGCCGCCCAGCCTGGATGAAAACGTTACATCATACGGCCTCCAATTGGCTACAACTGCTTCCTCATGAGTTACCTGTTAGTATTTGTGTATTTCACATAATTACGCTTAATGTAGTGAAATTTTATAATAGTGATGACACTTTATTGTATTTAATGCTTATGGCATTCACTTAAGAACAGGATAATGGAAAAACTAGTCCTTTATAACTCATCAGGTATATCATCAAGATTATGTATGTATTACTGTAATGTCTTTAAAAATTTTACATGGTGTTTATATAAACTGGAACCATCTTTGGTCTTCACCGGTGTTGTATTATCAAGATTAATATGACATGTAACTCCTAATATATTTCATAATGTATTTTTTATGATGTCCATGCAATTGGTCATTTTTTCCATTACATATCTACCAGTATATATAAATTTCTTCCATAAATTATTACAACATTCGATCTTAGTCCGCCTGAAACCAACAGTCTCCTGCAAATGTTACCAGGTCATGAGTACACCTGCTAGTATGATAGTATATGTACAATATTTCATAAAGAAACTTTAGTCCCAAAGTATTTGCATATTCATAAACAAGAGCATCATTGATATGTATCTATCCTTGTAATGACGCAGACGTTGCGCCGCACCGTGGAGAATATCAAAGACCCGCTTTATCGCTTCTTCGAACGCGAAGTGGCAGCGGGCGCAGCGCTGCTGCAGCAAGTGCTGCACGACCTGCGAAACGTTATACTTATTTGCCAAGTGAGTATATTTATTTTATATAATAGTTTTTCATTTCACAGAAATACATAATCTTATTATGGAATTATTTATTGCATTATATATATATTGGTATCATTTACATAAATTTTTGAATTGAATATGGCAGTAAGAGCAATGTGAGTGTTACTTTACATAGTATGCACTTGACAAAAAAAAGTAGGTAAAATATTAATTTTAATTTATATAAGAATTACATATAGTTAATTACTGCTTTTCGAAATATTTTGTTTACAATTTAATACATTACAAATGTCTTTTATTTTTAAAATAAAATGATATAAACACAAAGTAAATTCTATACTAATTTATGCATTATATTGTATTATGAGGATATGAAATTAAATGTTGTGTTGATTTAATTTCTATTTCAAAATATGTCCTTTGTCCTGATTATTATTTTTTTTTGTTTTACTTTTTTTTCATATATCAAAACATTATTATATGCAGGTTTGTTTGAAAAAATATCATACTTTATAAAAACAATACCATGAATTTTATTGTAATGTTAAATTAGCTTGAAAAAGTATACCATAGAAAACATAAAATTTATGACCAACTGTTGCATCCTCTCATATAAAATTTCTCCTAAAGTAGAGCATATATGATTATTGTCATATGCCAAGGCGAAATGAAACAAACAAACGAGACCCGAGCAATGGTAGGCTCCCTGGTGCGGGGCATGCTGCCGAGCAGCTGGCGCCGCTATGCTGTGGCGCGCGGCTGCACCGTGCAGCAGTGGATCGGCGACTTCGCGCAACGCGTACGCCAACTGGCCGCCGTGTCGGAAACTGTTGCCGACAAGGGAGCTAAGCGTCTCCAAGTCAGTTTTCTATATGGTTTTAATAGTATATATATATATATATATATATATATATATATATATAAGAATGTCACAAATATCTACTTAACAAACTCAAATAGATAATATCTTAAATAGAAGCCATTGTTATATAAGTACTTTTTACATATCTGCAAATATACAATATGTTGGAGAACCATGTAATATGAAGAAAAACTTATGTTATGAAACAGAATAGGTATCAAGTTCGACTTTTTCTCAATAAATAAATAAAATAACAATAAAACCTATTAATACCCTACTATCATGTTAATTTTAGAAATTATAAAATATTTCAGGAAATATTCTCTGAACAAAGGTATCCTGTTGTTTTATGTAATTGTATAATGATTGCACATAAGCAGGTATGCCATTAGTCAATTTCATACCATAAAGGTGATATGTGATAAGAATCAATCACAAGTATTTAGACAAAATGGTTATAAATGTAAACAAATGTGTGATTGCTTAGCATAATAATTCCATTGAGACATATATGATCACGAATTTCTTATTTGTATGTAGTAATGAACATTTTTGTACACAGATTGGTGGTAACAGATTATTTTGCAAATGCTTAATATGTTTATTACTTCAGTCATGTGGAACTTGAGGTTGAGACAATGCAAATATGAATCTTCCAGTAAAACAATTAGTGTTATTGTATTGTAAACTCGCAAATATATATTATAATTGATCTTATATCGATTTTTCTAGTGGCATAAATTATGATTTTTAAACACTATAAATATTTTTATTCGTGTTTTGATAGAATTGAAGAAATGTGTATTCATTTTTATTTTTCTGTCACTATTCAGAGTATCCCAGTGTGGCTGGGTGGTCTGTTGAATCCAGAGGCGTACATCACGGCAACTCGCCAATGCGTGGCCCAGGCTAACTCTTGGTCCCTTGAAGAATTACATCTTCAGGTGAAACATTTTAAAAATATCATCACAACGAGGATGTTGTCTTCGATGTGCGCCGAAAATATATAATATATATATATTTATTTATTTATTTTATACCGAATCCTAATAGACTCGTGACTCTCACAGGTGACAATCCCGGACATTGGCGGCGAAACGACGAATGACCTGGCGAGTGGTCCTTCAACGACGGGCTGAAGCTACAGGGCGCAACTGTACGCGCCAACCGCCTGCTGCTCACCCAACACCATCATGATCGATCTGCCGCTCACGGTGCTCACCTGGATACGGTAAATGCTTGTTTATATATGACACCTCATGAATAGCTATGTAATGAATAGCCAAGTGTGTTTAAACAAATAATGTCATTATCAGTACTATAAGCGTTATAAGCGACACAAATTGAATTAATTAAAAAATAATATAACATAGTGCAAATTACTTTTTTTACAAAAAAAATTGTATTACTAAATACTCTATGTCAATAATAGTAACAAATTTAGGCCCATAAAAGTGTATTTTCCAAGTTTAAAAGAATATATAAAGTAAAATATTTCAATTTGTTATTTTTATGCATTTGGCCAATATAACTTTATGAAATTGTCTTGTTTTGATACTCATTGGCTCACTAATCAATACAAAAGAAATACAATAGCAAGAAATACATATATGCTTAGGAAACATACTTGAAATTATATTACAAAATATTTTGGTTCTGCCATCTTTGAAATATGTGGACCTTAAAATTTGAGAAAAAAGGCAGACAATGTTAAAAAAATTATATTCACCCTTCCCCAACTAAAAATATTTATTGGATATTTCTCTTGAGTAAACTCTTGAAAAACAAGATTTTTGGTATTGTGGCACATCACATAGAATATATATGGCTAGAGGTGATAGTGATAATGCCTTTATAATGTTTTAATTTAAAATGACCAGCTAAAATTACATCTTGTTGAACCATATTTGAACCATAACCAACGATCAATATTTATTGTAAAATAAATTGTTTTTTAAGCAAGACAGCACAAGAATGCAACCAGTCAAGAAATCTTATCGGCACATTACTTTTTTTGTTTTTCTTAATATCTGCTTACTTCTATATAGGTGTTGTTGACTTAGATCTAAGAGAAAAAGTTGAAAGTAAAAATCAAATTACCCTCACGGAACTATGAAATAGTGTTTCGAGTTTAATCCTTACAAATTCCCTAAAAAATCATTATATTAGTATACTGTCAGCCTTGTCTCTTTCACAAGACTAGAATTATTTGTAAAACGCACTTTTACTTTCAATTCTGCAATTCAAAATATGTTTATAAATACGCACTCAGTATAAAGAGAAGACAAGGCGCTTAGTACGATTTTATGCTTAGTGAAGTGCATGAAGAATGTTTCCTCAAATGCCCTTCAAGGTTCACTGATAAGAATTTTTACTTTTGTTGAAAATAAAACTTCTCCTTGGAATGAATTTGTATAATAGAAACATTATTTTCGAATTCGCATGTGTTCAATTCTTTTCATCTCATTTTTACATTCCACCTTCCATTATAAGAGATAGTAGATACAGTTTATCATGAAACGAAGCCATTTTGATTCACACTTTCACGCTGATATCGGGACGTCCTGGCAAAATAATGTTACAAGTGTTTTTTGCTGAGCTATGCGTCTCGTAGCGCTGTCGACCTATGAAAACGTTCAAAGTTTTTGCTTTTATTTGATAACGAAACTAGAGTCACAATTTTCTCCTAATTGTTATTGAATTAGATGCAATTTTTTTCGAATGTTTCAGTGGCAACGAGGAGACCTGCGTGGGCGGCGCCCAGACGCTGACGCTGCCGGTGTACCTGAACAGCGCGCGCTCGGAGTTGCTGTTCACGGTGCGGCTGCCCGTGGCGCTGGTCAGGAACCGCACGCTTTTACGAGAGGGGTGTGGCTCTCCTCACGTCCACGGCGCTTAATTAAATATCCTATAACCGTCAACTCATATGTACTTCGAATTAATAACACACATTGTAAACGGAGCTGGTTTGTTGCACTCGAAAATAGTTTGTGATTAGAATCATATAGAGGAAATAGTTTTATTTATGTCAAACTAAATTATAATTCATATAATATTTAAAACTTAAGTTTATTTAAAGAAAATGAGCCTTAAAAGCCGTTATACCAGGCTTTTAATTTTATTATATATGTGATAACATTTGAATTACTTATTTATTATATTTATTTTAAACTTGGTGTTGGTTATTACTAGTACACTAGACAGTTATGCTAATTCTCGAAATATATTCCTTTAAATATAATTATTTGTTTTACTTAAACTAGTAATCGTCTAGGTGTCGGAATTCAACCATAATTCATTAAATTGTTCGAACGTTATTGAACTTCTTTGTCAAAGTATAATCTGTACAATCATTGTGTTTACTCCATTTCCCCTCCTTAAGTTCACGATCTGTTTCCCTATGACATGGAGAATGTTCAGACTGGCGCGGGACGAGAAGACGTCACATTTGATATACAACGTTTGACGGGTTCTAGGGGCGATTCAGTGCGCGAGCGCGCAGACTAAAATCAAATAAAATGCGTAGCACTGCATTTATAATAGCGGGAGAAATGGAACCTCGCACGCGCCACTAGGCGATTTTCGGCACGCCTCCTAAAACTTTGGAAGGTGACGTCGGCGCGAAGGTGAGTCCCGCCGAACACACGATTTCGCTTTACCATTCGGACGCGTACATATTGCATATATTTTTTTTTTAATCTTTCCACTACGTTAGCTGCGAACGCGTATAAGTAAGTCATTGTGATATGTTGTTTGCCTCAATTCCCTGCAATACTTATGAAATTTAAAATTTTCTATTGGTAATGGTTGAAGAATTAAAGAAACAACAGACACTAATGATATATTTGTACACGCTTGCAGCTAATCTAGTAAAAATATACATTTTTTTAAATTTCAATTCATGTTAAAACCGCTATTGCATGATGTACACTGATTGTAGATGTAAGGAGCATGAAATATGACAAACGGAAACTACTAAAAACCTTCCATTTTTTTTTTTTTATTGATAACAAACTCGTCAATAGCAACTAAACAAAAAAGTAATCGCATGACAAACAAAGGAAAAGAGGTACTAAACTGTTTTGTCTTTGGTTATTTATACATGGCGTGTAATTTAAACGCCTGACCAAGTGATAAGAGCGAGATGTTATTTTGACAAGGTACATAAGAACACTAAAGTGTCAATTTGTATTAATTTTGAATAATCCAAAATGTGCTTTGAGAATTTTGTGTGTAATATTTTTTGGCAAATCTGGGTAAGTTCGGCAAAAATATAAGGTGTATACAACGATTCATTAAATAATTAATAAAATTAAAAATCGATTTTCATAAAAACTCCCAGTTTGAAAAATGTGTGAGGAGAGAAATTAATATAAGCGTTGTTCACTCAAAACCTTTACTGTTTTCTGCACAACTTTCACTTTGAAATCATGTAATGTGTATACTTATATACAACCGACATGTATAGGGTATGTTTGCGCGACAGCTGACGCATGTATGTATAATATACATTCATAGTAATATTATAAGCAAAATACCAGTAACTGATTGATTGACTCATTACAAGGTCTCCGAAACTACAGATCCAATTGACTTGAACTTTTGTCATATTTACTCTTTTCGGGACGTAGACGTTCACTAAGAACGGATTTTATGCAAATTCTATCCAAAAAAAATCATTTTATGCCTACATGGGCGGAACCGCGTATATATTTGTCCTAAGAACCAAATAATTGGATCTCGTTACGGCAAAAAATTCATATAATATTGTATCCACCGAACTCATCGTCCGCCGATTTTTCAAATTTTTCAGGGCAAACTGAAACATCTGTGAATGTTATAGAAAATTTTGTGAAAAATCTTTTTGAACTCTGGCGGTGTGTCGATTTTCGTTTGGATTCATATTCACAAAAGCACCACGCAGCGCTTAAAGCGCTCATGTTGTATGTGTACATATTTATTAAATTCTCGTTTTCCTTAGAATACTTGTTGGATTTTAATGTGATGACGGGACGTATAACATATTTGATGGTTTTGCGGTACATATATTACCATAATTGGTAAAAGCATTAATTTATCTGTTGAAATACACCAGACTACTTTGTGCATGCGCCGTCGCAACTTTCAAAATATATGGTATGGTAATTCATACCACTTTAAAAATGGTATGAAAGGAGTTAACTTTGAATGCCAGACAAGTTCATATACATTAATATACTTAGGAGAAAGTCAATAAAAGTTATTATGTATAGATGCAGATCGGAATGATAAAAAGTTATTTTCATGATTTGTAAATCACGTATCTACCGATGTTCACGTATCGTATTTTAGTTACGACTTAACTTTTGACGCATTGATTAATAATGACGACAGTTGATGTAATTAATATGCAAGGTCGTATTAATAGTCAATTAAATTTGTGCAAAATTAAAAGTCAACCTTCCTAATAATGTATATAAGTACTATAAAGTAATATATACATTATTTATAGTACTTATAACATGATTGATGTATAAGTTCAATCAATAAGAAAATTTGAATAAAGATAAAAGATATGTGCTTTTAGTTTATAAAATATGCGTTTATTTGCCTCTTTACCTATTAAATATTCATGACAGAATGGTACTTGAGTTCCAGTCGTATCGAATTGCACATTTTTTAATGTAGAAGAACCTCGATAATAAACCTCGGTAACTTAAAACCTCTATAACTTAAAATAATATGTCCTTTCCCATCAGGCCCAAAACCTCTATAACTTAAATAAGTAATCTCTGTATTGGCCCTCAGTAACTTAAAGAAATGTTTCCACAACCTCTATAACATAAAATTGTTTGTCAATGAGTCATTTTGAAAGAGTGCAAACAAAAGGTTTCGGTATTTATTGTTGCACGTGTTTACTAGTTAAATTGTTAATGTAAACAATACATATGTCACCTATTCTTGTTTTCTCGAAATTTTTAAAGCTTTGCGGTGGTTAGCCTAAGACATAATAAGCCTTGGATCATAAGTTTTGATCATTGTCCTGGAAACATCGCTTTACTTACTGTGTGATAAACTGGCTTAAAATAAGTGTGAAAAGAAAAACTAACAAACACATATGCTGATAAGTTAGTGGAACAAGGGTAATACAACATACATACCTACCTCTATATTAACCTATTAACATAGACCCTTGATAACTTAAAACCTCTATAACTTAAAATATTTTGTGTTTCCTTGGACTTTAACTTGTCGAGGTTCAACTGTATTTTACTTTTATTATTGTTTCTCTATTTTCCTCTTCAATGTTATTCTATTATAATATTTCGTGTAGTAGTGTCCGTTATTCTACTCGATGCCCACTATTTTCGCCTTTTAGTTGATAAACTACTTTTGTTACAGCATTAATAGAAATTTTCTTTTGAGTAACCATCATTAAATATCTTTCGCCGCACGGCCTCGCCACGTCGATCCGTCACATGGTTTTTATCGAAACTAACCCCCACCGCTAGTCCACTCTCTCTTATATTTATCAATAAGTCGAGAGCGTCGGGATCAAAGAAGGTGGAGTATAGATTTATTTTTATATGAATCCGTCTTTTCGCTTTTAAGTAGTGATAGCCAGTCAAACTTTTCTTGCAGTTACAAAATTCTATAAGATATCAATCGCTAATTACTACGGGGCCTATAATGCCATAATGACAGTTGAGGTCACACTGTAGCATTTCTGCATGTGTTTATCGTGCAATTTTTTGCCTGTTAAGTCGGGAAGTGGCCCGTGCGTGATTGTTATGAATTAGCGTTGTGTGAAACAGTGACGTAGCTATAACTTTTAACTTAGAAGGGGACCGACATGCCTAAATATGTAAGAGACACTAGTTTTACATAAACTTGGACAAAAAATGCAGAATTCTAGACGACAATCTCAGTTATTAAGGAATTACATTATTTTATTTTTACATTATTATATTTAAGCATTAAAATATATGTAAGTTAAACTATAGGCAAACAATAGTTATATTAAGTTCTTTAAATGAAGTATGTGTAAGTAAGTTCGCTAAAGCATTTGTTTATGACATAAGTAAAAAGTAGTAGATACATAATATAAACAAACTACTAATTTGTACTATACCTACAATTATTATTTTTTAATATTTCCATCCTATCAATCTCTGTTTGCGACCTTTGGCATTTATTTTCATATTATATACTGCACAACAAAAAAAATATATAAAGGTGGAACATTTAACTTCGGTCATAAAATATTTGGATTTGTTACTTAAAAATAAAATAATAACTAAGTAGTAAAAAATAAAATGAAAACTTTGAAGTAATAAATTTAGTCAACTATTAGCGGACTAAGATAAATAAACAATTGACACTTGTGTTCAATTACTGTCAATCCCCTCACATTAATATTCTTTGGATAGGGATTCGTAGTCGAAGAACAGATTCGAGGGTTAGCTGGGGCTTACATGCTGCATGTTAATGCATGTTGCAGGCATGTGTTGAATAATAAACTCGGTTTCCATATTTATAAAGACAAAATACAGTTCTTATAGTGAAAAAAACTTAAAATTTTTAAATCTTTATTACAATTTTATTATTGATAAGTTATTTATTTACATACACAAATATATTTTTGAGAAAAAAATTATATGTATTCTATGTATGTACTTAGAGCTGACTAGATCCTTGAATCAATGGTTTCAGAACTTGAGGTTTCTGCCTTGGTAACCTGTAAAAAAGTATACAAAATAGGTTATACTACTAAGGACATTTTATTTTAACTCTAAAATTCATATTTTATTATATCAAAAGATATATTTAATGATATAAAGTGAGCATTATTCATTTCAAAAGATTTATGAATTCCTGTCGCAATTTCTATAAAATCATTAAATGCAAATATATAAATAAAATTGTTGTTGTTATAATTATTGATATAATTAATTAGAATGTGAAAAAAGAGACTATTTTAATTAACTACAAACGAAAGATAATGAGCACGATTTACATGGTGTGTATGATCTCATGAGGCGACGACGGGTGCACGAGGTCGTGCTGGCGCTCCCACTCCAGGTACCGGTTACGTCGTCGTTGCTGTCGTCTGTCGACGTAACTGATCTACAGATAAAAATACCAAGACATCAATACCATTTCGAGGCTGCAAGCGACACGTACGGTAATGTCTCTAAAAACTCATTTCACGTCTGACAATAGCAATACGGACACAACTCACAACACAACTGGTGGGTATCCAGATGAGCGCAGTGATGAGCACGACGACGCCCACGATGTTATCCCGCAGGAAACCCAAGACGTTGTTGATGTTTATATCCTCGATAATGTCCCAGAACCTCTCCACGACGTCTTGAATCGTTTTCTCGCAAACGCCCTGAATATTCGCCGGGAAAAAAATAGTGTATACTTTGACCGTTTCAACAGTTCCTTATATTGTTTCTTATTTTGAATTGTGGCTTTTCGCTCACAAATATAATCAGGTGGTAAAAAGTAAACAATAAACTATTTTCCAATATTTAGTTTACATTAATTTGTCAATATTGACTAAGCGAAACATCATATTTATAATATATAAAATATTAAAAATATATCTTCAACATCCTGATAAAGATATATTTATAATATTTCTTTATTCCTGGACTAACAAATAATTTCTACCTTATTACAAAAGCCCTGTATGCATGGCGTCCCATCGGGTAGGATATCGTTGTGCGCCACCGGGAAGCAAGTCTTGTTCAAACTCTTACGACAGCAACGCTTACAAGCATCTGCAACTGTTTATAAAACAATTTGTTATGATAACTGTCAATAAGCAGACATTTATTAGTTAATCTTTCACTTTTTTTTTATATTCATTTTTCTCGTGTATGTAATATACATAATTAAATAATAATATTTTGTTGTTTCAATCTATATGGGAACAATTATTAATAGAAATAATATACATAAAGCAATAACTGAAAGTTCTGCTATCTTGGCCGTTCATAAATGTTTGAATTTCAAATGTTATATTTTTTAAAACATAAACTCGTGCAACGGTTAAAATATCTTTTGAAGGGAAGTCGCGTGCCAATTGTTTTTAACACAAGTTTGAAATTCTTCGTCCGTAGCAAAAATGGAATTAACGCGAAAAGATTTTAGGGCCTTTTACAATTTTAAAAGTTCACTATCTCCGCAAGACTGCACTGTTAGTCTTCAAAATGCTTTTGGAAGGGAAGCACCTCAATGGAGCACTATAAAGCGATGGTATGTAGAATTTAATCATGGGGTGTTTCCTCATAAAAATTCATGAAGGTCGGCCCCCAACTGCGATCACTGAAAAAATATGGTGACTGTCAGGCAATTAATTGAAGAAACCGGCGATCACCTATAAGGAGATTCGAGGACATTTGAGGATTGATACAAATCAAATTCAAAAATCTTATATCGACATCAGAAAGTTAGAAAACTTTTTACCTTTCGATTCCTCATAAATTCACCCCTGAACATAAACGGACCCGAGTTGACTGGTATAAAAACGTTGTTAAAACGATCATGGACGTTCAAATACTAAATATGACAATGAGACAGAAGATGAAATGGATGTATTGTTACATGCCGGAAAGCAAACAACAGTCTTCTATATGAGTGTTCAAAGGCGACAAGAAACTAACAAAATTGAGGCAGAAGCAAAAATATGATTGCAATTTTTCTAAGGCGGGTCCTGTCTGCACGATCCCACTTGAAATACAAAAGATTAATGCTGGTGGTAATGCCAGGGTTTTGCTTGCCCAGTATCTTAGGAAAGTTGGATAAACGACCAAGAAATGCATCCCATTGCATTCCTCATGACAATGCTTCTCATGTAGAATCATGGTGAATCACGAATAAGACAACAATGTCTTTATTTTCTGAAAAGGTACAGTTCAGTAACCCATCCCACATCTAAATGCGACCTAGGACCAAGACCTAGCAACTACAAGGGATTTCTTTATTTTCCAAAATCTCAAAGATTTGATGAGAGGTTTATGTTTATGGATTCAGAAGAGGCCATGCTATCCTTCGACTAGAACGTGCAAAGCATGACCTCAGACCAATAGTCCTCTTTTAAAAATGGTTTGAACTAATGAAAAAGTGGGTAATATGTAATGGAGAATACTTTGAAAAGCAGTAAATATTTTACTTACATGAAAATTGTTTTATATATTTACTCAATATATATAGTTATGCAAAAAAATAATTGTACCCCACGTATATAAGTACCTAACTACATTTACAGCTACGATCCATTCTGTTTTTTTTTTCGTTTTGATACTTATCTACATTATACTACACTAACTCTGACTCTTTCTTTATTGGTGGGCACTAGCAGGTTAGCTCGTCTGGGCCTATACCGCTGTGTCGTATCAACGCTATGTCCTCAGTCCTGAACAGCGTCATCGCATTGATGACAAAGGCCATTAACACAGCTCCCCAATTTGCACCAGACTAGCATAGAAGGTACAAGACCCAAGTCCATCTATCTGAAATAAAAAGATTATGGGAAGCTATGCCTGATCAGCGGGATGATTGAAAACTTTACACACACATCCTCCCTCCCATAATCTATTTACCATCTTATACCTTGGACCTCAGCCCAAAATGTTAATATTATATTATTATATGAATGAAAACAAATTATTGCAATGTAATTATAAACAATTACAAACAGTACCGATGTCGCACATGCAACTGTGCATGCCCTGCGTCTCGCAGTAGGGCACGCAGGTGCCGTTGCGGCAGCGACCACGCTCGGCGCACTCATGCTCGTCCGCCACGGCTGGCGCCTTAGGGCAGTCGGCGGATGCGCCATTGCAGGTGGCCTCGCCTTCACACGCCGAATGCGCCGCCTCGCGACACACCACACCCGGTGGTGCGAACACGCATCCCGCACAGCATGGTGAATTTTGTCGCTAATATGAACATCATTACATATAATGCACATTAGCCATTTTTTTTTCAAAGATTCATGTTATTAAACAAAATATTATTCATATATCAATTTTCTGAACACTAATTTTATAAAATACATATCCATCTATAAACCACAACCCACAAAATTCTCTAATGATACTATTTCTTCATATATGTTCGAATTTCAAATAAAAATTCAATGACAGCAATGATTAATTTTTTAAACAAATCCTTCGATGACATACCTGCACACCGCACCCTGGTTCTTCCTCAACTTACAGTTCTTGTCGCAACACATGTCATTATCTTCGGTTCCTTTAATCAAGGTAATATTTAAAGTTTTATACTTTCACCATACTAAATCTAATAAGTTTATATAATCACTAATAAAATTCAGTGGTCCATCTGTGAACATGAAAATATGAATAACAAATATTTCAATATTTGTTACTCATATTTTCATTTCTATTTAATTAAAAGACCTGAAAGTTCTATAGTTTCGCTTCATTATATATTTCATCATAAATATCTATGATTTTTTAAGGTTTGAAAGCATGCTATTTTTGCAGTATTATTAGGATAACAATTATTGATCATATTTAAATGAATTTTGCACCATACTAGCAAACACATACTTGAAAGCAAATTAGGAACTGAAAAAATAAAGAGAGTTAATATGAGGCCAGTACCCAGCAAGCCAGCATCGCACTCCTCGCCACCCTCGACGCGCAAGTTCCCACAAAAACTCTCCTCGGGCTCCGAGAAGCATCGGCCGGACTTCGCCTGCAGCACCTTGCGGATCGAGCGCAGGCTGCACGGCGAGAAGCGCTATAATATATTAACATTTTTGAGAGACTATAAGAACCGGTTTCACCACGCGTTATTGATTTATTGCTGATCTGCAATCATATTGAAATGAATTAATAGATAAATTGACAGCCGACTTACATTTGTCGGACTGTTAAAAATTTAACAGTGCACGGGAAATTGATCCCAACCTCATCATAGCGATTCAATGCCATGAAAATGTACAATCTTTCCTTTGAAAGAATATGCGAAAATTCTAAAATTTAGAGAATAAACATCAAATATGCACAAAAGGCATACACCAATTTCCCTGCGATAATTTTGCAAGACCAGAATATGTCAATCACTACATTTAGTTTAATAAAATTGCAAATCTCTAAATTTTGTTTTCTCAACAGTAAACATTAACATATATGTAAAGTACATGTTTTATTTATTTTGTTAAGCACACTGTCAATTTAATCAGATCATCAGAGTATATCATATAGACACAAATCATTGTGTAGCTTCTTATTGCATAATCTATAACTATACCCTAATTTGAAGTATGTATATTAAAACTGGAAGTTGCATCAAAAAACAAAATTATTAATTTTTCTTGTTAAAATTTAACCTATGATTTTTATTTATTATAATTTTGCATTATTTATGCAGACCATACATAAAATTGTATAATGTATCATTACAAACTATAAGCTAGTTGTACCTTATTGTTGACGTCGTAGCCGCTGACGCTGTAAGTGTACATAAGGTAGGAGCCGCCCTGGCTGGCCGCCGGTGAGCATTCGGCTACGTCGGGGTCGTGCTCGGAGCCCCAATTGTGGCCGAACTCATGGGCCGTCACCAAGTCCGCTTCGCGAGTAATAACGCGCTGGCCATAGTGGTTACGGCTCGAACTTAGCCCAGAATTTAAATACAGAGTGTAGCCATTTTTGAAGTATTCTATAAGAAATTTGTGTTATGTAAGTAAATTGTATTAGTATATGATAAACAAATTAAATACAAACACATGCCCTCAAATGATTATAATGATACTCGAAGGTGCTTTTAGTACCGAGAATAAAGAAAGAGATAGGAAAAATATGAACAAAGAATATTTAGAAAGTAATATTATAAATTGGCTATTCCAAAAAAAGACTTGGATCAAATCCACTAAGTCAATTTGAAATATAACAAAAAATTTCAAAACTTCAGCTTGATAGTTTAAAAATTAATAGTTCGGTGTTCAATTAAAAAAAATTAGAATAAGTCAGTCAAAATTGGAAAAAACATTCTCCAAATCGCTTAACGAAACAAAAAAAAAACCATATATTTCAAAATGGAACATGGAATGTTCAAACACCAGCTCAATTATAAAGATATCAAGTTGAAATTGTCAGAAGAATTTTACTAAACCCTGAATATAAGATAATGATATCTAAAAACATATTGTACATAAACATATAATGAGTGAATTAGAAATCCCAAATAGTTTAGTAAACAATAAATAGAACATACATTAATGTTAGTAGTACCTGACTTCATGCTTTGTTTATTTCTCCAGTTTCAAATTAGTTTAAAGTATAGTGGAAATCAATTACATGCACTGAAAACAATTGAACTAAACATAAAATACATATGTGGCATAAACATGCAAATTATACTTACAATGACTCAATAGAACTGAAACCAAAAAAAAACAATTCAAATAAGAAACAAAATAAAATAATAACCTTTAAAATAAATAAAGACAGTGAAAAATAATTACACTTTTATGGTAAAACAAAATTAAATTGAATTAAAAGAATTATAGGCAACGAAAATTAAAATTCACTTGCAAATTGGAAATTATTATAATAGAATCAATTAATTAATTTTTGTCCAATTGTTTTGTATACTCATAATAATCTTTTGAATTAGAAACAGAGGATACAATAGTAAGCATATTGTACCAGTGCTTCGAGTGATGAAGGAATGATAGGAATCCGAATTACACACTACTGCTGAATGAAAGCCTCGATAGAATAAAAAAGGTGTACATGGAAAGGTCGACAAGAATACCCTAGAAAATTTTCTATGTAACCACATTTGTTTTCATTCAAAAAGAACAAATCTGAAGCATCAAAATGCTTGTATAAGATTAGAGATTACTGAATTTCTAATAAGTAATAGCCTTATATAGTCGTGAGTTAAAAATAAAAATGTAGAGAAGGGCTGATCCTGCAGACCAATCGAAAAACATCTCACTTATATATTCATTTTCATATTTGAATAGCAGAAAATTAAAATGTTTTCAAATATTAAGAACCCAAATCTTAATCAATCAATTTGTTTAAAAACTATGTAAATAAAAAACACTTTTTTAAAAAATATTCTTCATGTCAGTGGAATTTGCGACAATCAATGTACTTGTTTAAAGAACAGAACTGATTCGTTTTTTTTTTGAATTTATTTGTTCATTACTTTTCAAATCTTTCCAAAAAAAACTCTTGCAATTAGTCAAAATATATATGACTGAGCAAATTACAATTTTTAGAAATCCTTAATTGAATGAAATTCTTTTCAGAACCGCTCATCTGATCAGAATTAATTCAACCATTCAAGTTGTAAGAGTTTACATACATACATTCAAACAAATGGATATCAACTTACATCTGATAGAAGTTTAA
Organism: Eumeta japonica; assembly: GCA_005406025.1. NCBI lineage: Eukaryota > Metazoa > Arthropoda > Insecta > Lepidoptera > Psychidae > Eumeta > Eumeta japonica. The sequence goes on from BGZK01000248.1 coordinate 98,189, forward strand.
TTTTCGAAATCAGAATGAAAACAACTAAATATTTTTAGAAGAAAGAAAAATACAAAATTAAAGTATAGTCAATACATAGTCAGACTTATTTTAGAAGTGCGAGGAACATGGCAGCAACTGAAAGGGGGAATAAAAACGCATACAGACATGTACAGACTACAACACCTAAGTTTCCAATAATTTTAACTCAGGAATTCTGTTAATAAACTGCAAGAGAAATAAATTCATAGCATATATGTAAAAATGCCTAGTACAAAATTATAATTACATTAGAACTATAAGAACTCGCAATTCCTATTCTTGAAATTTAAAAACTGACATTAAACTATACCTGGCGTGCAAATTCCGCCCACTGAGTTCCGTCTTGGTGACCCCACATAAGCCAGTCCAAGAATACCACCCTCGAATTTGAGGTCCGTAAACAGATGCGCCAAACAGAAGTCCTTATGAGAATATTCACGGCTAAAAACCTGAATGCAAACACAACATTGTACAAGGAAAAGAGTAAATTTAAAATATCAATTTATAAATATATATCTATTAATGATTGTATGGAACCTGATCAACCGAGCTTAAATAACTATCTTCAGGAAAAGTTACATGTGTTAATTTCCAACAATCATTCAATAGCAAAATTTAGTGCCATCTTTAGTTTATATTATGTAGTGCCATTTGTCTAGAACCATTGTGTATTGCAACAATATAATTACCTCAAAATCGTACGAGATGGTGCTATAAAGCAACATAGATAAATATTATTTTTGTGTAAAATTAAAATTTTCAGAAAGAGACCTATTTAGACAAACTTAAAAAGCAAACCTTCATCAAAATAAAAATTTCATGGTAATCATTAAGGTATTTTTGCAAAATAGTCGTGTATATAGTATAAATAAAATTTCTTGTTTAATAGTAAAAGACAATGTGAAGTATTTACTAGCAAATATTTATAGCTGCCATTGATGTTCTTTATATATATATATATATATATATATATATATATATATATATATATATATATATATATATATATAAAGAACATTCACCACACTACAGACTTCGTTTTTTAATGACAATCTTTTGTTAAAAAATATAATAGTTGAAAAACCTTTAATACAAGTATTTTACGTGATATGGTCTGTAATTAGCAGGTGTATTATAAATAAAAGCAAATGTTTCATATGTATTTCTTACAGAAGATATTTTTATTTTTTGTTCTCAGTAAATGAACAGGTAATTATTTACAATTCAAAATAAAAAATATTAAATATCATCCAAATTAAAACTGAAATAATAATGAGGATAAACAGCTACAAAATATAAAATTTAATAACATCGCCTACGCATGTGCAGCGCGCACGTCGCCTTTTGGGTACCTACATAATGATTGTAATGCGATACATATTACGGGACTTTAACTATTTTATGTACAAAATGGTACAATTAATAAATAAAATATTTATTTATATATATAATCTTCAATTCATTTACTTTCAGAGAACATAAATGAATCAAAGAAAAAAAACCGTTTATTTGTGAATGTTGCCAAGATGCGCGCCGTGGGACCTCATGCTTTAAGATAGGATTTTAAAAAATAAAAGCCTCCAAAAACATGATACTGGACCTTATACCATGTTTCTGAATTGCGATAAAGTGTAAAATTATTATTTTACACTTTATCGCAATTAATTTTATATCAATTTAAAACTTGCATAAAATATTTTGTGTTCATTACATGATAATTAAAGATGTGCCAATTATGATTTTGGCCGAATAGCCGATTAGACCTTGTAAAGAGACCGACTAGTCAAAGCAGCAAAGACTAAAACTTCTGCTCTTTCTGGAAAGAGCAGAAGCTTTAGCCCTTTTACACCATAATTTACCTTTAATTAATTGCCTTTTAATATAAGTAAGTTATAAAAAAGTATACGATGAACACATTTCTGTTTGTCACAATTGTCTCTTTGATTTGATTAGGTTATATGTTTTTCGATATATTTGTTTCTGTACATCATGTAAATGCAATCTTGCTTTAATATTACTTAGTTTGTTAATAAAAAAAATCCTACTCATTTATTTAAATGTGAAAAAATAATTATAAATGTTTACTGAAGATAATAAGATATTATGTGGTTTTGTTTGTTAATTAAGATACTAATTTTGTTTCATAAATGTCATAGATATATTTTCTTTACAAGCAAGTAATTTTAAAAACTGATATCCAAAGGAAAGGTTGCTTTGCTTTACATTTCAAAATATGTAAGACTGAACTACAAAATAAAAATATTAATAAATAATCAAGATTTTTATTTAATGTAATTCCCTTCATACATGTTACTGAGAAATATATACAAATAAGAAGCCAAAATGTAAGTCAGTATTTTCTTTAAAAGCGTCATCTGTTAGATCGTGAAATTTGTCAGTGTCTTCTTTAAAAACGCCATCTTTTACATAGAAAAATGTAAGTCAGTGTTTTCTTTACAAGTACCATCTAACAATCGTAAAATATGGCAGTGTTTCTTTTAAACGCGCCATCTAACGATTGTAAAATGTTACTCAGTGTTTTCTTTAAAAGCGCCATCTGTTTTGATCGTAAAATGTAAGTCAGTGTTTCTTTACAAGTACCATCTAACAATCGTAAAATATGGCAGTGTTTCTTTAAACGCGCCATCTAACAATGTAAAATGTTACTCAGTGTTTTCTTTAAAAGCGCCATCTGTTTGATCGTAAAATGTAAGTCAGTGTTTCTTTACAAGTACCATCTAACAATCGTAAAATATGGCAGTGTTTCTTTTAAACGCGCCATCTAACGATTGTAAAATGTTACTCAGTGTTTTCTTTAAAAGCGCCATCTGTTTGATCGTAAAATGTAAGTCAGTGTTTTCTTTACAAGTACCATCTAACAATCGTAAAATATGGCAGTGTTTCTTTTAAACGCGCCATCTAACGATTGTAAAATGTTACTCAGTGTTTTCTTTAAAAGCGCCATCTGTTTGATCGTAAAATGAAAGTCAGTGTTTTCTTTACAAGTACCATCTAACAAAAGTAAAATATGGCAGTGTTTCTTTTAAACGCGCCATCTAACGATTGTAAAATGTTACTCAGTGTTTTCTTTAAAAGCGCCATCTGTTTGGTCGTAAAATGTAAGTCAGTGTTTCCTTTAAAAGCGCCATCTGTTAAATAGTGAAATGTCAGTGTTTTCTTTCCTAGCGCCATCTGTTAGCCTGTAAAATGTAAGTCACTGTTTTCTTTAAAAGCACCATCTGTTAGATGATATTCTTTTCTTAATAGCCGCCGACTATGACAGTGGCCGGATAGTCGGTTTTACCGACTAATCGACACATCATTAATAATAATATACCAACTTGCTAATTACATTTTTATGAATTTATATTAATATATATGAGTTTGTATGATTGTTTGAATGCACTAATCTCTGGAACTACCAGTCAGATTTGAAAAATTCGTTTTGCATTTAGTAGCCCAGTGCTTGTGAGAGACTATAAGTTAAATCATTCAATAGTTTTAGTTTTGTTTGTTTAAATATGCACATCTCTAGAACTAAAAGTCGGATTTGAAAATTCCTTTTTACATTTGATGTCCCAATTCTCGAAAAAAGCTACAGGTTATCTAAATAATTGAATAATTTTAGTTAGTTTGTTTAAATGCGATAATCTTTATAGCTACCATTAAAATTTGAAGGACTGTTTATGCCTGTTGTGTATGGCTGCGTGTATGTGTAAAAGCATACTTGTGCGTGTATGCGTTCGAGCGTGCTTGCGTGCGTCCGTGTGTGCGTGCGTGCACGCGCGCGTGTGTTGTGTGAGTGCGCGTGGTGTGTGTGTGTGTGTGTGTGTGTCGTGCGCGGTGCATGCATGCAGCGTATTTGCATGCATGTGTGCGTGCATGCCTGAGTGTGTGTGCATGCCTGTTTCAAGTTTAATCACCCCAATGTTGAGGCATACTTTCTCACAACCTTTTTAATTCAGATTGAAGGCCTCGGAAGTCAAGGCCCGCACGCTGGCCAAATATGCATTGAAGACTACTAACAACCGTTATGATTTGAACCATAACATTGAACACTTTGAGTACTGATGACTCAACACACTCTCCTAGGCACAGACTGAGTTGTTTAATTTGACTCGAGATAAAAACTTATTCTTCGATTCAATCGTGATTAGGATTGAAGGCGACATTCTTAACATTAAGGAACCACTGCACTAGTTACATAAAAATATTTGAGTAAATAGTATCACTTTCTTTTTTATATAACTAATCTATCAGTAATTATTAAATATTACTTTTCCATATAACTTAGAGATCAGGAAATATTAAACATACAAATAATTACATAAAAATATTATTACCTCTAACAGATTGCGCACATCCCATTTCTCACGCACCATGTTGTAGTGCGCTTCGCCTCCACGCACGCGTGTAGGCTCCGAATGTACTAAAATCTTCTTAATAACAAAACCCATGCCTTTAAAACCATCCAAGTCCTGGAGATTTAAATGGTTAAAATTAATTATAATTCTTTAAATAAAATATTTCATCTTTTAAATTCTTTGTATATTTTTTCAATAAATAATAACTATAATCTCCAATACCTTATTTATATACAAAGTTTAAAATAAGTTTCTTCACTGTAATTTCATGAACATACCTGTCTATCTTGCCATACTGTGTCATTGTATATCTTATGAACTCTATCAATAAGGCTGATCTAGAAACAAAACAATAAAGGGTTAAACAATCTTTTTCCTTTGATGAAACGAAATTGAATAACAAATACTTTTTTCCTTACTAAATAACTAATAGTTGTTTTCGTATTACTGGCACCCATTTCTTGGAAAAACCTATAATCAGCAACAAGCAACAAGGGGCATCTAGTTTTTGTAGGTGTATACTCATAATCATTCTGCCTTTTGACCCTTGTCTTCGATGTATGAGCCTCTGTTCTTTTGATATTGTCTTTATGAAAATATTTATCCTTCTCACTCTGTACATGAAGAATTTCCAATTTTTTAGAGGTATCAAATTTACTCTCCTCTTCATCTTCTTTCTCATCTTCTAATTCTGTAAGGTAAATGGCCCAAAATTTATATAATTGCTTTTTTTTTACAAAAAAAAATTATTGTATGATTAAAATTTCATAAAGTGATGAAAAATATTAGTATTACTGTGAAGAAAGCGTGGGGTGTACAATAAATCAATTTTCAAAATTATTCGATCGGTACGAATAGTCCAAAAATTATACAAAACATATGGCACAAAAGCTCCACATTTTTTTCATAATAATACTAATATTTTTCACTCATTACTTTATTCTCATATTAAGAATTACTTTTTAGTTCAATTTATCAGTAAAACATGCTTTTTAGTTTCCTAAACTATATTTTATTTTATAAATTTTTAGTCTTAAAACAATATTAATAGCATTTATAATCAAGAGCCTTGATTTTAGTGCTTGACATAAACAAATTTTTGAAGATTTTATACTTTCAAATGTTATAAAGTTTCAGAAATTAACAATTTGAGAAATTGAAAATTTCTTTTAAAATTTTCAAATTTAACTATTTTTTTATGTGATTTTAAAATTTCGTTTATTTTTTTCACAAGTATTACATTTAATTTTTTTTCAAAAATTTTTTTAAAATTGTAAAATTTTATGTTTTAATAACTAAATTTTTTTTCAAATTTACAATTTATATTTTACAAAATTTCACATATTAAAATTTTAAAATTTTAATTTTTCACAATATGAAATCATTATATTACCATCAGTTTCTGATAAATGTACAAAGTTTAAATGAAATCTGACTGTTTAAAGTGGGTCGAAATCGAGTTCAAAGTAGTCAGTCACAAACAAACAAACATACAGGTGAAACTAATAATAGCGTGTTAAATAGACAACTTATTCACCTTGGCCTTCCTTAACATAACCACAAACTTTAGGAACATCCTTATCTGCCCCCGACTGCACATCAGAAGCCCGATAAGTTATCATACTCTTCTCTCCTAAATAGGGCAAGTGTCTCCATGCTGGCTAGAAATTAAAAAGAGAACAACTTCATATATAAATTAAGACATTTCTACAAAGCTAAGTCTGAATAATAAAAATTACATAAGGGCTTCAGGATATGAAATTTTTTTAATCTATAGCTTTAAAATAAATACTTTATTTTAAAGCTATAAGTAAATGGGATAGGAAATAATTCTTGCAGCCATTCTTATTTTCAAATTGAGCAGGCTCACCACCATATACCATAATCTATAAGCATATCTTACCCGTTAGATATCGCTTTAATGGAATATAGGTTTTAGTTTTTTATTTGTAAGAATTCCTTTATTTTTTAAATACTTTTAAAATATGCATATTTTATATGCAGAAGTATTGTTATCAAATGTTATTCAGTACTTCATTTATATGCAACTTTCTAAATCATAATATTTTAAATCATAAAATCAGACATGTAAAATATGTGTCACTTATATGATATTCAATATTCAAATCCACATTAATATAAGTATTTATGAGCACCTTCTACAGTTAAAAATAACAATTGTTTGGGCCAGATTTTACACTTTTTATATATGCGCAACCTTGTGTTATCAATTAAAAATAACAAAGGATCCAAAATTGAAAATAAGAAATATGAATATGAAAATATTTATGTACAAAAAACTGAAAGAGATATGGTAAGACCAGGCATGAAAGGTTGAATTTGTGTGCAAAGATTTCTATGCATAATATTTTTTTTACAGTTTCTTTGTATTGTTTCATTTCTGATCAACAACACAATGAATATTCAAAAGAAAGAATCAAAAAATATCAGTTACTCAAATCCTCAGCAAAGACTATTTTTATGTCAAGTAAAGATTAGTTTTTTTAGAAAACAAGAAGACAATGTTATAAGATTATTTCCCATACACTTTAAAAACATGGGTGAAATTTATGAGAAGTATTGTTGTGCTCTTTAAAAATAATGGTATGGTAGATTGATAAGCTTGATGTAAACTCCTAAAAAAAATATGTTGCTGTTATCTACATTAAATCATCATATACTTAATAAGTTTGACTATGAAATATAACCTAATATAATATATCAAAGTTAATCATAATTTTTTATACAAGGCCACGATGTGTGCTCTATCTCATTGTTATATTATCCAAAAAATTTTGGACAGCCAGGATATATGACAGGATGATTTTTGTGGCTCTTTCTATAATGATTATATCATGATGCTAGTTTACGACATATTGTCAATATGACAAACCATCACTTTGTGTCTACCCACTGCTCTTATGACTCCATGATTCATATTTCAATATTTATTTTCATCATAATCTTAAAACATACAATATCTTCATAAATATTTTTTCTAATCTAATATCTAAACATTGCAAAATGTCTAAGAAGAACTTAATTCATATCTTAAAACTAAGAATCTCTTGACTAGAATTCCTACAAAGTACAATTCTTATATGTACATATATATAAATATCACTATTCTTTAACAGTTTCAAGCTAGTCGCTTAGTTATCTTTTGATATAAGCACCAAAAAATGCAAAATAAATAAATAATTAAATACAATACCTCTACATGATAAGTTTCCTCAGGTGTACGAATGATCCCTGTCATGACTCCATCTTCCATATGGAGCTTGACATCAGAAGATTTTTCACCGAATACACGACCCGTGTAAAAGTTGTCCCGATCTAAAATTTTTTTCTTTAACATTAAAATATTTTAGAACACATAAAATAATACACATACATTAACATTATCACATAATAATATAATAATGTATAATATTAATGTTAAGATCACTTTATAAACCACACCAAAATAAAAAACATTAAATTTTAAAATTTGGATGAAAATTCATTAACTAACTACAAAAGGTGATTGAAACCAAGCTTTGTATTAAGTTTGTACAAACATAGGAGTACCATATAAATAAATTTTCAATTACACACTGAGCAACAAATAATCACCATTTTCTTCATTATTTGTATATAATTGTACATTATTAAACTACAGGTATGAGAAAATATAAAGATATTTTCAATCATGTATTCAGTACAATGAGCATTTTTTAATACAAATTTAGTCAATTCTTCCACAAAATAGTTCGATAATTTGATAATAAACAAATTTAGGAATCTCAATTCCAATTCACCTCACTTTTTCAAGTACTATTTTAAATTAAATGCAACGAGCTTGCAGAAAAAAATCTATTTAAAATAGTAGAGTGCCTAAAAATTATTGAATCTCAGATGCCACTTGGAATACCAATGATAGTGGCTACTGTCCTCTTTTTAGGAAACTTGTGTCCAACTAAAGGATATGGCTTGTAAAAAAGGAATTTCAACAAGCTATTCTAAGTGAAATGCAATTTTCTCTTCAAGGCCCTAAGACATACACCATATATACATATTTCTTTTATTTATTTATATACAGTATTATAAAGTTATAATAAAGTTGTAATTTTTATATTAAGATATTTTTGGAAAATTAACAGGGATACACTATTTAGAGGGATGTGATCCTAAAATAATAGTATTTATAATATTTGTTATACCACCACACAAAAACTATAAACAGACTTAAATGAGATTTTTACAATTTGATAGCTTGAAATCCGACTTAAAATCATCTAATTTGATTTGGTAGAATTGAAGATTATTAGTGCTATTCTGTAGTCTACATGGAAAAATTTCATGCAAACACTAGTACACATAAATGAAGATCATCAGTAAATATTTATCTGCTTTCAATATATATTAGAACTACTACATTCAGAAAGTACTAGACATAAAGATTACTATGATTTAGCAGAAGCTTTGTCCACATGGACATAAAATATATACTTATATCTTTTACATTGATCTTAACATTTACGAAATTTAAAGTTATATTTAATATAAGACTTTCTCCAAAAATGAAAAAAGTATTGGTGTAATTTTTATGTCTAATTTATAAATACTTTTTTATATCGATATACTTCCAAAAAGACATGTTCAGTTATAGAAGCATGGCTGATTGAATTTAAGGTACTTGCTAACACTGAAATACATACAATCTCCTTCTCATAGAAGAAAACTTTTGATGTCTGATTGTTAATAATAAGATTCCATAGCATCATTTTGCTTTTGCTACACCAATACTGAGTCTCTTCATTAGACCACTTTTTGGATTCCCAAAAGCATAAATTAAAATTTTATAAGGTACATTTAAAATGGTAATAACGAACATGCATAAAAAATAATGTAATACTGGTACTTATTTATTTTCAAATGTTATTAAATCCAAGATTGTTATGATCAAGCAGATGGCGTTTATTTCATTTTATAAGACTAAGAATGTAAATAAGAATCTTCTTTCTTTTATGTATCTAATATTCCTTAAATATGAAATACAACTTGATAAACATTAAGAATCAAATAATACTTATGGATAAAAAGTGTTTTATATCAATTTTATATCAATTGTTAGAGTAATTTCTGCAATTAATTTATTTATTTAAAGTAAATAAACACATCTACAAAATCAACAATTATTTGGACGATGATGATCAAAATCGAAGACGGGACTGAAATCAGAAGGGTAGCATGAGAGCCAAAAACAAAATGGGATCAAAACCAATCAGAGCCAAAAACAAAATGGGATCAAAACCAAGAGTGTCTGGCTGTAAACTAACACAAAATCCAGATTGTAGCAAGAACCAGTACAGGAACCTGTATTAAGAAGCAAAATTGAAATTTAGTCTAGAATAGGATAAACAAAATGAATGAATTTATTAGGTTTATGCCAAAAAAGCCATAGGCAAAATTTGAGAATATATTAATAAAACATACAAATTAATATAAATGCATAGTGAAAATGTTTACCTACCAACATGTACTGTTGTTTCTTTACCATCTCCATCAACAGAATATGCTTTAAAGTTGGAATGAAGGATTGATGTATGTGGATGAACAATAAGCCTAAAATCCTTGCCAAGAGTACGAAACCTTAATTCTTTTATAGTATTAAATGGGTGATTAGAAGGTTTTGCACCACGTTTCACTATGTGATGATTCAAACTTTCACTCTCTAGGGTCTCAAAATATTTTAGAGAATTATGTAAAGTACCTAAAAATGGATATTATTAATTAAGGATTTGAAATTAAAACAACATTTACACTTCCATAAATTTCAAAATTTACCTGTAACTAATGGTACACACATAAAGGAAATACAAATCAAAACATATATTTTTGCAAGTGAGTTCATATTTGTCATTAGAAGATTTAGTACTTTACAACCACAAAACACTGAAATAAGTTTTCAATAGATATACATAATCCACATCAATTTATACATTAAACATTTGGCTAAATTACTGTACTGAGTCTTTTAAAGTAAACATATCACGTACAATAATTAATATTGCTATCCTTTTATTCTTAAAATTTGTCACATCACAGTTTTTTTTTTACTTAAGGTCACATAAATTATGCTAAAATTTAAGTAAACTTCTTTTGTTCATAATATAAATATGACAATTTTATTGTTTTAACTTTGAACTGGACAATATAATTTAAATAGCAATAATTACATAGTATACAATACAGTCTAAATAATAACTAGTGGTACTGAAACCAATAGGATAGCATGGAGTTTAACAATAAACTTATAAATACTAGTAAATTTACTTAACACCGAGCAAAAAAACACCATTATATTCCAAACCAATCAATTGATCATCAATGCCACAAAAACAAAACTACTAAACGCAACTGTCAAAACTCTGTTTTGATATCAGTGTTGCCAAAAAAATATGTGCAAGTCTACTAGGTAGAGTAAACCACCAGAAAACATCAGAGTTTTCATATTAACTAAAACAGTTTCTAAATCATAATTTTATTATAAAAATATGTTTTTATTCGGAATTCTAAAGAGGTAAACAATATCGCCTTCGAAATAGTTCAATGGTTTAGTATTAATAACCTTCTCAATGAAAAAAAAAACAAAACTTGTTAAATTTTCTTTCACTCGTACTAAATTAATTAATGCAAAAATGATGGCCAGTAACGAGATGCTGGATATTGTGTACACGACCTTATGTCTTAGTTTTACATTAACTAACTTGCATTAGAATTCACATATTACGGTATGAGATTACTTTGAGACTATAATATATTATTATGGCAAGGGATGTTTACTGTGTCTGAATATCTTAATGGAAAAAATCCGTAAGATTGTACTGCTTGGCTATTTGGTTGCTTCATGTTATTGCTAAGTGTTCTACTATTTAATAATTACATATTCAATATGTTGTATCAATGAGCAAACAAAGAGCAATTCTTGAGTTTCTTAGACATTCTTCTCAAGGTGAATGAGTATTACAGTTTGTAACGGCGATTTCTACTATCGCCGCGTAAGCCCGCACTTCGGATTTTCCTTCACACGTAACTTCGCTGAACGGATTTCTTGTGGTGTGGTGGACAAAATTATGGACAGCGGTTTCAGATAATCAAGCTTTTTCATTACAACCAAGCTTAATACGTAGCGGTCGGAGTACAACTGCGACGGATGCACCAATTTATAGATGGCGCATCCGCCTGCACATATGAGTCGCATACATTTTAATTGAGGGGGTGTGGCCACACACTTTGTATTTTTCAGGTATGAGTGCCATTTGTGCTCGAAACACCGATTCGCGGTCGTACCGTAATGACCGCCGCGGTTCTCGGCTTCTAATTGGTCCTCCGCCAAGGCACAATTTCATATGCAACTCATATGCACATCACTGTAAATTCGTATTTACAGTTAAATACAACAAAAACATAATGTACATAATAAAACAAGACAAAAAACACTAAAACAACAAATATACGAAAACAGGCAAACAATATATAATTTTTTACAACTAATCCCTACCCGGGTAATAAATCACAAAAACTCAAATTAATTAGTAAAAACACAAATATGCGATAAAAAAAAAAACAATTCTTAATCTAAGTCCGTTTATACAAGAACAAAATAATATATTAATCGTTCAATTAAACACTAAGTCTACAACATTAACTGTTTTACATTATCCATTCTTCACAACCAGTAATATTTTTTTTCCAAAACGGTTCGGTTTCATTACGTTTCATTAGAGAATCGCAAATGAGTACACGATTCATTAGATTTATTTCAATGAGTTCACGTAGATCCCTACTATCAAGCCTTTTCGAATATCTAATTTTTTTTTTCAAATGAGGCAAAACGGTTTTATGGGCAATCCCCAGCTCTTTGGCTATATCGGAAAAACTTGCTCTACTTTTACCAAAATCGTATCGATTTTATCCATAACAGATTGACCAGAGCGAAGGTCATCTTTGACATCAAAATTACCGGACTGAAAACGCTAGTTTTGTGCTACTCTTACCAACACTGCAGGTCCATAAACGTCACAAATTTTTTTTTGCGGCTTGTATCGCATTTTTCCCGTTTTTACAATAAAATTTCGAAATGTATCGATTTTCTATTTTCATGCACTTATTTTGATAAAGAGAAAAACAATAGAAAAATAGCGGGACATCGTTTTTACTTCTCATTTTTCTTTGTTTAAAATGTCGCCTATTTAATAGTACAAATACAAATGGCACAACCAAACAGATTTTACTGCAAATTTTATTTATGAAATACGAATAATCTTTTCCCCTACATAACATTTCAAAATAGGGTTGGAATATTCCGCTCAAAAAAAGTTTTGTACTTCGAATAGAATTTTTTTTAAAGTGTCTTATGGCTGCTTCTCTCTAAATAAAATCCTGGCTACGCTCTTCTTAGTCTGTAAAAAAATATATATTTCTTTCTTTTTAGTAGATTCCATAAAAATTTAACTATTGTATATGTTCCCATAACGCAACTTTTGTAAAATTTTGATTCGAGTTTGCCTTTGATTCAAGTCCGATTAAATTATACCAGATAAACACATATTCTACATAGCCCTCTGACTCTACAACAAAAACAAACAACTGTCGCCCAATTATCTTAGGTACCAAAAAATCAATTATTACAGACGAACAGACACACTATTGATTCTATAAGGGTTCCTTTTTTCCTTTCGTTCGGACATACGAAACCCTCAAAATATTTTGCTATTTTATATTTGCTGGTCAAATGAGCAGATAAGCAAGTAGATATATGATCACCGCCGCCCATGGACACTCACAACCCAGAGGATCACTAGTGTATTACCAACCTCTTGGAAGGAAATATTACATATAATGGAGAGGGATCGATAAAGGAAGAAAGAAAGTGGGGAAATGAAAAAAATAGACATAATTTTCTTGTAAATCCGAGGTATGATAAAAATGATTAAATAAATGTAAGAAACAATACATTTAATTTTTAATTCATTTTTCACAAATATATCATCAAATTTCCATGAAGGAAGTAAATTATGCATCCTAAAAACAGGAAAATATTAGGTTGTAGCTACTGTCATTAACATAGTTTTTATGTTATAGGTTGTTTTATAAGCAAGTCTCCATATCTAAGCTGTTTCGTTCTTAATGTATAAAATCTACTCATTTTCTGAAAAACTGCTGAAAAATACAAAAGTATATAAAAACGAGACAAGTGCTTGTTGAACTCCACAGAGAAGGTTAAGTATAATGAATATTGAACTTATCATGTTTTTTTTAATCTGACACCCAAATTGGTTTGTAGCTACAAAGAAAACTGTAAAGGTACGTTTGTATGCATATTATTGAGATTTTCCATATTATTTTAAGATCACAGACTTTTTATAGGTTTTCCTGTAAGCTATGTGTAAAACTTATTTTCTGTATGTTTTAAAAATGTTAAGTTCAGTAGTTTTAGAAGTAAGGGCGTGGTCAAACCTAATCTATTGTTATAAACAACTTATTTTAACATTATAAAATAACAAATATGTTTGGGAACTTCACATGTCACTCCATTTGATGCACACGGTAGAGTTTGCAAAATTTATATTTTCTAATTAACAATTTAAATATTTAAATTAATTAGAAGATTAAATACTCTTAAAATAGTGTAAACTAACGTGTACCAACAAAATAACGTATATTCATGGCACTTATGTTATTTTGTTGAGAAGCGCAGTTTTTAACAGTAACTTAAAAACGGTATATCCGATCTTGTTCAAAATATTTTTGTTAAAAGTACCTTTGTGATTTATTTCTTAACATACAAAATGGATTCCTAATTCAAAATTCATAAATTTACATTCTACGTCCATGTTTGGATCATAAAAATTAATAGTACCAACTTTTAATTCGTGTTTATCAAATTAATTGGTCCAGTGGATTCGAATCATATCGACTGTGATAGTAGGCACGAAGTAGGACGGAGAGAAACACGAGTTATAAGTAGGTATGTTATTTATTTTGTGCGCGAGTGATATTTTACGGGAACCTGTTTTTTTTTTAATCGAACGTTCGGAACCATGAAAATAGACAAAAACACTAGTAAAAAGAAATTAAAATTTTGAGGGGCATTAGAAAACTTGTAACAACACTTATAGAATAATTTGAAAACCGGTTGAACCTGTAGGTCATCCTAAACTCTTTCTATAATTATATTTAACGTTTTGTTTTTGAGCTCCTTGAATTCTAATAAATTTTTCATTTTTTGGGCCTTAGTATCGAAAGACGGTTAACCTTGCAAGCCATCCCTGAAAGTTTATGCTAGCTTCGAACTCAAAGCGTTTAAAAATATAAATGCCAGTAAATTAGTACTTTTTCGAGCTGAAATATATGGTATTATGACGTATTGAATTCTTCAAGTTCTAAAACGTGAAATTAAAAAAAAACTGTTTTCAATTTGTCAACTACGATATCTTTTGAATGCGTTGTTCAATTTTGATCCGCTTGACGGTATTTGCGCAATTTCTGATCAGAAATAAACGACTGAGTATCAAATATAAATGTATTAAAAATTTCATACGCTATATTGAAAAAAAAACCTTTTTTGGCATTTTCTTTAATCATATCTCTCGAACTAATCAATCGATTTTGACACAGTTTGCAAAAATCGACATTTTTTTTAAGCAAAACAGCTAGTTAGATTTTGAAATTTATTAGCAAAATAATTTAGTTTTAAAAATTTTGAAAAAAAGCTGATTAGATTTTGGTGTCAATCGGTAGAGTAGTCTAAAGGTTATTTCAAAAAACAATTTTATGAAAATTTAATTTTTGAGATTTCTCAAAATTTACTTGGTCCAATTACTTTAAATTTTCAATAAATTACCACTTTAATCGAGTTTTGATCGATTAATTCGTTCAAATGTTATGAGAAGTTCGCATGCACAGCCAAACGCGCTAGCTAAAACGCGTTCGGTGCTTGCATACGTGCACGCACGCAGGCACACACAGCATCAGTCGGGAAATGATCGAAATATAAAGAATTTTCATAAATTGAAAATCGAGTTTTCCTAAGCTCTTGACGTTTTAAAATCATAAGGATCAATTTTGGTCATTTTATAAGTGATGTATGTATACACACATATAGACATCACTTCACACATCACAAAGTATAAGTACTTTGTAGTGTGTGTAAACTTTTTGAAAGAATCAACCGATAGAAACGCAGTTTACGATATTCAAAACTGATCCACTCAACTTACACTTTTTGAAAATTTGAACTTAAGCCGCCAGGCAGATTTTAAAAAATTTTACAAATAATTTTTTCAGAAAAATGCTATCGAGAAACTTTTAGACTCTCTACCGATCGACACCAATTGGAATCAGCTTTTTTCCAGTTTTATCAATTGTTCCAAATTGCATAGAAATTGGTTTATTTGTTCAAGAATCTAGCAAATCTAATCTAATCAACGTTGTTAATCCGTTCGAAAATTATGAGAAATTTAGATACACATAAGCACGAATGCACGTACGCGTGCACACTTACACGTATAGGGGACATCCATTGACGTGATTTTGGCGATGTTTTAACCCTCCCCCCCTGATTTCGTAAGAATTGACTTGAGCCCTCCCCTCTGCCCTTAATATCACGTGACACTTTTTAAAATGCACATTTTAGTGTAAATACGTTAATCTGTATTTGATTGCTTTTATTAAAAAAGGGCATCGTTTGCTTCATTATTATTAGTGACTACTGGAATCAACATGTCCATGTCATTTTTAGTAAAATTATCTACTCCTTCAGCCTCGCCGATTTAGCCACTCTAAACCGGCGTCGCTTGCGCACAGAAACTCAGTAACTCGATAAATATTATTGTGTAGTATTTAGCCTCATTTCAGTGGAAAACTATGTTTAAACCTTTTTTCTCGAAATTTTGCAGTTTCTTTAGAAAAAAAAATTACGTGATATTTGGCGAGACCCTCATGTAAGATTGGGTGATATTTGGTTCGATCCCCCCTCCTGCCTGCGCTTCACATAATTAATGCATGCCCCCATACAAAACACCATGCATACACATATACACATACACAACACCCAGCATCATTCCGAAAATAGTCAAAAGATTCATAGTTAATAGAACCCTTATACATTAAGATCTGGTGAAAACTTGTTTTTCAAAAATGAGACTGTAAACAGTATCATCCCAAATTGATGAAATTTTTTCCATTTTCATGGCGTCAAATTCAAAATGCATATGTAGGTGTAATGTAAAATTACCGTCCCAATCTCCAGGAAAATGATCGAATTATATTGATTTTTAGTAATCGTCATGTACCTATATACTTTTCCTGGGTTTATAACCATAGGAAATTTCATTGAAATTCATCTAACTGTACTTCCTGATAGTTAATCTTATTAATCTAAATTACTGTTTTATATATATTACTACTAACTAGAAAACCATTAAATACTCTACAGCTAAATAACAAATTGAAATAATTTTTATTTCGAAAAAAATCAATCAAATATAGATCAATAGCTCAAGAAAACTTAAACCATCAAACCTTCACAAAGGTAGGCTAGTTCTTCACTGGTTTAAAACTATCGTCATATCAAATTTCATTAAAATTTGCTGTATATGTGTATATATGGCTCTTAGTTATTTTCATGTAAGCCTCCTCACACGATATATCAAGTTAATAATAGTATAATTACAATTTTCACAATCTCATGTCATTTTATCTAATTACATCAAGACAAAAGGCATACAAGCAATAAATAAAAATTAAAAATGGCAATTACATTGTTGATCATAAAATGAATATTCATCATAAAATGTAGCAAAATAATTGTATATACAGATAGAACTAAACAGATTTGAATATGTATTATTGTACATCCATTTTATTAAGCACATTTTCTGAAACAAAAATATATAGGAACCTTTAAACCTATGTAGTAATCTTCATGTTAGGACATTATATGCATGATACATTAATAATTATTCTTTGGAAATACCTATCTGTAACACTAAAGGCCTCTTTCACGATTTCCTTATCTGACTTTTAACAAAAAGCCACTTTTAAAATTTGCATTCCATGTGCTCCTTTTAATTGTTGTTTGAGCCATTAGCTGTATTCCAAAAGATGGATGGAATACAAAATTATTTAGTGACCTTTAGTTAAAAAAATTTAAAGTGAATGGTAAAAAAGCTCCTTAACCTGAAATAGTTTTTTTTTTTTATTAGACTTTCACAAAGCTACGTGTGTTCATGTTTCTTTGGTATACATTTGTAATCTTTCACTCTTACTATTGTATCTACATGGGGATAAAATCGAGGAGTGGATTAAAAAAAAAGGTGAATACTTTTAACAACATGAGGTATCTCCCGGCGACAACAATAACAAAGGGATAAATTACTTTACCTAGGATATTTTGTCTAATGGGCTGGATATTTTAGAAAGTTCACCTATGCACACAATAATTGTAACCCTTCTTACATTCTTCCCTTTGACCTAATAGTAGGCATTTATTGATTATCAAATCACAAATTGAAATTCTTAATACTTTTCATGATTCTAAAAACAAAACTAACAAACCTTTCATGAATGAACCAAACTTTTCAATTTACATATTTGCATATCAAAATATTTAAAAGCATCAATTTTAGATAGAAATATTAACTGCAGCATATCACTTATGCAAGAAATTGATAAACCCTGTTCAAACCTTACAAATCCTAAAAGACAGAAATAAAAAAAAAATGTTACTAGGTTTATTCGTTTTATTCAGAACTAAGCAGTGAGAGGAACACAGTTATACAAATACATTCAACTGTGAATCATACCACCTCGTAGGCGCAACACTAAGTGAAGGGTTGATTCTTTTTGGATATTGTAATCAGAGAGTGTGCGTCCATCTTCCAACTGCTTGCCAGCAAAAATGAGACGTTGCTGATCTGGAGGAATGCCTTCCTTATCTTGAATTTTGGCTTTGACATTCTCAATCGTGTCAGATGGTTCTACTTCTAATGTAATAGTTTTTCCTGTAAGGGTCTTCACAAAAATTTGCATACCACCTCGCAGACGCAAAACCAAATGTAATGTAGATTCTTTTTGAATGTTGTAGTCAGAGAGTGTGCGTCCATCTTCTAACTGCTTACCAGCAAAAATCAGTCGCTGCTGATCTGGAGGAATTCCTTCCTTGTCTTGAATTTTGGCTTTGACATTCTCAATAGTGTCCGAAGGTTCCACCTCTAATGTGATGGTCTTACCAGTGAGAGTCTTGACAAAGATTTGCATACCACCTCGCAGACGCAATACTAAATGCAAAGTTGATTCTTTTTGAATGTTATAGTCAGATAGTGTACGACCATCTTCTAACTGCTTGCCAGCAAAAATAAGTCGCTGTTGGTCTGGGGGAATTCCTTCCTTATCCTGAATTTTGGCTTTGACATTCTCTATGGTGTCTGAAGGCTCTACCTCTAAAGTGATAGTCTTCCCCGTAAGAGTTTTAACAAAGATTTGCATACCACCTCGCAGACGCAATACTAAATGCAGTGTAGATTCCTTCTGAATATTGTAATCAGAGAGTGTGCGTCCATCTTCCAACTGCTTGCCTGCAAAAATGAGACGTTGCTGGTCTGGAGGAATTCCTTCCTTATCCTGGATTTTGGCCTTTACATTCTCTATAGTGTCTGAAGGCTCTACCTCCAAAGTGATAGTCTTCCCCGTAAGAGTCTTAACAAAGATTTGCATACCACCTCGCAGACGCAATACTAAATGCAGTGTAGATTCCTTCTGAATATTGTAATCAGAAAGTGTGCGTCCATCTTCCAACTGCTTGCCGGCAAAAATCAGCCGCTGCTGATCTGGAGGAATGCCTTCCTTATCTTGGATTTTAGCTTTCACATTCTCAATAGTGTCCGAAGGTTCCACCTCTAATGTGATGGTCTTACCAGTGAGAGTCTTAACAAAGATTTGCATACCACCTCGCAGACGCAATACTAAATGCAGTGTAGATTCCTTCTGAATATTATAATCAGAGAGTGTGCGTCCATCTTCCAACTGCTTGCCGGCAAAAATCAGGCGCTGCTGGTCTGGAGGAATGCCTTCCTTGTCTTGAATTTTGGCTTTGACATTCTCAATAGTGTCCGAAGGTTCCACCTCTAATGTGATGGTCTTACCAGTGAGAGTCTTAACAAAGATTTGCATACCACCTCGCAGACGCAATACTAAATGCAAAGTTGATTCTTTTTGAATGTTATAGTCAGATAGTGTACGACCATCTTCTAACTGCTTGCCGGCAAAAATGAGTCGCTGTTGGTCTGGGGGAATTCCTTCCTTATCCTGGATTTTGGCTTTGACATTCTCTATGGTGTCTGAAGGCTCTACCTCCAAAGTGATAGTCTTCCCCGTAAGAGTCTTAACAAAGATTTGCATACCACCTCGCAGACGCAATACTAAATGCAGTGTAGATTCCTTCTGAATATTGTAATCAGAAAGTGTGCGTCCATCTTCCAACTGCTTGCCGGCAAAAATCAGCCGCTGCTGATCTGGAGGAATGCCTTCCTTATCTTGGATTTTAGCTTTCACATTCTCAATAGTGTCCGAAGGTTCCACCTCTAATGTGATGGTCTTACCAGTGAGAGTCTTGACAAAGATCTGCATACCACCTCTCAGACGCAATACTAAATGCAGTGTAGATTCCTTCTGAATATTATAATCAGAGAGTGTGCGTCCATCTTCCAACTGCTTGCCGGCAAAAATCAGGCGCTGCTGGTCTGGAGGAATTCCTTCCTTGTCTTGAATTTTGGCTTTGACATTCTCAATAGTGTCCGAAGGTTCCACCTCTAATGTGATGGTCTTACCGGTGAGAGTCTTAACAAAGATTTGCATACCACCTCGCAGACGCAATACTAAATGCAGTGTTGATTCCTTCTGAATATTATAATCGGAGAGTGTGCGTCCATCTTCCAACTGCTTGCCGGCAAAAATCAGCCGCTGCTGATCTGGAGGAATTCCTTCCTTATCCTGGATTTTGGCCTTTACATTTTCTATAGTGTCTGAAGGCTCTACCTCCAAAGTGATAGTCTTCCCCGTAAGAGTCTTAACAAAGATTTGCATACCACCTCGCAGACGCAATACTAAATGCAGTGTAGATTCCTTCTGAATATTGTAATCAGAAAGTGTACGTCCATCTTCCAACTGCTTGCCAGCAAAAATGAGACGTTGCTGATCTGGAGGAATGCCTTCCTTATCTTGGATTTTAGCTTTCACATTCTCAATAGTGTCCGAAGGTTCCACCTCTAATGTGATGGTCTTACCAGTGAGAGTCTTGACAAAGATCTGCATACCACCTCTGAGGCAATACTAAATGCAGTGTAGATTCCTTCTGAATATTATAATCAGAGAGTGTGCGTCCATCTTCCAACTGCTTGCCGGCAAAAATCAGGCGCTGCTGGTCTGGAGGAATGCCTTCCTTGTCTTGAATTTTGGCTTTGACATTCTCAATAGTGTCCGAAGGTTCCACCTCTAATGTGATGGTCTTACCAGTGAGAGTCTTAACAAAGATTTGCATACCACCTCTCAGACGCAAAACTAAATGCAAAGTTGATTCCTTTTGAATATTGTAGTCAGAAAGCGTACGACCATCTTCTAACTGCTTGCCAGCAAAAATTAGACGCTGCTGATCTGGAGGAATGCCTTCCTTATCCTGGATTTTTGCCTTTACATTCTCAATGGTATCTGAAGGCTCTACTTCCAAGGTAATTGTTTTACCAGTCAATGTCTTTACAAAGATCTGCATTTTCCTATCTGTAACAAATAAATTAACACTGTTAATTAAATATTGCTTATAATTTTAATACTTGCAAAAACTAAAACAATCATGGTATCTGTCTATAAATTACATTTAATTTTTGAACTTAGTGCTACAAAATTATTGTTAATTTTTCCAACAATTAATGACTATTATTATGCAAAATCAATTTCATTTGATAAAATGATGACAGAAAATTAATACTCAAAATTAAACATGTGCGAGTGGTAAAATTTATTTAAACACAGCTCCTAACTACAATTAATACAATATTAAACTTAAAGGTATAAATTAAATATATTAATTAATTTACTAGACTGATATAATGAAACTTAAACATTTGTATGAATTATACTTGGGTTATAGATAGTAGAGGTTAACATATGGGAATCCACTTTTATTGAATGTGAACTTAATCATTAATTAATTATTAAAATTAATAATTAAGCTCCAAGGGTTTTTTGATTACAAACATGGGCACAGTTTAGGCAGATTTAAGGTGCATTTATACTGTATTAAAATTCAATTGTTTTCTTCTATCAAAAATTAATTAATAGAAAATTGTAATAGAAAACTTAAAAAATTAAATTTAAAATAATAAGTTGATTTTACATGATACATTTTAATTTTTTTATAATGCATAAATTATTTATTTCAACAAAGCTGTTAAAGTAGGTACACAGTTGTAATTTAACCAAAGTTTAACAACCTAAGTGTATACATAATATTAACATATAGATAAAGTTAAAACTCCTTTTCACAAGAGATATAAATACATGAACAATGAACAAGGAATGGTAATTTTACATGTTTACTGATCTTCCATGATTACAAAATAGAAAGAAAAAAAACAAAACATAATGAAAGTAATTTATATAGAAATATAAAATATATTATTTTTGGTTCAGCAACTAATCAAATCTTGAACTGAAAATACAGATAGTGCCAATCTATTAAACTATAACAAAATATGGGGAATGGAATTGTAGGTCCATGAAATAAAAGCTTACTGTAAATTGATCTTTGAAATAACCCTAAAATACTAATAAATATGCTTAAACTATACCTCATTGTACTAAGCAGTACATTTGACTACCACAGTTCAAATTTTTTGGAAAAATTAAAGAAATAATGGTCAGACTTAAAAACTGTTTCCTAATTTATATTATCTGTCTATTGATACAGTAAAATAACTATTACCTATATAAATGCAAACTACATATGTTTTTTGTTTATGTCCTCTACGCTCCCTACTTTAAAATACAAAATTCTGTCAATCACTAATTGTAAAAAAACAAGCACGAAGTACTATCTACTGATCTTGAACGATATTTATTTTTAATATAGATAGGCAATTAGCCTTAAAAGCAATAAACATCATAAAAATCGTTATACTCGTACAAGTGAGAAGTGTTCAATAGGTAGGATATGCTTCAAGGATATGCGTCCATTAAGTAGGTGTATTACTGATTCCAGTTCTAATAAAATGCTAATTAAATCTACTGACCTACTTAAGTCTCACAAAGAGCTAAAGACAATATTTTATATTTAAAACCCACCGCAGAGTTAAATTGTAAGTAGAAAAAATATTTGCTTATAATTAGAAAAGAAAAGGTTTAGCTCTTATAAATCACTTTAAATTTTCAAGAGGACACTCGAGTTCAAAGAACAAAGAATCATCGAAATTGTGTAGTCACTAACAAAATGGCGGACGGTAATTACGCACTACATATTTATTACGAAATGGTAATAGAAAATAAACTATACAATTGAAAATATGGATTACAGAAAGTATGTCTCACCTTACTTTACAACTAGAATTTATAGAATAATTATTATATCTCTATTGAAGAGGAAATCCACAACGGGCTACGCTCCACGAATATCACTTTGCAAACCACGAAGTACACAAGGTAAATGATTTCACAAGCCGTTGTGACAGCGTTTATATAGAGCTTGCGTTGCGCAGTAATCAATACATTTTCGAGAACAACGAACTTGTGGCGAACATGAACGAACTCTGTTCTATCTCTTTTTAACTCAAATGGTTGAAGAGAGTTAGCCTATATTCTAATTATTCTAGAACGTCCGCGTCATTTCAGGCCACCGACGAATACCGTTGTTTGCCGTTCTTTTCTTTGTGACGTCTATTGATTCGCCGAAGAAAGGGATAAATATAACCGCCTCATATCGATCAATATAAAATCTGCAAGTCATTGTTATTCATTGTAGTATTTATCGATAATACCCTAAAAACTTTACAAAATAATAAATGTTTGAAATAAATAATTATGTCCAAAGTCCCAAACCAAAACTGAGTTGATCTGAATGTACAGTATTGAACATTTTTCGATTCATTTCGACAGTATTATTGAAACATTTTTAATACATCTAACTATTTATTTTATCTGGATATGTGCAGTCATAATCTGTCATAATATGATGAAATAATGAGATTTTATTCATCACAGTATGGTGAAACACTGTGAAATTGAATTGTGAAATTATTAATAGGCATAAAAGTAAAATAAGTAGGTACCTAATTATAAATTTACCCATCGGTAAGTACAAATGTTATGCAGATTTACCTCATTCTATATTAAATTATTTAATAATGACGTGCCTAAAAGTTATGATTTAAGATTAAAATACAGATGACAAAAACAATTAGGTAGGTATATATCTACCTACTTACATTTTAATAAGTACATGATATATTTAAGTTCTCACGTTTAGACCAGAAAGTTTAGAGGAATCTTAATATTAGTTGTATTACTGTATTTAGATTTTAGTAGTTTTTGTTTGCTTATATTTAATTGTTGACCTTCACGATAAAAATGTGACTAGGACCAAATTAGTTCTAGGACGTATATGAAACAATGTGATCAGAGTTTAACTTTTTTTACATAAAAACAATCCGTGATCATCATATGTACTTTAAAGCAAAGATTATGCAAATGCAGAAGATTTTAATTTAAAAAGATTGACATGTGATATTATAAAAATAATCCAACGTCGAATTTTGATACTATTAATAAAATATGCTCACTGGCCGTATTCAACACGTAATGTCACAGGACAACTACAACAAAGACGCCCTGAAATATTAATAGAAAGCAAATATCTCTGACTTGTAATATCTGAGCTATTTGATATAAAAACATCAATTTCTATATAGGTTTAAATGATATGATAGATTCTATGATAAAAAGTGTTCGAAAAATAGAGGAAAATATTAGGACTTTTGCAAATGTCACAACAATACTTATACCTATCAATTTTTGTGAGGGAGTAAATATATTATTTCAATAATATTTTGTATAACTTCTTTACCTAGACCATATTATATTATTTACTCGGAAATTAAAAAATTGTCTGGTGATACACACAAACTCACTCGACCAGCGTTTCTATACAAACATATATAAATTTCCACTTAAAAAACTAGAAATATATTATTCTCAATTATAATTATTTTTATAATATTCATTTGAAGTAGGTTACATGATTATTAGTTGCTACCGTCTCCTCTTGTTAAACGATGGTACGCAGCAAAAATTTTTTTGTAAGTCGCTCAATTTTGGTTGCTTAAATTTTTACTTTCTATAATCTGTTACCGATTTATTCTGCACTAATATTTCTAGAACATGCCTCGCCAATTAAATACCGTAAATTAATTTCATTACACACATTCGCTAAATAGATTTGTTTTTCAGTCTACTGTGCTTAATCCTTTCCCAATAGCCAAGCCACTTCGACATAGCTTTCTCTACACTATAGTCACTAGATCTTCTTTCAAACCATACCGTTTTCTCACATTATATATTTTATATAAATTAATTTGTGTATTCAAGGACCCTCTCCGCAAACGTGAAAGATTAATAAATTCATTATGATCACATATCTCTTGGATTGATTCTGCTTTCATGTTTCTTTTACGACATGCAACTTTCACAGCTGTACATAATTCAGGAACTAAGCATCAATACGTGTAGTCAAAAGTGCTTGTCGCAAGATACTTGCCATTGGTAACAGCTAGCAAGATCCTATTCCTTTTATTTTCCACATTTACATTCTTTCAATTCTTTTATTACTCACGTGGACAATGTTGAAAATTTCTGTATTTTTATTAATAAGACCACATACAGTACGTAAATGAACAGCACCGCGCTACTTTTTCCAGTTATAGATTATCATATTCTAATTCAAAGGGTATCTACCTGAACAAAGTCTGTTCGACTTTGGCACAGGGGCACATGGACACGTGCACCCGAAGTCCTCGAGCTGCTGTTTGTCTCAGTCACTATTCCTTCCAGAGATGGTAGTATCCTTCTACCCTATCCTTCCCACCCCAAAACCTCAATATCCCTCTGGCCTGCCATCCTTCCCTCCCCTCCCTCCAAAACTTACAAAATTTAATGTCCACAGAAATTTAAAAAATATTACCCCAGAGGTGTTGCCAGAGAATCTCTCCTCGGGCTAATCCTGGGCAGACCCATCGTATCTGAGAGGGACAAATTTCCCTACTAGAGAATCGGGAGCTCTAGGCTCGATTGCGGCAACAAGGTTCGCCACCCGTTATGCCTAGTTCTCCGGAGGGGCGAAACGAGAACTGGAGAAATCCATTTCGGTACTCTGAATGTGTGTGGAGGTATGGATGATAAAATCGATGATGTATGCGAACTGATGAAAGACAGGTGACTGAATATTCTATGCGTGAATGAAACTAAAAAGAAAGGTATTGGTGGAGCCATCAAACGCAGATCCTATCGATACTTATTGCTCTAGCGTTGATCAGAGCCAACGGCGATGTCGCGGTGTTGGCTTCATCATATCAGAAAGATTATCTGGATGTGTAAACGGTTACTAATTTGTAAGTCCAAGGCTCCTCTGGCTCCAAATTAAAATTAAACT
This sequence comes from Eumeta japonica, assembly GCA_005406025.1. NCBI lineage: Eukaryota > Metazoa > Arthropoda > Insecta > Lepidoptera > Psychidae > Eumeta > Eumeta japonica. The sequence continues at coordinate 124,313 of BGZK01000248.1, forward strand.
AACACGGATTCTTATTTTAGGCGTATACGTCCCAGACATGTCTAAATCGCTCGAAGAGCGGGAGGAGTTTTGGGCTAAAGTAACGGACATATTAGTAAAATGTGACAGAAACGAAAAGGTTTTAGGTGATTTTAATGGCTGGGTGGGTGTACAACGAGATGGATATGAAAAAGTCTTAGGTAAATTGGAAGATGAAAGAGTGAATAAGAATGGTGATTGCCTTCTTCTATTATGTCAAGAGTTCAACTTGTGTGTGACAAACACCATGTTTGACCACAGAAGGACACACTCATATCAGTGCCGTATTTATATTTTTTATGAGTGTAGGCCACTTTATTTACGCCGCCCTATGTACCTTTCTAAATTAATAATTTTCTGAAATCTGCTGCCCCTAGGACACTGCCGCCCTTAGGCCGCGGCCTACACGGCCTATTGACAAATCCAGGACTGGTGAATTGGAGAAGACAAAAACATGATAGACTATAATTTTGGGTGATCGGTTCAGAAGCAAAGTTGTGGATTCGAGAATGTACCGTGGCGTTAACATTGATATAGATCACATCTTGGTGGTCTGTTGAATAAAGGCTTTATGCCAGCGTTGGCGACACAATGTAAAATGGTCACTACGGAGCTAGAAAGAATTTCGTAAACTTCAGGATCAGAATGTAAAAGATGAGTATATAGAGCGATTGAAAGATAATTTGGGTGAAATCAAACTTAATGAATGTTTAGAACTTGACGAATTATGGAAGGTGACAAAATCTGTATTAGTAGATGAAGTAAAAAAGATATGTTAAGTGAATAAGAGAACAAATGTTTATAAGAAAGATAATGAATTATGGAATTCCAAAGTGAGAAAAGTAGTCAGTGAAAAGAAGAAAGCATGTCTGGATTTACTATCTGCAAACGCCAATTACAGAGTGCAAAGAAAGGACATCTTTAAAGATAAGCTAAAAGATGCTGAAAGTACGTATGAAGATGCAAAACTGAGAGCTAAACAATGTGTGAAAGAAGAAAGAATGAAATAAAAGAACACTATGATAAGAGATTCTCGGATAATTTCCGGGCAAACCAAAAACCTTTGTTACATATGGTGAAAAAGGTCCGGTAAAATTCCAAGACATCATGTATGTATGTGATTAGAGACGATAATAGAAATTTACTGAATAAGGAAAATGATCTGAAAGAGCGCTGGAAGAATTATTTCGAAAGTGTTGCATGTGAGGATACAGTTGCAGATGACAATGTTACTGCAATTGAGAATATGATTGATAATGGAAAATAAACTGAAATTACGATGGATGAAATTATGAAAGCACTAAAACATTTGAAAGTTGAAAAAGCTGCCGGATATGATAGAGTTTCGTCAGAGATGCTGAGGTGCGGTGGGTGTATAGTGACAAGTCTGCTGTACTAGCTCTTTAACAAATACTGGAAAAGCCATAGGGTACTTAATGACTGGTGTAAAGCAGATATTATACCCCTCTATAAAAGGAAAGGCTCACGGCAGGTTTGCACAAATTATTGCCCTATAAGTCTCCTCATCGTCGTTGGTAAACTGAATCCGGAAAGCATTATCGAAAGAGTTGTGAATGAGACTGAAAACAAGATCTAGAATATGTACAAGCGAGGTTTTGAAAGGGGATGGGGTGTAGGTACGGACCAAGTATTTCTCTGAGAAACATTGCGGAGAAATTTTTGGCCTACGGCCAAAAGGTTTTTTGTATTTTCGTAGATTTAGAAAAGGCTTATATTACAGTTAAAGGAAAAGTTCTAAGGAAAACCATATTCATACACGGTGTAAGTAGCGGATTGATACTAACCTTGCAATCCCTATACAGGAGCTCCAGTACTTGCGTTAGAATAAATGGTTGTCAAAACACTGACTGGTTTGACATCCACAGGTGTTGACAGGGATGTGTAGCTTCACGTGGCAGATTCAACCATACATGGATAACATTACAATTCCATTAAGTCCAATAAAGAAATCTCGTTATGATGGACTCACATATGGATGAGCTGATTCAAATTTAACTCTATCTGGAACATTTTTCTTCCAGATAGATTACGTATTTATTATTATGATTAATTGTTAATTCTGTTGGATGTTTTCAACAGGTACTTTCTCTTCTCTATATATACAAACGTATCTATGAACGAAAAAAATTGCTATGTTGTCCCATCTTATTTTTTATTCGAAGTGCGGACATCTTACATATAATAACTATAAAGTTTTATTGAATGATCTTTAGTTAATTACCGCAATTTATTATTCTTCATTTTGTACAAAGGATATTAATATAATTAAATGAAAAATACATTTACTTATTTGTCGGTTTTTATTTTTCTTGTTCCTCTGATGGAATTGGCCCAAGTAAAAAATTGGAAATGGATTTTAGTAATTAAAAAGAAATTAGATAATGCTATTTAATATGTCAAAAATATCATTAAAGTGAAATAACAATAACATTTATTTCCTTCCGCTCAGATTAATATAAACAAAATGGTTTTGTAGAGGGGACCATCAACATAATAAGCGTTACTTTATTACTTTCCATACCTCATCAACAAATTCTGGACTCACAAATCGTTACAAATAATTTTAATTGAATTATATTTTTATATGTATAATCACTAACAATGTTTGAGGATTTAGAAATAATAAAAAAATAGTGAAAAAAGCAAAAGGTATATTAAATAACGTTGAGATAAAATAACCGGCCAAACACGAGTCGAACTCGCGCACCGAGGGTTTCGTACTATAATATATTATATTTATGTTAAATACTTAAAAGAAATTACTTTCATTCATTCCTTTGCGGATTTAAAAACCGCAAGAAAAAGGACCTTAACACTCACACTCGGGCGATTATTATTTATTGTTTTCCTTAAGTTTGCATTATGATCCCGCCAAGTTTGACGCTTGCATATGTTACTGCTATTAAGATAGAGCAAAAATAAGAAAAATAAACTGATACTAAACACTAAGTATGCACTCATGTACTTAGTGAGTATCAGTTTATATAAATATTGAAACTAACCAAAGCGAAGAAAACTATAGATTTCTTATAGGTTTGCTGTAATATAAGAACTATTTTCTGCGTTTTTCCAAGATTTTACTCGCAGTAATTCTGGACATGAGAGGAATGGTTTATTTTCATCTATTTTCTGAATTAATATTAATACTAGGTTCTTTAAAATTATTAAAAATATATATGTGAGGTTCTCACAATGAGCGCGTTCATTTGATATGTCACATACATGGTATTGTTTGCATTTTTTTTTCAAACCGTAATTTACGATATCAATACGACTTTTTGTTAACTCTCAAATTAATATATACATAAAAATAAACAAATGGACGAAAACATTATTTAATGGTAAATAAACAAATGATACCTGATATGGTATCATGGTATGATATGGTATGGTATGGTATTTAGAATATTCTAATCAATTAAAATTACCACGTAATATAAATAGTTACACCCACACATTTCGAGATAATCTAAAAGGATCCGTTTAAGAGTATTGTCATTTTGCTATTTTATTATTTTGGTTATAAACTTAGTTCACAACTAAACTAGAGTAAATAAAATAGTTCGATACATATTCTAATTGTTTGCTAAATTTTTGGTGCAACAAGTTACTTATTAGACTCTTCTGAGCTTAGGTGATAACAAAATGTACGTAGTACCACGTAAATGTTGTAGGTCACTGTAATAATGATTGGATGAAATCACAATCACCTACGGAGATTTCTACATTATTCTTGTTCGTCTATGGCAGTCATCTGTAATACCATGCTCCTGTACTCTATGGTTAGTCTCTAATGCAATAAAAGTATAAAATGATTGATAAGTAGTTTGTCAATATGTCTCAGCTGATTTAAAGCTGAGATTTGATTGTATTGTATCTCAAAAATCGAAATATGGACTGTTGGTATTTACGTAACGTCTGTAGTTTACTTTTGTATGTGTTATAATACGTACATTGACTCATAAAGTAGATATTTTTTTATAACTTGTGCTTAAAACGGAATGATGGCAAGTTTTCGTAACCTATTTCAGTTTCAACATTTGATATCTAAGTTTAAATCTGTAACACAAAAGAAATTCGTTAAACTTTCTCTGCCTTTCTTAATATTTGTCGTTGGAGGATCTTTTGGTTTGAGGGAATGGACTAAAATACGGTGTGTACTATAATTTATAGTGAAATAATGAAAATAAAGTAACTCTGTGATTATAGTTATTCTAAAAGGTTAGGTTTTGTGGCCTAAAAGCCGCCCATCATCCATTTATATATTCTCTTATTATTTGTGACTACAGAAAAAGAAATGTGATGTAATCATGTAATTCAATAATAGTGCATAAATCATAATTTGAACGGTGTCTCTAGAACAAAGTTGAATTTAAATTTGAAGTACTTTATTTTAGTGCAAAATTTTTTATTATTGGTGTAGTAGTTTGGTTCAATAGTACAAAGTGCTGATGTAGTTGGGGACAAATGCTAAAATAATCGCATAAAAACTTTGTCCTTATACAGATTATTCAATTGTTTGCTATATTTTTGCAAATACTGAAATTAATACTTTTTCCAGTGTGTTAAATTTCCGTGTTTCCCAAAATTCGTTAAATGTATGATTATATTTTGAGCTTACTCTGATTTGAAAATACTTTTCAATAACACTATCAATATGTTGAAGTCAAGTAATATATTTGTTGATTCGGCAAGCAAATCGGGTATTGAAAATTTACAAGTTTTTGAATAATTGCATGTATAATTACAGTTGCTGTAAGTACATACTACATGTACCTAATTAATATTGACAGGTTTCTTGGGTTGTGTTAGTCTTTTTTATTTATATGTATATACATGGGGCGCACTAAAAATTTTCTGGAATAAATGAGAAAAAATTACTATGAATGGTCAAAAATGATCTTATTATGTCTTAAAATATTCTCCATTGGCATAAATGTACTTTTTCATATGAATAAACCAATTTTGAAAACATTTGTGCTAGTCCCTGGTGACCTAGGCAACGTATTTTCATACTCTTCGCCAGCTTTTTCCAGTGATAAAAATTGTTGACTGTGTTACTGGTTCTTAATGTTTGTGAGTGAAAAAGTCAACAAGGTGATAGGTCTGGACTGTATGCAGGATTGCTCATAAGTTCTATGCTGTTCCTATTCATCAATTTATTTGCCCATTTGGCCATGTGAGAACTGGCATTGTCGTGGTGCAAAATTATATGACGTTTACAGTTATTTTTATGAAGGTCGTCAATAACTTCTGGGCAATAAATGGTTGTATACCAATGGCTATTCACAGTATGACAATTCTCCAAAGCGACCATAGCATATCCTAATAGCCATATTCTAATTTTATTAAAAAAAAACCAAACATCCACTTAGAGGCACTTGGTTTGCCCCACTTTGGTTGGTTTGGATAGACCCATTTGATCGATTCCTGCTTTGTTTTAGGGTCATAGCAATAAATCCATGTTTCGTCACCTGTTACTATGTCCCACACAAAATTTAACACCCCTTCCTCGAATTTGGTACAACAACATTGCTCCAAGTGATATTATCCATTTTTCGAGCCTCTCAAATTGTGTGAAATTCACTGTGAGTATAACTTTTTCATACACAAATGTTTGTATAGGATTGATTATATTTGACCCATGTCTAAAAGATGTCCAAATCTTATGGTAGGGCACATGTCTGACTGTTTCGATTATGCAGTGCATATCCTCAATGTTTTTGTTGTTCACAGCGGTGAATGGGCGACCATTATGAAGTTCGTCACCGAGATTGACACTACCGTACTTGAATTTTATAAATCAGCCATAAATAGTCGTTTTGCATTATGCTTCATCACCAAAGGCAGTTCAAGTCCAGCGAGACCCTGCTGAGTTGTCAAATTACACTTAAAATCTTAGAAAATCATACTATGAATTTTTTTATAAACTAAATTCATAATGATGATGACATGCAATTTTTAAAATGATGCCACAATGAAAAACCAATTGACAGTTAGATGAAACAAACTGTATTCTACAGCCAAAGAGTTCCATTTTCAAATGTAGTAATTACTTTCTAAATATTGTTTATGAAGTGGCCAGTTCCATAAACTTATAGCGCATTTCATGTATACCCTTCTTATACATATAAAAAAATTGTTCTATCTTGTTGCTAGACATGAGATGATGCTGCACATCTTATGTACTTGCCATATCATCCCAATTGTAAATAAAAGTCCATTGTATTTTTAAAATAACTAATAGTGCTTTACATATGAAAAATAATGTTATAATTAATGTTCTATATTCAACAAATATTTATATATAAAAAATAGTAACAACAATTTTGTGACATTTGTTATCACTAAGTAAAGATTGTAACGTAAATTATTACTATAAAAATGGCCTAGCACTGGCACCACAGTTTTAGATGCTTGTTGAAAAGTTGTATATCACTGGTTAGCCTATGTTAAATTCTTTTTATATTTTATGTTGTAGATATGAATTTGCACCAGTGAAATCAATGAGTAATGAAGAAGCGGAAAAATTAGGTTTGCACAAGGAAAAGAATGTTACGTTGGAAACTGTATATGAAGAAATAAAAGATATTGATACAGAAAATTGGGAAAACATACGTGGTCCACGTCCCTGGGAGAACAACTTACAAAATCCTAAGGAAACAAAATCTAAGTGAAGAAAATTTATTATTTAATGACAAAGTTTGTTATTATAGTATCTTAGTTGATAAATATATTAGCTTGACCAAAATATATCCACTAGAATTACAATTTAATTAATAGAATGACAAAATCTCTTTTGTCGGTCTACTTTCATTCATGCTGCCAGATGGCCAAACCACCACAACATACCTTTTTCTAATTATTCACTACATCTTCTTTCGAACCATATAGAACTGCTCTCTATCATCACTGTTCTTATGTGTATTTTTCAAAGACACTACTTATTTTATTCAAATCCACTAATTCCTGCGTTTCTACTGCATTGATTCTACTTTCATTTTTCTTCTGCCATACCCAGCTTTTACTATCAGACATAAACCTAGGGATCAGGATCCCATTATGAATAGCTAAACAAGCTTGTCAGGAGATACTATTTTTAATAGCAAGCAAATCCTCATTCATTTATTTCCTGCATTCACTCTTCTTCCAATATCTTTAATCACATTTATTGTCATTTGTAAAGAGGCTACGTAAGTATACAAACTCTCATTTGTTCAAACATATATATTTTCAATAATGCTTTGACTTCTTTCAAACACCATGATCTTAGTCTTTGTGACATTTGCTTTCATACCTCAAATATTAACAGGATCATTCATTTTAGTGATCATCACCTATGATTACATGCCGATGGCACAAGGATTATTTAATCGTTGGCGTACAAGAGGCATTTGACAGACAACTCATTCATTCTTAGTCTCACTCGTAGTCTTGAATCATACAAACAGCTATCCATTAATAAATTGAATAGCCACGATGAAGTTACACATTCCCGTCTGACACCTCTGCGGATGTCAAACCAATGATGTCCTATTTATTCTGATGCAGGCAATGGAATATGTATAGAGATTGCAATGCCTACATTAATCCACTACTCGTACCAGGCATGGATAGTGTTTGCTATAGATCACTTCAATCTATCATAAGGTTTTCCTAGATCTATTAAAGTATGGTAGATCTTTAGTCAAAAACTTCTACATAAAGCATATTCGCAGAGAAAACCTTGATAAAGTTATATCAGGGATAGATGCTTAACATATTACCATGGACACACACTCAACAAAGACTAAATGGAGCTGGAGTACCTCAAGGTTGTATGCTCTTAGCTTTTTGTACTTCACATACACAAACCAGATGCTGTGACTAGCTACTGGTGTCTAACTCGCTCTCATCGCCGACAACACCTATGCAGCTCTTGTCTACGTCGCATAATCCCTCGTCTCCAGAGGGCCATCGATGAAAGGTTAGAGGTCAATTCAGAAAAGTCAGTGGCCTTTACTTTAAACTGCACATAATTAGGAAAGTATAAATAGTACTGAACAACAAGAACTCCCTTCATATGTCGATTGTCCCCATTCCGTGCCAACACATCTGAATGTATTTAATCATTACCTTCGATAAACATCTTCACTTCTGGAACCATATCAAGGGTATTGATGAACTAGCTAATTTCTACTTTTCACACTTCAAATGCGTAATACAACCTGCTTTCCTTTTGACTACACAAGATAGGCCTACAACAGATATTAAAGATAGCTTTACGCTCCCAGTCATATGCAGCCTCACAGCTAATAATCAAGATGCTCCCGTACTGCCAGTAAGTAAATTTTATGTCGATCACGATTTCTTTTGAACATTTCAAAATTTTTAACTTCGCTATGGAAATCGAAAAATTTCATAAAATTGGAAAGTTACTGTTTTCATCCCGATTTTCTAAAATCGAGTGTTTACCAGATCTTAAGGTTTTTAAATCCTAGGAATATATTTCGACCATTTTCCGAGTGGTCTGTATGTTTGTGTATTTGGGTGGGTGTTTGTGTCTATCCATGCCGTAGCCGTGTGCTGCTGTGTCTGTGCTATGTCCATGTTTCTGAATCTCTGTTAGCTGTCAGTACGTGCATGTGTGTGCGTGAGTGATTTAAAATTTTCAAACAGTGTTTCTATAAAATATTTTAAACTGCTTTAGCGAAAAATTCCAAAATCTAACCAACTTTCCTTTTTCGGTTGTCCTAAAATACATTAAAATCGTTTGGTTCGTTCGAGATATTACATAGTTAATGAAGGATTCGAAAAGGAAGGGTTTTTTGTATTTCTGCCCGTGCGAAGGGCAAGGAGGGCAAAAATCCATTATGGACAGTCCGTGCGCCCGGACGCACGGGGTGTGTCCGACTCTCACGGACTAAAAACCCCCTGAAGCATTAAGGCGCTTGCCTTTAGTCCGTAGGCTTTTTAGACTTCATCTAAGCGGCCAGAAGGCACTAGAGAGTGCCAACGCCGCGAAAGTCAGGAAACCCTTCCGGGTTACCACGACGTAATAACAACGTCCGGGCGAATGTGTTGCTCTGGGAAGAGGAAAAATAACTAAAACTACCTATTAACGAGTATAATAGGTATTAATGTAGACGACGCTTGAAAAAGCGAGTAGTGGAGGGGGGTGGCAAAAGACCGCGAAAGGCGGTTATAAAACTAACGGTTCCGGTTGAGGGCGTTATGCCCTTGAATCACTGAATTTAAAGTTAAAATTCACAAAATGACCTATACCCATTACGTGAAGACGTAACGCAACATAACTGAATTTAATTCGGAATGGATTGACCAACAGAGTTTGACCGCTAACCGTGACGCTGAGCGAAGCCCGTCCCCCAAGGGCCGCTGCTGGTCAACATGCGGTCGCACTCACGCAGTTAATGGAAAACCATTTACGCGCGTAAAAACACGCGAAATAACTAAAATAGCGATCGGTATCTGGAGTGCGAAAACTACGGGAGCGCTCCCTAGGCGCAGAAACCGTGTGCGGGCTCAGCGTGCAGACGGCAGGGTAGCCGGAGCTTGTCACCGGGACGGACGCCCGTGGCTTAACTGCCGCCGCGCGGCTTACACTGCGCGGCACCCCACACACTCGTACACGCGCGGAGCCCGTCACTACGGAACGCGACTCGAAGGAACACTGACACGCAGTAACACACTAAACTAAACGGGTGGCCCAGAGGACTGGACCGAAGGCGACCGATCGCAACGGAGGAACAACCGGAACTCGAAAAGAAAGGTTTTTTTTTTCTAAATACATGGGAAATACTTGAATTACTGTTGAGTACTTAGTTATCTTTTGCTGGTTAGAAAACTACGTCAAATGCAATAAAGCAAATCAAAACAGAATAAAGTGTTCGAAAAACTTCGTACTCGAAACATTAAAAATAACGTTTTGTAATTTCCCGCTAAGAAAATTTTAATGAATTTGATAAATACTGTTTCCTTAAATAATAAATATATACGGAAACAGTATTCAAATTTATCTCAAAATCTGCTGAAAATCCAAAATAGGGTTTTCAGCAGATTTTGAGTTTTAGGATCCTAGAAATCTAATTTGACCATTTTCCATGTTTCAAGTGATGTCTGTAGGCAGTATGTATATGTGTGCGTGTGTACGTGTGTGTTGTCTTGCAAAAATATTCAAAAAGGGTTTTTGTAGAATATTTATTCAACTATACCGGCCATAAATTCCAAAATCTAACTACTGATGATAGTCTTTTGGCTTAAAAAACAGCATTGTTTGTTGCAAAATGCATTGAAATGAGGGGTTTGTTCAAGATGAATCGTTATCGGAGAATTAAAAAAAAAAGACTTTTTCAAAATTCTAGAAGGATTGATTTTTGGTACTTGATCATCTTTCTGTTTCTAAAACTGTATCGGATACCATAAAGCAGATCAAAATCGAATGACGCATTCGAATGATACAATAAGTACATGAAAAATAAAAAACCGTTTTGTACATACATCAATTTTGAACTCGAAAAGCTCAAAACGTATTAGAATAATATTTTTGAACCTGGAGAACTTGAAAAGAAGGTACTAAAATTAATCTCTTGAGCGTAGTGAACTCACAAATTTACTGCTGCTTTACTTTTGAACGCTTAGAGCTCAAAAGTAGTAAAAAGTTTCAATGATAGTCTGAAAAGTGAACTGCAAAAAGAAAGAAATATTTTTGAGAGATACATTTAAATGTGTTAAACTAAATGTCATTCCAAGATTTTGTCATAGTTATGATAGTGAGTTATTGTATTTACAATCACTTAAGTGATAGGACTGCATCCACTTTATGTTGTCATAAGGGTAAAGCAGTATTAACGCCAGTAAAAATGATTATTTTAAATCGGTCAGGTTATTTGTTTGAATAATTTTTTTTAAAGGTGTTCTATATTTCAGTCTCTATTTTTAAGATTTGTTGTTATTAAATGTTATATATTTTGTTTGAAAAATATAGATAAATAATTCATGAACATACAAATATTGGAGCCTAGACGGAATTAATGTCGTGCACATAGCGAATAAATTGCATCTACATTGGTCGGCTATAATAATCTTTTAACTCTCTTTCCAAGATATAACGAAATTGACACTTTACTATAAGCAGACATCTTTTGATGCTTTGAAATATTATTTCTTACAATTTCAGTTTTATTTCTTTCAGTTATGATAATGGTTTTTCTTGTAAGAATATTATGCTTAACTATTTATTTTATGTTTATGTTGTCTTTAGAGCCATAAACAAATAGAGCTTCATAACTTTATGGTTAGTTTACAAAATGGCTGCTTTTCAGGTGTGACGTATGTTAGTGTTTATAAGATTGTGAAACGTTGAGAATTGTTTGATAATGTATTGACGATAATTATTTATGAATGTTATCTTATCGAAGCTTTTTGTTTGATGGTGAGTACATAGAACTTTCACTTCAGCTAAATTTGTTGTCAATTTCATGTTGATAGTTAGCTTAGCGACGAGTTTTCTTTCGAGAAACCGTAGTTTGTCATTATTTTCCTTGCTCGTGATTATATTATGTACCGCATTATGTTAATTGTATTTTTACTCAAATAGGTTTTCTTCATTTACTCCATGCGATGTGTATAAACTCAATGTAGAAGAAAATGTAATACGACTTTATGCAAAATAATTTTTATTTGGTGAACTAAAATAGTCGTGATACGATATAGGAATAATTATTTAGTTATGTAAAGTTCCTGCCATACAGAATGGTATATATCCTTCAAATATAGAATGATTTAAGAGTTTTCACTAAATATACAATTGTTTGGATAAGATGTCACACCCTTTTCAGAAGTTTAGGTTAGATTGGAGGAAGAAATGCAAAAAAGCTTTTATTCTCTCTAATTCCTTATTTTTGTATTGTTATTAGTTAGATAATAACAGAAATAAATAATGAGAGGCTTTTTGGTTAGGATTTCTAACTAGACATCACTGCTGCAAAGTTTCCTATAACAAAATCATAATTTTTATAATATTTTCAGCACACTTTTATAACGCTTTTTTGCTAAGGCACACATTAAAAAAAACGCTATTAAGAAAGCACTTAAAAAGCCTTTTACATTTTCTAAAATTCAAGATTATTATGAAGCTTTGATTCTCTAATGAGGATCGCTCAGTGTGATCTGATAATGAGCACCTAGAAAATGAATGCAGCATATCTTCTATTAACATAGCACTTAATTATGTCTAGCTGGTTATAAATTATGTCTAGATATTATTTTTTAGTTTAAATGAATTGGACTAAAATTGTGAGAATGAAATGTGGGGTATAAGGTGGATAGAGTAATACTTGAATGCTCATAGTGGCAAAGAAGTCCATAGTTCTAGCAACCTAGTAGACAGACAAATTTTGTTGGAAAAAGACACTCCAAGTTCTTCTCTTTGATCAAACTCATTTTATCTCCTTAAGCTTGGCTTGGCCTTAACTCGTAATATTTATTCCACCCTGATGACATCTTTGTAACTGCAGTTTGTAATAGCCCAGATTTTGAATCATCGTCTAAGTTATCTCTACCTTGTTTAAAATCTCTGTGCAAGTAGTTGACAGTTCTGACAAAAGAGAAGATTCACCATAAATGGTTAGCAAGTGTTTGTATCATTTCTTAGAGGTTCATTCTCATTTTCAATTGTAGTAAATCATGGCATAAGATTTCATGCAGTACATGGTGTAAACTCTTCACAAATGATAGGTGAAATTAAATGGCTGTCAATGCATTATATAAAATTAAAAAAAAATGTGAATGCAGTAGATTCACATTAAAATTATCATTCAGTTTCTCATGAATGTAATTAAAATTGTGAATATTTATTCAAATTTATCAAATTAAGTGATGTACAGCACAGTAGTGTTCTTTTACTTAGATTCAGTGACTAATATTAGCTTTTTTGTTAGTCAAACATTAGCCTAGTTCAGCTTTCTTTGTTAGTAAAACATTAGCCTAGTTCATAAGTGCCATTTTTAGAAATTCAAGTTGGGATTGGCCAAAAGTTATGAGCGAAATGTTATTCGATTCATAATTACATCTAGATTGATTATTAAAATAGACAATACTCTGCAAAAATTGCAAAAGTTATAAACAATTTAATGAAAATGGTTTGGTTTTTGGCCAAAACTAGTTGAAGTATCCAAAACTAAAAGGAAATGCTTTTTTACCTCTTCAAACTGTATGAACAATACTTATCATTTTGCAAGTTAGGGGCAAAAATAAGGCTAACATTTTGCAAATTGACTCACACATGCATTGACCGAATCTGACACTTGAACAAAAAATATTATTTTGACCAATTAAATGTGAATATTAAAAAATAAAAAAAATAAAATTAGGTATTATTTAGATATATTAGTAAACAATAATCCTCCAAAAAATTTTCTGCATCTTTTCAATTGATTGTTTTATTCTTGATTACTTAATTTTTACTAAGTAATTGAAAGTTAAAATAAAACACATCATTTTTATCCTAAAAATCTGGAATTTTTCACTTCTTGGAACTATTCTTTAAAGGCCTTAAAAATAGCCCTGTTAAAAGAATTGAAAAATTGCCACTTTACATTGTTTTTATTAATAATTTAAGATTTGAAAAAATAAAAACGCTATCAATGATTTTTTTATCTACTATCCTAATTTTTTTTCTCATCACTAAAAGCAACATAACAATTTTTAAAATATTCAACTCCTAAATCTTAAAAAATCTGGTGGTTAGCCCACCTTTGGTTGTTAGCACGCCGGCTGTGGCTACCTACTCTACTTGACTTTTATTGTATGACAGAATATTCTGGAAAATTCATACATTAGGAAGAAAAGTTTTCACAAGCTTAAAAACTTCAAATATTTAAAATTTTTGTAATAACTACAATATTCATTCAAAAGATTGTTTATAATCTCGCAAAACACGCGCTTGTAATATTGTTATTATTAATACTGCTTTTTCTTGTAGGTCAGCCACAAATAGATTTCTGAACAAGTATAGTTAATAATAAAAATTTCTAACCCTTTAATTTTTGGTCACAGTAAACAAAGTCACAAGTTTTTTTTCTATAGTATTTCATGTAAAATGTGTCTCAGAAAATATTGCCGAAAATATGTTTCGAAAATAAATCAATTTATCTCACCTTCCCTTCGCATTTCTTTTAATTATTTCATGTAAAGATAACGTCGAAAAGGTGATAGATTTTAATGAAAAATACTTCACCAGCGTAGTAAATTTTTTTACAGTAAATTTACTAAAATGTTATTTAGACAGTCATGACTTGTCCTAAATAAAACAATTGTAATGCAATGGTGAAAAAATTGTTTGGTATTACTATACAACGTAACTGAATGAAACGCAACAGGAAAAAGTTCTGCTTCTAAAATCTTAACACGTATATTTACGCAACAGACACACTTTTACTGTGTTTACTTATTGTTGGCAAGAGGACCATATTATGGGAGTTAAGTATCAAGTCATTGTGCTTTCGGCTGCAGGCGGCGCTAGTGCAACATGCTTGCACCGCCTGCATTATATTGTCTTTGCTGTTTCTAAAAACACTTATAGATGGCATAACGCATGTAAAGACAAAATAATAATTTAATACCATAATTTCTTTTGAGTTTTATTTATTTATCATTTACAAGTGTATACATATGGGACTATCAGGTATACTCAGCTTATTTGTATTTACCAGCTGCATGCGCCTCCTAGGAACCCTTATAATTTACCCTATTAGTATGAAAATGGCTGAAAGTTTAAGAAAGCATATGGAATACATTTTTAAGATTCTATGATTATTACTAAAAATCCCTTATATTTTACTAATTTTGCTGAAATTTGTACAAAAGTAATGATATAAACTCACGCCTACTTCCAAGAATGGTAGGCAGGAACTATAGATTTCCACATGGTATAGTCTTTGCACATCTCTCTTGCTTCACTGACATTCATTAGTTTTTGATACAAGCTCGTTGGTTCCACTTGCTTAAAATTTAGCACTCTTTTAACGAACCACCAAGTTGGTCTGCATAGAATTTTCTAAGGCGACCCTTGCTGACCTTTCCACCACACACATTATCTCTATAGATTTGTTTTGTCAGTTTACTTTTTCATTCATCCTGTCCAGAGGTCCAAACAATTGCAACATATCTTTTTCTACTTTAGTCACTATATCTTCCTTTAAACAACACTGCTCTGTGATATCACTGTTCGTACATCTATCTTTCAGAAATACTCCACACATATTACTCAGCGATTGCATCTCTACCATATTGATTTTATTTTCATTTTTCTTCTGCCATACTTGACTTTCGCTACCATTTCGTACGGATCAGGACCCTATTATGGATAGCAAAACGCGTTTTTCGGCCTCCTTTCATAACCTCTGTCATGTTTACATGTGCTTTTCTTATGAGTGTTTATGTGGATAACATTTAAAATCGTTGGAACTGACGACTTAGAAACTGTAAAAAAAACATATTCAAATTTAAAAATTGGAACTCATTGCCAACCTAATTATGTATATTATATTCATCTATCATTTGTTTTTTTACAAATTGGTAGCAAAAAGAAAGTTTTTCATCTTACATCAACATAAGTGAAAACATTTTCGTGCAATGCTTTTCTATGAATTCCACTGCCATTTAAGCGAACTAGAAAGTTATAAGACTTCAGTTGGTCTTTCATGATGAAGCTTCATCCTGTTTATAAATGGTTTAATGAGTTCGAAAGTGATTGCACTAATCTGACTGTTGATCTGCATGACGGATGTTCTATGACTACGACCGAAGACTACATCGGTGCTGTGCGGCTCGTGATAGAGACTGATAAAAGAGACCTATCAGCAGATTTGGACAAGATTAGGCATCGGTGTGTCTAGTGCACAAAATCCATTATCAACATTTACCAGTAAGGAAGCTTTATACTTGGTGGATATCTCATAGTTTAACTGAAGCCCAAAAACTCCGTCATGTTAATTGGTACTGCGAAATGCTGCAAAGATTTACTGGTGGTGACTTAAATGCTGTATACAACATAGCTACATGTGACGAAATCTGGATATACTGTTACAATCTCGAAACCAAAAGACAGTACTCAGAGGGTGTTTCCTTTCGAGGTGTTGTCTACTGAAGTAAAACAAGGTCGAAGCTTCAGAAAAAAGATGGTGACCTCTTTCTTTGGAGTGACGAGGTCATTATGCAAGAATTGTTTTAGAAAATAACAAAACAGTCACTGCTGACTGATACACTGACAATTGTGTGCCTCTTGTTATGGAAAAAGTTCAAGAAAAACAACCTCGCAATTAGATTCTCCTTCATCATGACGTCTCACCATATACCGCCAGACAAACAATGAACTATTTGGGGAAGTTAGGTATAGAAATACTGGCTCACCCGCCTTACATCCCCGATCTCGTACCATACGATTTTTATTTATTTCCTAAAATAAAAGAAAAACTTTGATGCAAGTGGTTTACGGACGTGGGGAAAGCGGTGGCCCCATATGAAAAGACCGTCGAAAGGATCCCTAAGTTCTAGTAGACTAAAGTGTTTCTCGGAGTGGTTCCATCTAATGCAACGATGTATTGATCTCAAAGGACACCATTTTTAAAAGCAACAATAGTAAAAATAACTTGTTAGTTTGCTCGTTTTTGATTTTGTAAGGATTTTAAGATTGATCCACATAAAGTGGTTTATGAAAATTTATGATTTGCATTGAAGAAAATTCTTTTTTTTTTGTCACGATATTATCATATTTCTGGGATGAAATCTAAAGTTAATTCATGTGATAGTAAAACCATTTGATTCATTACAATGATATACACTATTTTTTTTTAATTATGTGAAAATAAAGTATAAATAAAAAAACCAACAAGAGTAATTTGTCTGATATATCCGACCACGGCCGTTTTGGATATGTTAAATAGTTTTTGAGATATTTGTAAAAAAAAAAAGCAAACCACTTTTTTTCACGTATAATTTATCACAGCTGTAATTAAACATTTTTACCACTAGCACGACAGAATAACACAATTATTATATAACTTTCGAAATTGTGATGTTCCACGAAAACAACTCCTATAATGAGTAATGACGTATTTAGTGTGATTGTAAAACGCTATTTAAAACCAGAAAAGCGTTTAGATTACAAATCAATTTAATTTGGTCGGTTATTCAGAATGGTCTATATCTTAAATTGTGTATATATGCTGATAGATTATCATAATTGATCTATAAAAAGAAAGATGCATAGTTCCGCGCTCAAAAACGGCCGCAGTGAATGAGTGCTAAAACGGACAGTTTAGCACTCATTGCGTTCAGTGTAGTTTCGTCGTACCTTCCGCTACGACGTCGAAGTGTTCTCTTAAAAAATGCAAAAAATAACACGTACAAAACTAAGAAAAAGGATGCTATTTTTTTTATTTTAGATAAGCAAAATTTGGTTTTATCGTAATAGGTGCTCAATCGTATATTATAATGAGTATTCAATGAGTATTTCGAATTTATTCATTTAAAGTAGCATCAAAAACCGAGATATAAACCGACTTAAAAGGAATAGACCTAAGCAACACCGGTCTCATATTTCTTGCGTTGTCACATTATTCGGTCGCTTAACAATAGAGACTGTTTTACACTAATGGAGTCGCTTTTTTATTTTATTTATAAATTTTTATATCTATACAAATCTTAAAATTACCTCTAAAGGGATCATACAATAGATTATACCTATTCCAAAAAAAAAATATGTTTATTATATTTCAATTTGTTTTTTAGCAAATTATGTATAAGTATTATGTACATCAAAATAAGTTATTGTTTAATGAATCGTCATCTTATTTTAATATATAAATAACAAGAAAGTTTCATATTACTATACTCTACACTTTAGAAATTATCAAGTTCTTTAATATATATTTTCACCGACGTTATGAAATTAAAGGTTCATGTTAATTTCAATCTTAGGTGATTACTACATTATCTTTATTATGAAGAAAAATATACTATAATTCTTTTCATACTTTCAACCAAAGACAATAATAAAGATTTAAAATAATATTATACCACGCCATTGATGCCTTGTTTTAGAACAGCACGTGTAAATTGAAAAAATGGACTTACTGCTTTCCAATAACAAAATGATTCTTACTTGTTCTTTTTGCATTTAAAAATGAATCTTATGTTATGACATTTCGATTGAAATATCAGATGATAAATAATGTTCCTTCCGTTCTTTTTTTTTGGCACTGCAAAACGGTATCATAAAATGTGAGACAGAGACATCAGATACATTTTGAGCCATTTTTCGCCGTGAATATAGTATGCGACTGTGTATCTTTTCTTTTTTATACATCTATGATTATCATGCACAAAAATCGATTTGTTGCGAATGTGTGTCGTACATGTGCGCGTCAGATACATTCATAAGTTTAGACGGAAGGACCCATAGACTAACCGTTGAACAATGCCTCCATACAATCGATTATATCGTACACTTGAAAGGATAGAAATGCTTAACCATAAGCATATAGGGCGTTTTATTAAATAATAAATTGTTATTATTTTTTTATGTTATGTACTGATTTGATATTTAAGCAATATGCGAAGACGGGCAAAAGCTATTTATTTATCTTTAGGGTGTGCTTGCGACTGCTCGGTATATCATCCAGTGACAAAACCGTTTTCACTTTACTTTTTGTCTTTTGTTTTGAAGAACAAAAAAAATCACATGGTACTGTAAAGACAAATCGGGACTGTAAGGAGGGTGACCTATAAGTTTATCTGATGTACTATCCAGAAACTTCCTTCTTTAGCGCCAACTGCGCGGACGCGTCGCCGGCATTGCTTGCCCTTACTAAAATCTTCTGGCAAAAAATTGTAAGATACCATTCAGCATTGATTTTCCTTTGATCTCTTTAAAAATATGGGTACCAGATAACCCGTGAAAGAAAAATAACTTGCAATTAAAATTAAGCCTGTATTTTCACTTTGGGAGACGTCAGTTTAGTTTTGAAACAGCCATACGGTCGAATGACGCTTAGTTTCTGGATCATCCTGATAAACCCACGATTCTTGGCCCGTAGCGATATCGTAAATGCGTCGAAACGAGAGTATTTTAAATTTTGCTATCACGTCACCGCACCATTTACTCGTACCTGTTTCTGATACTGCATTAGATTGTGCGGTACACGACGTGAAATTATTCTCTTTACGCGAAGATGCCGTTGTAAAATTCTTTGCACACTTCTCTGTCCATTCTGCAGTATACGCTAGATGTCTTCGTATGTGATTCGCCTATACTATCGAATTAAATTTTTCACTTGGAATACGTTTTCTTTTTTAACAGTTATCAAAGGGCGTACACTTCTTTCTTTGTGCGCCGAAGTTACTCGCCCACGCTTATAGTCGTTCAATGGGTTCGCAATCCACAGAGCGTAACAGTCGCTTTAGAAGGACTTCTGTCTTTGAACACTATTCGAAGTCTTTGAAATGATTTCTCTACTGGTTTTAGTCAACATTTGAAATCGTACAAAATCGTTGCTCGAAAATATTATCGTCGTAAATCCATTTTTCCATGAGACAGAATATGTATATGAATCATTTTAAAAGGAAATTTGAATTTGGAATATCCAATATTTTTTTTCTTAAATCATCGACTTTTGTAACTCGCTAAAAACCAGCCTGTGTCTCTATTAAAAACTGCTTTTGGCACAATATTTTGTAAAGCGTGGTATATATCTTTACATAAAATATTTAGTCACGGGATTGGGGTTTGTGTTTATGCAGGAATGACATAGCCTATATATCGCTTACATTATGAACGGACAAACAGGTAAAAAGAGCTTCGCTCAACAACGACTGAAGTATTGCATGGCGGCGGGTACTTGCGTTTGAGTTGACAGAGGATGACCATATTATTACACAGTGCAATAACAGTCGGTAGACTTACTTGTTTAAGCCTGTATGCGCATTTATGACTCGTACGCTTATACCACCGAGTAGTTTGCATTGGGGAGCGTCATCTTTGTTTGATAATATTCTGTTCGCTTACGAATTTACGTACATGGATAAAATGAAATGTATTTCTATACTGTCGTATGTATTATTTGTAATAACCAATAAAATATCTTAATTCTTAACATTTTGGATCCTTTTCGAAGATTCTTCATGACGTCCAACAATTATCGTGTGTATTTTTCATAAATCAAATAGCTCTGTCATAATTTAAAATGCATCGGTTTTCGTTTAAATCACAAATCTTAGCAACTGCGGTGGCGCGTCATCACTCACGCAAAGCTACAGGTAATCATCGGTGGCAGATGATGTTTTACGTACCGCGATGCCTTCGTGCCACTGCATTGTGTCCCAAATTGGCAAGACTGTTCTGGCAGCGTGGAAGACCTTGACTTTGAAACTTGATGTATGAGTGTACGTGAACGCTTCATTTTAGCATAAGGTTGAGAGACTATATATCTAAAAAATGAATTAAAACACGGGGGCCATGATTCACTGGTGTATTTTTTCTTGTAAAATAAAATTCATTATTATCTTTTCGACAATGTTCCGTCCCGTTTGATCTCTTCATGCAGTCAGTGGAAAGATTAAGACGCACTAATAATAATATCATGCATTCAGAAAACTTAATGCGTATACATTAAGTAGCCGTAAATGCCATATTGAATCATTGACTCCGAAATAAAACAGACGTCGTTCAATTATGAGTCCATATGGAGTTTATCTCTAAAAGTTACAAGGCGAGTCGCAGGCCGTCACTTTATTATGTACCACGAGATTTATAACGTTTGTGAGCAACCTGTTTCTTCTGGGTCATCTGTACTGAGTCATTGCTAACGTCGGAGGTCGTGTCCTTGCACTTGCATGTGACGCATTAGCAAATTGTTTATTTTTATTGTCCTTTTTTTTTTTGCTGTAGTTTTTCAGAAGATTTGTAGGTTCTAGACATCTCTACCTCCAAGAAACTACTTGGAGGTAGAGATGTGTTTATTAAATAAAAAATCATAATATAAAAACTATATTAATTATAATACCTACACTAACTTATCAAATCGATTTATTACATCATAGAGCATCTTTGAACGATACTGTAGTATGTTTTTACGACTTACACTGACTTTCCAAATTTTATTAATATTTGCAAGTTACTTATATAAAAACATTTTAATTTATTCGTGATGTGTTAGAAAATAAATTACTTAAAGACCGGATCTTATGAGATCCTTTCAGCATATTTCTATAGTAATTGATGTGCAGTATTGATTATAAACCGGAATATAATCTAATTAAAACCTAACATTTTCCCGTTTCTGGGATGCATAATTTACTTCCTTTATGGAACTCTGTAAGAAAGGATTTAAGAATTAGCTGTATTCATGTCTTTTATAAATATTTAATCGTTTCTATCATACTTCTGAATTTGTAATAAAATTATGATGTGCATAATGAGTAGGCCTTAAAAATACTTTATGTATAATGCATAATCGATCAGTTTAAACTATTGCTATTTTTCTAAACTATTGACATTATAATTTTATAAATATTTCGTATTTGTTTTAACAAAATCATTTTTTTTATACATTTCGCAATCTGAAATTAAATCACTAAAAACAAGTTTCATTATTAAGTATTTTACTTTTGTTGTATTGTTTTAATACCATTCTTTCGACTTTTAGGGTTCCGAGCCAAAATAGCAAAAACGGAACCCTTATAGTTTCGTCATATCCATTCGTCCGTCCGTTCGTCCGTCCGTTCGTCCGTCCGTTCGTCCGTCCGTTCGTCCGTCCGTCCGTTCGTCCGTATGTCAAAGGCGTTATTTAAAAACTGCAAGACGTATATTTATTATAGTAGAAATTGCCCCTCTCTATTTTTTAAACCGTATGTTCCGAAAATATGAAAAACTAACAAAATTAACTTAAGAAATTCTTTCAACGAAAATTATTTTGAACATAATCGGATATATTGTATTTGAGTTATTGCCGAAAAACTTTTTAACAAAAGGACGTAAGTGCTATGAAGATACGTTCAATCGCTAATGCACTTTAGTTTGCACTAGTTTAATAGTAATATTCGATCACAGTCCTGATATCGATGTCAATTTTGGTTCCATTGTCATGTCCGATCCCGGTTACGCTATTTCAATAGCAGTCTTGATGCCAATTTTGGTCCTTTGCCATGGATGTTAGTAATAAAAGGTTACCATTTTTATTGGTACTCATATAAAGGTAATATTGTTATGTAATGAAATATAATCTTATTATAATATCATATCCTATTTGAGAACATAATCTACCTCCATGCCAAATTGCATTACAATCCGTCCAGTCGTCAGCGTATGGCAAACATTAATTCAAACATACTTTCACATTTTTTATATTGAAAATAACTTATGAAAAGTACAAATTATTCCTCATCGAATAGTCAAAGTCCCAATTACAATCCGTCCAACCGTTAGTATATGACAAACGTCCACACAAACACTTCAAATTTTTATACATTATGAATAGCGATATAACGATTTACAAACGATTCCGCGTCGATTATTCAAACTCCCAATTACAATCCATCCAGACGTCGTCGTCAGCGTATGACAAACATCCACACAAGCATACTTTATACTTTTTGTATTACGAATAGCCTATAGCCATTTACAAACAATTGCACTTGGAATGGTTAATTCTCAATTACTATCCGTCCAATCGTTAGCTTATGATAAACATCAGTACAAACATACTTTTATATTTTTTGTATTACGAATAGTCTATAACCATTTACAAACGATTGCATTTGGAATGGTTAATTCTCAATTCCAATCCGTCCAATCGTTAGCTTATGATAAACATCAGTACAAACATACTTTTATACTTTTTGTATTACGAATAGCCTATAGCCATTTACAAACAATTGCACTTGGAATGGTTAATTCTCAATTACTATCCGTCCAATCGTTAGCTTATGATAAACATCAGTACAAACATACTTTTATATTTTTTGTATTACGAATAGTCTATAACCATTTACAAACGATTGCATTTGGAATGGTTAATTCTCAATTCCAATCCGTCCAATCGTTAGCTTATGATAAACATCAGTACAAACATACTTTTATATTTTTTGTATTACGAATAGTGTATAACCATTTACAAAAAATTGCACTTGGAATGGTTAATTTTCAATTACAATCCGTCCAATCGTTAGCTTATGATAAACATCAGTACAAACATACTTTTATATTTTTTGTATTAAGAATAGTCTATAACCATTTACAAACGATTGCACTTGGAATGGTTAATTCTCAATTACAATCCGTCAAACCATTAGCTTATGACAAACATCGATACAAACATACTTTTACATTATCAAAGTTGCAGCACGCATTAAAAACAATAAACATATACCGAGTTCGTAACTAGTATGTATTTTAAACCTTAATATATTTAATTAAAACATGGACGATAAACTTAATTCGAACGGTTGAAAGCAAAGACTCTTGATACGAAATTCCAATAATTGTTGAACGTTTATATTAGTGATAACTGTATACACCTGATTGTTAAACGCCGTCATAATATACGATGTAAAGGACGTTGTAATTTTATTATATCTGTGACGTAATCAATAAAAATAACCGCTTCGTTTTATTTACTTTACGTTGGTGTCTCAGCATTTCCTTGCGTCGAGGTGTTTTATAAAATTTATTTTTATATGCGCATCGTATTTATTTATAAAGTAATTTATTTTTATCTTACATTGCTTACAGATAAAATCACAGTTGAGTTTTATTAT
The DNA here is from genome assembly GCA_005406025.1 of Eumeta japonica. Lineage (NCBI taxonomy): Eukaryota > Metazoa > Arthropoda > Insecta > Lepidoptera > Psychidae > Eumeta > Eumeta japonica. Next base: position 148,166 of record BGZK01000248.1, read on the forward strand.
TAAAAAATACATCTAATTCACTATTAGTAAACGCCAACGCGTTAAAAAATGTATTGTAATTACTATGTGGATTATGAATATCTTCATCTTAAGAAAAATTCGGATCAGATTAAAAATATGTAAGCAAAAAACATTTTGGATATAACAATGGATTTGTTTCTTTAAATCTATTTTGAGCGCAATGTTGCAACGGATACTTATTATACTTCCTGTATATTATAAACGTAAAAGTTTGTGAGAATGGATGGATGTTTGTTACTCTTTCATGCAAAAACGACTGAACGTATTTTCATAAGACTTTATTGTACTATACATTATACATTAAAATAATATGTTAAAATAGTATTATAAAATAATATGTGGGGTATCATTTATAAAGATACTAGATTTTGTTTGTGGTTGAGTTCGGATGAACGTAGAACAAATTCTTTAATTATGTCGATTGGTTATTAATAACAGCAATATTCAGGGAACAATGAAGGTTAAAATCGGCACGAAATCGCAATGACGAGCAGGACCGGGATCGGGATTAAGAGCGGTATCCGTTTCATTAAAAAATAGCTACAGCATATATGTTTTGAAAAAAATTAGTTCCTCTGGGGTAATTTCATCAGAATTGAATCGACGGCGAATTGGGATCGAGATTGAGACAGAAATCGGAATCGAGAGCGGGAACAGGATCGATTGATCGTCAGAATCGGGATCGATTCAATCATGATACATGATTGACAGCGTGATCGGTAGATACGAAGGATGAAAAAATCATTCTATTTCAGGGCGGACGACGTCGCGGGCAAATGCTACCATATAATACACTAGTGTCAATAAAACTAACTGGGTCATAGATACAAAGTACTAGTAACGTATCCGTGATGTGTGCCAGCGGAATCCTCTCACGCTCCGGTTATCACGAACGCCCGCTAATCGTGTGCATTCTGCCGCTGCAACGACGCCTTTGAGAACCATCGTTATTCGCGATTTCGGTTAGAATCATCCTTGCTGTAATTATGGAGCGCATCTTGGATTATGGAGCAATCCTTCTTGTTTCGATTCATATTTTACTGCATCGTCTCGTCTAAAGTGATAATTGTGCATAGATATATAGCTGCCTGTTGATCAGCTACAAGTTTCAAAGTACTTCACGTTTGAACGTTTACAACATAGTGTTGCTTTACAGCATCACAGATTACATAGGCGCTAGGTTGTAATAAACATGTTGTATCCCTTTGAAAATATAATATCAAATTGAAAAAGAGCCCTTTAAGATCGAACATAGTGTTGTGTCTGATCAACATTTCGAAATCGTCCGCGAAGATTACATTCCATTTATTTGACACAATCCATAATCTGACGGAATTATGTTTTCACTGTTATTTGAATATGCTAAATCTATACGATTTTTCGATTTTTTACCATATTTTATAACGGCCTGTACGCCCGTTTTCGCATTAAAACAAATGGTCTCTTCCCTAAAAATAAAAACTACTGTCTTACTATACCACACACGTTGTTAACATTACATTCCTTAATCAGAATTCTGGTTTCTGAGATCAGTTCAAAGAGAGATATTTCTTCAAAATTGTATCGTATCGTACGAGGACGTCTAAAAGATAAATAGAGTAATAGAAAACATAGCGTACTATCTGCCGTATGGCGGGCCCCGCTCGAGATACGAACTATAGTCCGTTCTTTGATGGCTATCCAGATTAATATTAACATGACTGCAAAACTGAAAAATGTTGCCATAATTGGATATCAATCAAAGTAGTCTTTTTACAATCGAAACTGTCACACAAACGGATGTGTTTATATATAAGGACGATTTAATTATATGAAATGTGGAAATATATAATATTTTCTTAATGTTTTTTATATATAAAAAAAAAGTTATCTTGTTGTGAATTTCTGTTTTTAAAAAGTGACTAATACCAAATAACACATTCATTACTATCGATCTTAAACTATTGTTTACAATGAAAATTATTGTTTTTGAAGTAAAAACTTTAGCACGGTTATGATTTGAAACTTAATGAAAAGAAAAAGCGACAGTAAGAAGATATATTTAATAAGTACATTAAATAATTTACTAGACACTAAATTCTATAGATGTATAAAATAAGACGATAACAATAAAAACTACATCTATAGAAATTAGCTTGCGAGAGTAAGAGATATGTGTGCTTGTGTGCGCCTGCATATTGTTTTTTTGTTGAAATTGAAAACACTGAGTCTGAACAATAAAATGTGAAATAACTTTTAAACTTGGTAGTATAATAAATATACCCTATAATCATCCATTCCAGATAAGGCATTCCTCTCATTCTCTCACAATTTAATTTCGTGAAGGTTTCGCGTCTAACGCATTTGAACCGCACACGTTTTAATATTCTTTTAAGGGAGAAAGGCATTTTTCAAACAGTCTTCTCGTTTTCCAAATTTGTCACGGCAGATCACTTTTTTTGGGTACGGAGATAACTCTATAACGGAGACCCCAATCCTTTTTTTCTTATTATGATTACTATAAAAATATATATTTTTTGACGTCGGTTTCAAGATCCGACAAGTCTTCAGCCAAGTGCTTGCAGATCTGACCTGTCATTGGCTGTGACTTCCGTTTAATTTATGTAGGTTATATGGCGGAATTTACTTTTAAAATCCAAACAATGTTGGTCGTATATTTTGAAAAACCTAAAATGCCTGCTGATCTGTAAACTTTTAGCCTATGAGAATTTTCCACTCGATAAATGATCGATTAGAACATGCACATCTTCTTAACCTATAGCTTAACCTCTTCTAAAATTCATAAACACCACTTCGAAGCTCTTTACAAATTTTCTGTTTAATGTGTCTCTCCTTCGACCACGCAAAATCAAATGACTTCAACATTCATTATATTTTTATTTCAATAGTATTAAATTGAGGCATAGTGGAATATTTTTCATTACATATTTCAACAAGTGCTGTCAAAGTTATACTGAAATGAAAAATATTTTTAGATCACAATAGCATTTTCTTTAAAATAGTTATATGAATTGTAGATGTTTCCATTAGTATTTTTTTTTTCATTTCATTCATTTTCATTTTAAAAATTATGATTTGTAGTGCAACCTTGTTCACGATCATTGTGAAGCGTCACTGCCCCTGCTGGCCTCTTAATTTGTTAGCGATAACGCGAGTGTTTTGGATTATAACATCCGTTTCGTCTACTTTAAAGAAAAGTAAATTGAACAATCACGAATTTTTCAAATAGTGTGTTTTATATTAATATATATATATATATATATATATAAAACACACTATTTTGAAAAATTTCCCAGACCTAATGATCTGGGAAAAAGATTTTTCGTATTTTATAAGTAAAAAGTTGCAGTAAAATCTTTTTGATTGCGCTGTTTGTATCTGGCTAGTTTTGATAAAATTAAATAGATGATATTAAAAAAGAAAAATAAAAGTGATAACGCTGACCTGCCAATTTTTTATTGCTGTTTTGCCCATCAAAATGAATAAATCTAATGTAGAAATTGGATACATTTTAAAGTTTTATGACAAAAAAGGGAAAAACACTACACAAGCCGGGGGAAAAAACTGTTGCGTTTATGGATCTAATGCGGTATCAATAAGAGTACTGGTTCAGGTGTTTGCAGTACGGTAATTTTGATGTCAAAGATGAACCTCGCTCTGGTCGACCTGTTACGGATAACGTCGACGCCATTTTGGAAAAAGTAGAGCAAGATCGGCGTGTTAATTCTTACGATATATTAAAGAGCTGGAGAGTGACCATAAAACAGTTTTGACCCAATTGAAACAAACTGGATATTCAAAAAAGCTCGATACTTGAGACCCACGTGAACACACTGAAAGAAATCCTAATGAATTGTGTACTTATTTAAAATTCTCTATAGAAACGTAATGAAACCGAACCGTTTTTGAAGAGATTGATCACTGATGATGAAAAATGAATTTCTTACGACAAGATCATGGTCAAAAGGTAAGCAAGCTCCACAGACTATAGCCAAACTCTGATCAACTCGTAATAAGTTGATACTGTGTGTATGGTGGGATCGAAAGGGCATTATTCATATGAGTTTTTACCGCCGCGTAAAACCATTAATTCGGATCTCTACTGCCAACAGCTGATGAGACTCAAGCAAAAAGGAGAGAAAAAACGGGCAGAATTGATCAACAGAAAGGATATGATTTCTCACCATGATAACGCCAAACCACACACATCTTCAGCCGCTCAGCAAATATTGGGATAGTTTGGTTAAGTAGTGTTAACGCATCCACCATATAGCCCTGACCTTGCACCTTCAGATTTTCACCTGTTTCGGTCTCTTCAGAATTCTTTAGGCAGTGTTAGGTTAGCAGCACGAAAAGGCAGTCAAAACTACTTGTCCCAAAATTTGTACAGCAATGGGATTGTGTTCCTATCTACTAAAGGTTTTTATCCATACTAATATTATAAATGCGAAAGTGTGTCTGTCTGTCTGTCTTTCACCTCTTCACGCTTAAACCGCTGAACCGATTTAGATGAAATTCGATGTGGAAGTAGATTGAGTTCTGAGGAAGGATATAGCCTACTTTTTGTGTATATGACTGTCTGTTCGTTATAAGCTACGTGCAAGTGTCTCTGTCTATCTGCCATGCTGTCACCCTCTAAACCGCTGTATTGTTTTGATGAAATTTGGCATACAGATAGTTTAACACCGGGGAGAGGACATAAGCAACTTTATGTTTGTGACTGTTCGTTTATATGTTTTTTCATAGCTCAATAATAGTTAAATTGATTTTAGTCAACTTTAGTGTATTACTAGAGCACACAATTTTTTCATTGTATGTTTATCTGTATGACTCCTTAATAACTAGAAAGTTTTAAAGCCATTAATTTTATATTATTTTGTCGGTCGTGCTTATTGTTTGCTTTGTTCAGAGAAGGAACGGTGTTACAGAAGGCGATAAGAATTGAGAGGGAGGCGGAAGAGTAAAATATGGTGTGAGAGAGCGAAATAGAGCGAAAACGTAAGAGAATGTAAACAATCCCATTATAATTACATGATTATTAATAATGCTTTAATAATAAGAAAGTTATAGTAAATTAAAACGAACTATAGGCTTTATATTGAGTCTTTTTCGGTATTATATCCTATTAATAAAACATTAGAAATGTGATACTTTGTGTTGATGTTCGGTTATTTGTAACTCAATCACGCATAAACGGCTGGACGAATGTAGTTGAAATTTAGCACACAAATACAATTTCTCTGCAATAATTAACATAAATCGATATCGAAATCGGGATCGATTGAAAAAAAAGAGGCGCAAGATTAGAATAGAGAATGTGACCGAATCGAAAATAAACTGTTAAATCGAAACTTTCATCGAAATCGGGATCGGATTGGTATCAATGCTAGCAAGGTTACTTTATATAGAAAATGAAGAATTATGTGTCGTGTGTCTGTGTGTTTAATGTGTCCACGCGGACGGAGCCGTGGGCAACAGCTAGTATATATAATATATAGTATAATAATTAAATGTAAATAAATATGAAGAAAAATTATCTTAAATTTGGATATAAAATATGAAAAGTCTTTCTTCTACCTTGTAATATCCTGAATTGTTCAGAAAATGCGATAAAGTTTCACGCTGAGCCGAAGAATCTATATTTATCGGTTCCTAATATTCCGATAAGTATTAGCTTTCGCTTGCTGCTTGCTGGGTGGACATGGATGTATGTATTCATCTTGTTCTAGATCACGGGTTTTTCTAAGTCTGGTTCTGTTCGATCTACCTCTGTTATATCAAATGACGGGTATGGTGAGTTAGCGAATAAATGCATAGACAGACAAACAAAAATTGTAAAAAACCATTAAAATATATTCTGTCAGTTTGTTTCTAATATGCCTCGGAGTAGTTTTTCTCGAAGTATATACTCTCTATTAGATTTTTCTCTTTACTGTTTTAATATATTTATACACTAGCGTTCGCCCGCGGCTCCGCCCTCATGGAAATACAATGATTTGACACTGTCTCTTACTTTCGCTTTCGCTCTACTTCACCTTCTCACACCATATCTACTCTCCCGTTTCCCTTTCAAACCTCATCGTCTACTCTAACATGGCAAATAAAGCAAAAATAAGCGACAAAATAAAATAAATGACTATTAATTTTTTTAGTTATTAGAGAATGATGCATATAAAGAAATAAACAATAATCCATATTTTATGTACCAATTAATTGTATCAGTTTTCCAAATTTTATCAAGATTGGTTGTCATTGTTGAGTTATAAGTAGACATACAGACAAACAGACTGAAAGTTAAACAAACAACGACTTACATATGAAAAAATGCTGTGGTCTATTAGTACACTCAAGTTTATTAAAATCAATTTAACTATTGCTGAGCCATGAAAAGCAATACAAAAGACGGACAGACAAACAAATAAAAAGTAGGTTATGTCCTCCCCCGGGACAAACTATTTCCATACCGAATTGCATCTAAATAGGTTCAAAGGGTTTAAGCATTAAGAAGTAACAGACAGACAGACAGACACTTTCGCGTTTATAATATTAGTATAGAGAATGTAGTGACGTGCAATATATAAATTTCACACGCTATGTATTTTTCCTACCAAAAAGGAGAACAAAAAAATATACTAAATGCTTAGTCATAAGTACGGCGTAGTCTTACAGCTAAGATCAGAGATGTCGCTATTACAAATTACGTAACGATGATCGTATTATTATTAATCTTACGCATAAAAAAGACGAAATTCCAGCTTTTATTTTGATTGACATCTTTTTATAGTAATGTAAAAAAACAATTGTACATGTTCAGTTTCTAAAATTATGTACAGTTGTATAGGAAATAACAAATTTTATTAAATGGAATATTATCCCGTGAGTGTTTTTGCGAGTAGACTGAGTAAAAAGAAAAAATGAATTGACTTATTGTCTTATTGTGGAGCATGTTGACTCTATAAGAATCTTTTAATATTAAATCTCTGATATAACGTAAAAAAAGAAACTGATAGTCTTTTATAATTATGATTTTTTGGGATTTTCAAACTAATGTTAATAACAAAAATTAATATATCTTATAAATTAAAAACATTAACACTATAGTGTAGTCTGTTTTTTGCATCTATCGGCGTTTAAATTTCATAATTTAAGCCGTTCTAATTTAAACGAAACAAGAATATTATCGCAATTGAATTAAATTTAAAATATATAATGCATTTGTTTGTCGGTGACGCAATGATGCGAACTCATAAGACTACCCATCCAAAAATAGCCTATTTAACGTGAATAACGTGCATATAAAAGTTTCATTTTAAAAACTTACTGCTTTAAATATTACTAGGATAATACCTTAGGATTAAGTAGCCGCTTGTTGTCAATTTTTATATCAATAGCAAGTGAACGATGACATCCTTTGTAATCCGATGCTAATGGATATAAATTGCTAATGCTTTTCCATAGCCGCACCCAAAAAACGACGCTTGCTCATCCAGGTATAACTATCCTTACGTTGTATTTGAAAGCTAATTAATCATTGTAGCTAACACTGTCCCTCTCACATTGAAAACGTTCACTATTCAGAGCGTAAAAATTGTGAATTAATTTAATAATCGTGTCAATGCATTATTTTTATTATAACACATTGGAGTCATTGACTTTGGACTTGGCAGCGGGAGCCGGGATTGCTCAAAACACTAAATGACTCATCGTCGCGCCCTTGGTTGTTTAGCAGTTGGATGTGGATGAATTTTAAACTTACTTGTTTGTTAAGTAGTAATTCAGCGTGAATTAAGGTTTGTGGCATATGTACACATATTTTTGAAAATAAATAATTACTACTTGTAATACCATCTGTGGGGGGCACTTAGAGCCTAAGTTTTTTTTTGCAATAAATGCGACATTTTTGAACATATATTTCAATTATTTAGATTGCAAAAGTATTCTTTTGCTACTTTTTGTTTAAAATAATAGAAAAATTGTAATTTTGCCCTATCTCTATTTATCTCTAAATAATAATTAAAGATTTTGTAAATTTCTAATGATTATAACATGCGGTGTCGTCTTTTGAAAATATTTGTATTAGATTGTCTTCCATGCATAAAGTTGAGTAGTAATTTTTTTTTTCGCTCCTCATTTTGTGCTGTGTTAGATCTTAAAAGTTCTAATTGACTTTTTCCATCGGTTGCATATTTTGCGGATTGTATCAGTTTCCGTCTTCCTGTTTGGCCAAGGATTTATTTTCGACTTTGAGCATCAACCAACAGAATACGCATAAACTCCAGCGAATAGAAAAAATCTATTAAATAAGTATAAGTAGACCGAACGAATACAAGGATTTTTCGCTTACGTCCGTTGACACCTACGATAAGAATGGTCTCTAATATATTTTACAAACACGCACACGTAAATCGCGGAAAATGTACATTTAACAAGATCAGTATCAATAGCATGACGTAATCGGTGCCATTGCTTGCTTACAATAGTTTTTGTAATGCAAAACGCCTCGACATTGGACACTCGACCGACTGCTCGTGGTGTCGATTCCGTTCACGACGAATAAATATCATTTGTAAAGGATAGTCCGTATTTTATACTGTATTATCGGGCAGGATGTGGTTGTATTTTTAATAGTGTTTTCGAGGGTCAAACGAGCTTGCGAGCCGCATGAGTTGGTGATCACCGCCTCCCATGGACACTCGCAATCATAGCCTAGACGCCAGTACGTTTTGACCTTTTGGATAGGAATACGATATCTGACGGAAGTGCGATGGTGGAGAAAGGAGTGGGCTACCGGAAATCTCACTTACTGGATGAATCTAACAGTGGAAGCTGTCACTTTCGTCCAAATTCTGCGAGTGTGGTATTTCACCGTGCAAGCCGACCTGTTTCCGTCGTGCAGCCGAGTTGACTACACCACGGCTCTACAACATTTTGAATAATTTAAACTCCTCCAGTAAAACTATCCAGAACCCCGCCAATCGTTGCAATATGTTGTTCGAATATTGAAGTATACCAATAAATGTCTCCACACAGATAAGTTTTGATAATTTTTCACTTTATCTTTATCTTTACGCTCCTAATCGCTCCAATATTATTTTTTTTATTTCGTTTTTTGTTCATGTTAATGCAATTTATGCCTATTTTCCTCTATTTTCATGTTGCTTATGTTGCGGTCCTAAAATCGATAGTTGCACAAATATTTTCTTGCATTTCTGCTAATTATGTCTGATCGATGAAATTCAAATTCCTCGCTGCCATTTTCCTGTTTCAGTCTTACATTGTGCATTACGTTCGAATTAATCTGTATCCCATTCACTGTTTGTGTCTATGTTATAATATATGCTTCTGTCAGTTCTAACAATTCTATCTCATATCTAGACCGATTAAACATTCCTTCGTATTAGTTATATCAAAACGAACTGTGAACTATTGTCATAGGTTATCACGAGTCATGCGATGTTTATTGAAAAACGTGACGTGGATGCGTTGCGAATGCATGCAAACATGCATACACGCCTGCATACATGCATACACGTCCGCCGGCGCGTTCGTCACGCGACTCCATCGATGTACACATCTGGATGTGTGAGGCCGACATGCGTTATTTTGTCGGAAACATCGGAGGAAAACCTTTTGGCGCGTACCAAGTCGCGACCTCAATGTGGTTAATCAATTGCTCGTTGACTCATACGACGTTGTCTTAAGCGCGCCTCCCGCATTATCAGTATATCGTAAGAACTGAAATTCAATGACTTGACGTAAATTTAAATAATCTGGTGTGACGCTAGTCGGATAAAAAGCTGATCTTTATTCGGTCCGCTCCCAGAAAATATTCATGGTTACATGAATGTATCAGTTTCGTATCAACATCCCACCTCGTTGAGAGGTGTAGAAACTTAAATTTCGAGTTGCAGGACAGTCATGGTTTTATGTTCACGTTTCTTAAAGCCAGTCTATCTACTGAAACGGTGCGAATTGACAGTGTAAATACAATTTTGTTTTAGAGTATTACTTTGATAAGTCAAATACCTTACTCGACATAACAACGAAGTACAGCATGGCGTGTATACGTACGGTTATGTATTTCGTCTGATTTTGTAACCAGGTCCGAGGTTAAGTATATAGTTCGACAATGAAAACGTTTCCACCACAAGTAATAATCTCAAACATCTGTTGTTAATATACCGCGCGTTTCGCATTCACGGTACGTAAGTATTGCGCAGTAATTGACTTGCGATCTATACATGCCTATATGTATGTGTGTGTGTGTGTGTATAGTTATGTATGGATGTATGTATTTACGTACGTCCGTATAATAAACATAACGTTCGGTACAAATAGGGAAATTCATGGTGATCCGCGATGCAAAGTCGACCCGTTCTCTGCCCACGGCGCCGACACGGGCCGGGGCGGCAGTCGGCTGTCGGTGGGCACGTCGCGTGCACGGTTCACTGACGGATCGTTGTCCGTGCGCGCTGTCGTCGTATTGACGTTGAGCGATCGAAGTTTTTTTTTTCGTAACAAAACGCGATTCCGACGCCGTCCCGCGAACTCTATGTAAATTAATATCACATACGTTCCGAGTCTGCACGGCGAGAATCGTTTGCGTGCGATGTTCGGTGCCGGCGCACGTCGCCCGATATCGTTATTCGGTGCCGGAGGTCCGATCCCTCGAGGATTGTGAGGCGGATTGGATTGAAAATGCGAATAGCTTACAAGTGAAATTCGTTTTGAATATACTGTATGTGTCAAGTGAAAGTACAATCTTGAGTGTTTGCCTCTCGATATTGTCCCGTGAACGGTACGTGGTTCATTACTAACCGTCAATATTTACCTTTACGTTTGGTCACGCATCAAAAGTTTGTCTGCCCTTTGTAACTATCTACCTCTTGAAAAGGAAATGAAGGGCTTACATCATTAACATATCCACTAAGAGTCGCTACAGTTTTATTACAAAATAAATATAATTTTAGCTTTTTATTGAAGCCTCTTAGCAATCTATTCAATACTTCATAAAACCTGGGTTGACATTAGTCATGCTAATTTCAGATATAAGTTTGATGTTAGCGGATACGTAGATATCTTTCATAGATCTGTTGGAAATAATACTTGTCGAAAATAACAATTTATCACTACGTGTCTTGGTTTTTTATGGTGTAGTCGATTTGAAAATGGTTATGTAGTGATTGTCAAACATATCATAAAATAGCCGTATTTCTAGATAAAGAGCAGTTAAATCATTTAGGACAGTATGTCAATGTACAAATCTGTATTTGCTAATGCTTTTTAAGGTACATCCTGGGCGATTAACATCATTTTGTCGATCATAAATCTTGTTATAACACTGTTATGACTTAAATACTACGTTTCCCTTTATAACATTTTAAAAAACAATTAAATGTAGTTCTACAACAAACTACCGAATTGTTTTTGTTTTTAAATAAAACACACGTCAAGTCCGAGTAACATGCAAAGCCTTAAGGCAATTTGTTGGATATCGTTGGTGTAAAATCTTACGCAGTTGGTATTCTTTGGATATAATTGAAAATGCGTCCATCGTAAATCGGCAACATTTTAGCAAAACTAGCAGGATAACAGTAGAGCAAGCTTAATAACATCCCTATAAACGCTGTCGTATCATTTACAGAGCTGTTTCAGCGCTATTATACGGGTTGTATTACTCAAAAGTCCAATTCGGTTAATGTCCGACTAAATCGAGTCCGTATGCGATATCTTCTGTAAAGAAAATGTAATCTGAAAGTTGTGACGAAAAATTAAAAATATATATTGTTTATTGAATCAATTTGAGAAGTTGATCATTACACGAGAACAAAATTAGTGGAAAATCGAACGCGTGTTTTTGGGTTATGTATTTTGCAAACGGAAGAAATAATTTTCTTTGCACGCGACCCTTTATTCGTGAATATTGAGCGTGTTTTAATTAAAATTGTCACGCGCTTCAAATATATTAATGTGTTTAAAGGTGAATTTGACGTTTTGTAAGGCTCTTTGCTTAGTTACCATTCACAAGTGTTGGAATCCCTTTTTTTTAAAATAAGATGGTTTATTAATATTTTTTCTCACTTAAAAAAAATATTAATAAAACGAAGGTTTTGCTACATTTTACTCTTATAATATCGCATCGGAGATGTCAATGATGACGTATTCAGTACAAACAACTTATATACAGCTGTTTCATTTTTTATTTCTTGTCAAATTTAGTGTGTGTCTAATTATCAAGCTATTATTTGTGTAAAACTAATCATTAACAGTATTTTCTGAATAATAGTTAAATAAATTATACATAATTCTCAATGACAGTACAAAATTTAAAGTCGGTGTCTTAAAATCATATGGTTTTTACTAAATTTCAAAACGTATAATTAGGAAAATATTAAATAAACGCATTTCCAAGAAAATGTAGTGTTTACAACGTTCCTATCCTTTTATGGAGCTCGGGTGTTTACTTCATCAAATTCTATATAATACATGATTCACTTTTATTGGGAATCGAGATCACTCCTCATGGTTGCGAGTGTATTTTTAACTGGCATTAAAATGAGGAGGTGGTTCTCAATTAGTTTTTTTTTTTTATTTATCTTCAGTAATAGTTTTTTACTACTTTCATCTACTTTGATGACCTTTTTCAATAGAGAGGGGTTATCTTAGGTGTGATCCCATATAAATTTGGTCAAATTTTAATGATAGGATTCATGAAAAAATTGTCAAACTCTTCAATTAAGTGTGCTCATAATTCTATATTGCGCCGGCCAATTACAATGATTTATTTTTTTTGACGTGGGTGCGTCTATGTTTTCGTTTTTAATAGGGGTCATTTCGTAGACGGGGGCTTATATGCGCTAACGCTATCTGTTAGTGCATTAGTGAACTAAGACGGGCATAAGTAAACGGACTTACCGACTTCGTTCAGTTATGTACCGACACATTTTTTTTCTATAATGAGTTGTATTGTATATCATTGAATAACAACTATTAAAGTCAATTTATTGATATACTTTGGTATGGTGTGGTGTAAGTTTCCGATAGCGAAATAAAAGGAGAAACATTGTTAATTCGTTAATTCTGTGTATAGTTTAGAGTTAATATTATTACTTACGTTGTATTAAGTTACAAGATCAGGCCATTTGTTTGTACATCAGATATTCAACTAAAATTTGGGTGTTTTTTGAGAATTTACAGACGCCATTTAGAATAAAAATCACAACGCTGCGTACAGATCCAAACGTCATGTCCGATCAATAAAATAAATTGTTAATAGTATGTATCTATGACGATTGTGTCTCTTGCAAACCTTTGGAATATTTTCTATTTCTACAAATAATAACACTTTAACGGTTTAAGCGGTGGGAGCTCATTAGTTAAAAGCATCGGCTTTGGACAAGAAAGGATCAGGTTCGATCCTGATTGCAGTCGTAATTCTGATCATGTAATTGAAATGCGAATTGATTTCTTTATATTTCACACTTTTCCGTATCACTGACCTATGCTTAATTAACTCTGTTCACAGTATTCATTCGTATTGTTCTTCCGATTGTCCGAATATCATTTTATACATTATATTTATCCACGTAAAACTTACCGTTGTATCAAGGATACAGTCACCCAGGGTTTTTAGTGTTGAAAAGGACCTCCTTTTCAACACAAAACAAAACGCTCGTCATACCTTTTTCATGTGCAGTCTCATATAGATTTAATCAAACTGATGAGGGCATCCATGACAAAATAACAGAACACTTCAATAATTCTTGAAAGCACATAAATGATCGACAGGCAAACCTCTTAGGGTATCAGGATACTTGGATACAGTGATGTTGTTGTGGTGAAGTAAACGTGTTACTGGAATTTGTTGATGATTAATGGAATTCTGCAAAAGTAACAGTAATGGTGGGTTTTATGGCAACATTTAAAACTGACTGTAATTACTTTGCATTACGCATTACGTTCATCGTGACATGAGGCAAAAAAAACTTATTAAGTTGTACATTTAGCGTCAAGGAGGTCGGAGCAGGCGTGCCATGACCCTTTGTCAAAAGCATTGGGGTTTGTTACAATATTTTTAATTGAATTTACAAAATAAGGAGGTTCTGTATTTGACGCGTTTTAAAAATCACTGATTTGAATCGTCAAAAGTCTAAACAGTATTTTATCCGTGAATACAAGGTCGTTCCATATATTTTTCTATGACGTGAAATGTACGGTTGTCGCGGTCGGATCAACGGCTACTACGGTACGATACAGTACCTACGTGTCAGCTGTTGTAAGGCTGGCAGTACGACAATTCTACGTTGATGTTCTGAGCAATTCTTTTGCAGAAAAGGCTACTTCAATGACTATGTTTTTTTTTTGGCAAAGTTGTTCTATAAAAGAAGATTATGAATATTTGCGGAAAGATGCATGATCGATTACATATGGTACTTCCGTTTTTTTTTTAATTTCGTAGTAAATCAGCTTACATTACTGCTCACTTTTTCTAATATCCAGTAGTTTGAAACAAATCTAAAAATTTGAGAATCGATCGACCTGCTCAAAGATCCGGTGGAACTATCAGTTCGAGGGTGGGTGGCACTCCAACCAAATATGCATAAACTATCGAAAAATTTTAAGTCAGGACTAGTTTTCCAGTTTCTCCATATAAAAATAAAATGACGGCCTAGCCAAATACTTTTCCATAAACAATATGAAACTAGTTAAAGTTTTATTTTTTTTTTTTGTAGACAATTTATTAAAGTTTGAATAGCTTCTTGGAGTTATTCAAAGTAATTATTGTAAAAAGTTTCTCATGGCTGTTTTTATTTTTTATTTAAAAGCTAGTTTAACTATACGAGACGTATAATTAACTAATAACAGAAGGATGCGAAAGGTTACTTAAATTCATGATGGTCCCCAATCGAATCGGCACTGGGTTTCGCATAAGTATTTTTTTTTTTATCTAAGTATAGATGAAGATGTTTTATATATGTAATGGGCAGCAATTGTTACAGCATCGGTTACGAGTATGCGTGCCTACGAAGAGTCATAAACATGGCAACGATTGGTTTTCCTCTACTGGTATTGGAATTCCTGGAGTTGGATTCATGGGTTTGTTTTCGCTGTGTTATTGATAAGCATTCGGCGTAAATTATTTATGTGTATCATCGGTCAATGTTGAAGAAACATGAAAACAATCATTTGCATACTTTCTATATTTTTACTACGTGCTGGATAAGTAAACGTAAACATTTTCATTTCAATAGTGCTTCGTGTTTGCGTCATCCTTACATAGCTGTGTTCGATTTGGAAAAGTATTATTTTTTTTAACTGTTTTATTGATTTTGTGATTGTGATATAGGCATATTGTATATTACCAAAATATAATTTTCTCCCCCTCGCTATTGTAATCAACTTTGCAAGTTCTTATATCCAATTCAATTAGATTTGACGAATTAAAATGCATCCAACTAAGTCTATTAATGAGCAGCAGTTAGTTTCTTTAGGCATATTTTGTTTTAATATGTGCATTTTGTACGAAATAGTAGCCGCTTTACAATGATGAAATGATGGGCAATAGTAAAATTTTTATTAATTTTGTTATAAATTGAGCCATTTAAAACCAGTATTCAACGTACGCTCCTTTATTATTATATTTCTACGATATTGTAAAAATTACAAATAATTAAATCTGTTACAGTTATAAATGATTAGGGATCATTGGTCACACTAAAAAAATTCAAAAGTTAAGAATAAGGACTATTTGTACTTAAAAAAAATCTAAAACATAAATCCGTCCAATATGAAACGTCGGGCGGACTTAATTCTATGACGTCATTTTAACTAACTAATAAGCAGTTATAGTTTTTCTCGGTAGTAGTAGACGTGTAGGCTTTTTTTTTTTTTTACCTTTCTAATGATGACAATGATCGTAAATTAATTGTTGGCGCGTAGTGCACTATTAGTATATTACCTCGGCTACTCCTTAGCGACGCCTATAAACAAATTTTTATAGTAGCACTGCTATAAAGTTAAATTGCGTTTCAGATTACCAAGTACATTGCTATTCGGCATCAGGTGAACAAACTACAATATCACTATTAGCGCCGACGGCCGAGTTGTCGGCGCGTTGCCTTCAAATCGGAAGGTACTGAGTTCGAATGCTGACCACGGCCGAATCGATTAATGACTTTTTTCACATGAATAAAACTACTTGTTTAATTAAACTACGGAGTACTACGGAAACTAAATTACAATTAAACTACCAATTTAATTAAATTAAACTACGGAGCATGGGCTTCGGATGTAAGTCAAGTCGGCGATCTCGAATATCGGCGACTATGGTTCGTATAATCTTACTCAAATCATGCACGCCATCTCAAGAAATGACGTGGGTGCGAGACATGTATTATTCTCTATAGCGGAAATAGTACAACTCTCTTGCTCTTTCCACTCTCAAGATTGAACGAGCACTTCAGTGTGCTTCATCAGTATAGACGTTATGTACATTAGCAGCCCTCAACGTACGCACTGGGTCAGTTTGGAGGAGCTAAAAGTACAAGAAAAGGCTGGCTATACAGACCTTCATATTATCGTATCTTTTATTTTTCTTGTAATTTTTGCCTCTGCTTTGAACTTTTTATCTCGCAAAACATTGTTTTTTATAATAATTAATGATGAAACTGTATTTATTCTGCTTGTCTGACATGACGGAACCAGAAACTTTTTTGATATATAAATAACTATACTCTCGTACTATCTAATTTTTTTTCCTTTATTATGGCACTAAATAGTCATTTACAGTTTGTAATCATTGAGAAATTGGTCATCTATGAAATAGACCGAAAAAGTAAATAAATTATTTTATGACATTTTGACTTCAAAGTATAGATAAAGACGAAAAACTTGTATGTGAAAATCATGATGATAAAAGCACGCACAGTAATCGTTGTACTGTTGCAATGAAGATGCTGTTTCACTGCGAGACCCGAGTCCCATCAAAGAAAAGATATCGGTCATCGCCATGCCGACACGATGAATGTCGAATACTTGAGTTTCTCTGAAAAAGATCTCGTGCAGATCTTTCTGTGTTTCTCTTTTCCTCGTATAGAAACGAGGTACAAATATAGTCATCGGTCACAAGTCCGCGGCCGAACTTGTTCGTGCCTTCTTTGCCGTGCAGTTGCTTGAATGGGATGAATTGGATAAATTTCATTTTTATATTAAGAAACTTTCGGCGGTTTTAGGAGCAGTGCACCGATCCGCCTCGCTCGGTGTGTGGTGGATACTATTAATATATTTATTTAATTTAGCTTGCCGACTCATAAATTAGGTCCCAGGTGGTGATGGTTTCGTAGTGTATTTATTGACTCCTAAAATAAAATGTTTCTGCACACCAGGAGAGTACAGTACGCGAGTCCAGCGCAGACTAATTCTGGAAACTGAAATCGATTCGGGCGGTAGAGTTATAGACGTCAAAATTACGTTGGGGCGGGGGGGTTGCCGTCGTACGCCTTCGTATGATGCAATTTTGACGTCATTACGATCCCGTTTATCATTTTTGCTTTACAGAATTGGTCTATAGTTTCATTGCATGCAAAATTATCTAACGTTCAGATCTAAGTAAATGTCATTACGTGAATAATGAGTCAGTCAAATCAGAGTCAAGGTTTAGACGAAGAATAGAACGTAACAGAATCTGTCTTGAACGTAAGCATGAATTTCTTTACAAGTCCAACAGCATTCGATCAGTACAAAGTCAACGAGATGGACACGTAACACGTAAAATTAATTGTCATTAGTCAACGCAATTGTATGTTAATAAGTGTTTTATGACGAATCGCGCGCAAGGCGCTCCGGTTGCCGGTCGCGCGTCACGCTTCCACGACTGTTGTGCGCGATGCGCGTTCTCGCTACGTATTGCCATTATTTTGCAAGTCGCGTGCGTTCGTTTCATCAATCCGTTTTATCAAGCGATTTAGACGCGGAGTTTGCGTAAAATCGGCACAAGAGTGCGCCCGAGCCCGCTTGTTGCGAAAATCTGTTGCGATCGCATTTTAATTTGAGCCGGCCGAGTGGAGGATATCGTAGGCGGACTTTACATGCGAAATAGTGGTATCGATTTATGTGCGATTAGAATGAAATTGTAGCTCTTCTAATTTTAAGTAGTGAGCTATGTGGTGTATCACAGATTTTTTGGTATAGAATCGTTGATCACGACTGTACATAGATAATATATTGCACTGTCCAACAAAACTTTGTATTGTATATTTTTATGAAAATTTAGACCATTTAGGGCTCTTTCACGACCTCTTATCGATTTCACTGTTAACAAAAAGCCACCTAAGATAAATTATAACTAAGTAACATGTAAAAATGATGTTTCGTTGAAAGTGAAATCAGAAGGAGAACACGGAACAGGCCTTCAAACAGATACTTTGTGTACTTTCATATTTTCATTGTTTCGTTTAATATAAATTTAGTTTGAGCACTTATGGCTCAGTGATTGAAAGCGTCGCCTTCCAACCAGAAGGTCTGGTTCGATCCCGACTGCCAACAAATCGACCGCCGAGTTTTTAATTCTAGTCAAATCCAACCAATCGTTTTATGGCTCAGAGAGCACGGTAGCCGACAGTTTCGGACAGTCGTGGGGGTTATGACCCCTTCTGGGTTGGGCCTCTGTCTTACTGTTACAGTTGAATTAGAGCCAGTCTTGACGGATCCAGCCTTAGAGTGAAGGCTCCAATACACAGGATTGGAGCCTCCACTCTAAGGCTGGATCCGCCCTTGCGGGATTTATCACCGGACTGATTACAACGGCCAGCACCAGCATGAAGGCTTGAGATCCAAACCTATTTAATCTCAAACGAAAAGCGTATGGCAGGATATGACGATAAATACTTCAACTGTGATTATAGCATATAGTTTAATACGACTGTTATGTATAAATTTTTATGCTAGTAATTAATACTTTAGAATCATCGCAGTCTTATTTAATTAAGAAATTAATAAATGTTACATGAAATATTTGGCGCAATCGTTTTTTTCTCGAGGTATAACAATGTATAGTTGAATAATAACAGCGACTTTGTACAAGTCTATGAAAAGAGCTTTATATTACATTTCCTCGGGATATTTGAAAAAAAAATGTATGATTTACTTTCTGACGACTTCAAAGCAAATGACAACAAGTGCAACATTGTTAAGACCTTATTTAATTAGGAGGCGATGAGTCCGCTTTTTAAAATTTATTTTGATATTGCTCGCCCGTTGCTAGCAAGCGGCGGAGCGGCCTTCGCGGAGGGGAAGGAAGTAATTTGTGTTGGCGTTGAGGCCGGGACGTAATTTGCTTTATCGCTAACAGGGCATAATCAATTTATCAAAGAAACTGCTTCGCTCCTGGAAACTGGCTGTCGACGTTCGTTATTTTTTTTTCTTTCTGCACACCTCAAAAGGCTTCTTTCTGTGCCATAAAAGAAATTCCCCTCATGTCGTTGCTACAAAACCTTAAACATGCCTCCATAACTTGTAGGCCGGCCATATTTAAATTATCATTGTAATAAATAATAATTCTCTCTAGGCAGTTTGTTCTTGTGTGCAAGATAGCAAACAAAGGAAATAAGTACATGTAAAAATTATTCAAATATTTTTAAACGTCTTACATTTTTTCAACGCTCATTAAACTTCGGTCTGGAGTACTTGTTGCATTTTCTGATTTTCAATAAAAGGAAAAAAACAAAATAGCTACTAATACTTTAAATAAAAAAAACTAAAATGTATGACTATAATGACTATTTCTATTGCGATCTTTTTGTTGCTTTTATACGTCTTTTATATAAATAACGTCGATATTTATACAAATAAATCGGCGTTTGTAACTGTTTTGAGCCTTTTTGTCATAATTATCGTAACAAAAAAAATAAACAGATGTTCAACATAAACATCGAAAGACCCACGTACTAAACTCTACGACGGCGTGAGTACGTAGGGCATCATACGTAAATATGAAAAATTCTGCACTCTTATAAACATTTATAATAATGGTAATGATTTTTATAGTATTCTTCGAACGCGCTGTTTCTCAAGTGGTACTCGCTCCAAAAAACTTTTAAGTAGCTTGAAACTAAAAAAAAAAAAGCAAAAAAGGTTTTAAGTAGCTTTATACTGCAAAAAAAAACACAATTTTCACTCTTGACTTTATCTATTAAGAATTTTCAGTTGTGTATTTTTTTATATGCATGTAAAATAATATGCATTCCGATCATGGTTTCAATGTAAATTATGGTTCCATTGTCGGTTTCGATCACGGTCCTATTCTCAACTCTAGTTGATGGTCACGATGTCGGTCTTGATTCTTTCTCGGGCATTCCTGAACTAATTACCACTATTACTAGTCTTTTTATCTATTTTGGTTCATGCGGCCACTTATGCGTAAATAAAATAAAAACAAACAAACACTTTCAAATTAATAAAAAAAAAATTAAATACTGTAATATAATTAAGGATTTTCGTTAATAGATTTAAATTGTTGATAAGCAATGCATTAGTAACTCCTCTGAGGTTGTGGTTGTCCTTGAGTGGCGATAACCATCTATTCTCCAACTATCCGCATGTACGTTGCTCTTTATAAATCCTATAAAAAAAAGGCCGCTCAGTTTTTCTAGACTACGAATTTTTTCAATTAAAATATTTTTTTTTTTTTTGCAAAGATATAATAATAGAACATAATACCTAATTCGTTATTAATATATATTAATTGTATTAATATATATTAATACAGCATCGTTCACGAGAAGACCACAATTGGCATCGAGACCGGAATCGAACCCGACAATGGAACCAGAATCAAAATTACAGGTAGGATTGGGCTCATGATTGATAAATCCCTTCTATGTTTATGCGCGTGAAACTGAAGACTAATTAATATAAAAGAAAACGATCATTAGTAAATTTTCGTTTACGGCCAGCGACGTAGACGGGCAACGGTCAATTACAAATTCCTATAATAATTGATCTCGACCTGTTTTTTGAGTTTTCGAACACTGTACCAACGCGTTACGATGCTTAATGGTGTCCCTTTTACATTTCTAAAATGGCAGATGAACAGGCTTGCTTCCCTAACGTATAGCGCGAGATATAAGAACTCACAAATAACCTTTTGTTTTTGGAGCAATTGTTCAAGACGGCGATTAGGTATTGGCCATGTGTCGTGAGGGCCATTTTGTCAAACTTGATGGGTTTACCAGAGTGGAATTTCAGTGACCACATTCTGACTCCTCGATTCATATATGTGGAATAAGAATTTCATGTTATTTAATTTTATTTCATTAAGAGTATGAAGAGTCAAATTTTAGTTTACCAGTGTGAAGTAGTATTTGAAGCACCTTGTTACATTTTTTTGACTTACCTCCAACTATTTACAAAAGAAAATGCAATTCCTTAGCTTTATAGTTTGCAAATTAAGAGATGTATATAGTTCATGGTAACAAAATGTTTGCGATAAATGATGCATAATAAATAAAATTCTATGTATTAATAGATTCGGAAAAATATTTTTTTTATCAACGTCCTTACTCGAGGCAATTTACAATCAACTAAATGTAATGCTTACTGATATATTATTAAATATAATCATAAAATTCTGATATATAAAATATAATACGACAACTTGATACATGAATCTGTGACGTCGGTCTGCGTTAAACAGTAGATCGACGACATCGACCTACAGTTTGTTGTTTAAATTAACACCTTGACAAATATTACTCTTTCTCCGAGAGGAAATCTGAATATTTAATCACACATCCCATAATAACAATAAGTCGCAATATTTTTGAACGAGTCGAACGATCTTTATCGAATTATAAATCTTAAAAGTGACGTCGCTCATGAACCGGCGGCGGGCCGGCCGCGCGGACGCGGGACGAAAGTGAAACGCGCTGCGCGCCCGATCAGCCGACTGGTCGTTCAACTCGGCACGCGCCGCCCCCGGGCCGCCCCTGCATCCCGTCACCGCGACGCAAGTGAGTGATCGTCTTAGTTTTTCCGTACCGTCGAGCTTCTCCATCGTCGAATTTCGCCGGTCCGGACGGAGCGGCGACCCACCACTTCACCATCACTCCCCAGAGACGACCGTGACGGTCGAGGATGATGTCGGTGTACCCACTGACAACTCCTCTTGATCTCCGCCTGGCTCGGGAATTATTCGAGTTTTGATCCCTGAAATGGGGCCATCACCACTGGACCATCGGGGTCGTATCCCCGACGAGAAGACGCCCGGGCGTGAGGCAACATGAGTCCTCCGTCCCGCACCTGCACCCGCAAGGAGTGTGAAAGATCCGCGAACGAACGAACGCCGCGCCGTAGGAGGCAGTTCAAGCTTCACCAACTCTGTGGCGGTAGGGGTGGGTTACACTTACAACCTATTGCAAACGGCACTGCGTCGGTGGATGTCCAAATGCGAATGCCATTCGAACGAATTTAGATTTTGAAATTGTGTTATTCGTGATCGGAATCTGCCCGAAAGCAAAAGTCGATAATTATAATTATTTATCGATAATTTTGAACCGTTCGTAGCGGTCGCTACATTACTCGGATCGTTGAAATGTTTCAAGCGCGCTCGTGTAACGTGTGTGTTCAGATGTTCGCAGCAATAATGTCTAATCGTTTATTTGTCGTGTTACTCATCCTCATTATATTCATGCGCATTTGCCGCTGGCGGATTTCAATAGGCGACGCTTCACGCTTCGAATTGAATGAATACGACTTGAGAATTCAAGTCATCCGCACCGCTGGCCGTTGATAACTTCTCATGTGTGCCCGCATCACCATTATAATAATATCTTTGTTCGCTTAAGAGCGAAGTGAAAATATTTGGTCCTTTCCGAGAAAATGACTCGATGTATAAACGCACGTCGCAAAGCGCTCAGCGGTGGAGTTTCTATTGCACCGAAAACTGTTCAAATCCTCGCATATGCGAAAAGAAACGCGAAAGGAGTGCCGTCACACGCGCCGCAGCGCTGACTCGTTTACGCTCCTGTGCTGCATCTAAAATGGCGATTATCTTTAGCGTTTCACCGGTTGCACATTGCGTTGCGAGCATTTTGGCGTTCGTCAAGCCGGTTACGTGGAAGCCCTCGCGCGTGTACGGTCAGCCGCAAAATATTAGACAGTGCGCGGCGGGCCATCGCCGAATGCCGCCGCGGGCCGTTCCAAGGGCGCGCCGCGGCCTCCCGGCCCAGTGCCGCGCCTCCTTTACCGTCAGTTAGTCACTGCGACGCGTCTTGCGCGCCTCGGTTCACAGACGCCACAAACTGTGAACTAAGGCGCGAGACGCGTGAGTCAGAATTATTTAAATGCAATTTGTAAAATTTGACAATTATAATTTGTCACATTTTGCAGACTGCGTTTATGAGTTACAACCATGTCATAGTCGGGCTGCATCAAAAGTAAAAATGTAATTTGTAAACGTAATCCCTAAGATTTGACAGTTTGTCCATACATTATCTGTCATCTTACGGATTACGTTTACGAAATACGTATTTAGTTTTAGTGCAACCTACCGTATAACTGTTAAATTTTACGTTTACCTTTTGCATATTCATCTTTGATATACATTTTTGTTAAAAAAACATGTAACAAAATAAACCCTACTTTTCAAAAACAAACTACTTTGTCGTTATCAAGATCATACATATAGCTACGAAGAAAAAACATGCTTCTTTTTTGTTTTATACAAAATAAACTGTATTTTAATAACTGTAAACAAGCAAACCAGTACTGTCATAATCTCTCAATCAGTTATGCTATTGACAATGGTAGCCCCTAGTAGCAATATTACGTTTAAATATTGATGCAAAATATGACATCAATGTCCTTTTATGGTTTCTCTAGCTGTATCATTAAATTAAAAAAAAGAAGGATTATGTAGAAAATGAACTACTGTTATCACTCTGTAAAAAGTATCTAAATACTTTATGTGAAAATCATTTTTAATTAGGCGGCAGTCAATCTTCTATCTGCTTCTAGGTCATTATATAAACTATCATCTGACCAAATAACATGCTCTTAACTTTAATAGTTATTAAGATTTCGTTATCACCGTGAGCGGTATTTCACTTTTGTATATATATACATACTTATTTTTCGTATGGAGCGAATCAATCAAGTTAGTCAAACTCATTGACGAATATAATATTTGTGTCCATGTAAGATGAACAGCATAAAGAAATTGAATCGTGACCAGGCGCTTACAAAACATGTGAAAGTCTTAATAATCGTTGAGTACAATAAACAGTTTGAGGACAGAATACGTTATATTGTTTGCCATATGTAGTAATCTGCTCGATATCTAATATCGAATAGCAAATCGAAAATAAAATTGCGTAGTTAACATTTTTTGGTGTTCGAAGGAGCGATCAGTGCATTCAAAATCCATCATTATGGGTTTCGAATGCACTAACTGTTCATCGAAATCGCATCGAAACCGAAAAAGAGCTACGAAAATTGATTCTAACAAAATTCAAGCAAACGAATAGTGAAGAAAATTTTAAAAAGCAATAAATATGTTATCGTAAAAAAATCTTTATTATGGAAATGTAACAGTGTATTTCATATCTATCTGAGATTAATCATAGCTTTGCGGCAGTTGCGCAATGCAGTCCGCGCACAGGGCGGATCGCTTGGAAACAACGCATTGTACTTTTGCTATACGCTGCACGCCATAAAGCCATCGATCATTGTGTTCTGGGTGGCCGGACGTATCAGCTACTCTGTATTTAGTATGACTTATTGCTTAAAATAGCTGTTAATATTATCTTTATAATAGCCATGCAATCGTCTTCGAGAATATGTTTACATTTATGGTGTTTACTTTGAAATATATCGTTTTTTATCTATTAGGTGTAATTATTTCTAATGATGAAGCTGAAGAAATTGAAAAAGAAAAGAGAAAGCAATCGTTTGCATACACACTTATTTTTCACAGTAGAGAAACTTCGAAACATGAAACATTTATTTATTTTGTTTCATAACGAAGGTGTGTTTTTCGATCATCAGCTTTCGGCCTATGGATGCGCGCGATTGGTCGTAGAATGTCTACCTTTGCCTATCTTTGCCTATCTTTTATGTTTATCGATCCTGTTGTTAATTTCGATCTTGCTGCCAATTCTATTCCCTATTACTAACTACCATTAGTACTATTACTGATTCCGATTCCTGTCATGTTCTTGATGTGAATCTCAGTCCCACACTTGATTTCTATCCCCGGTCTCGTTTTCAGTTTCGGTTCGGGTCCCCGCACTGGTTTCTAATTTCCGTCCGACTTGCTAGAAGTGAAAGAATTTTTAGAATCGGTATAGTAGTTTGGTTCGATAGTACAAATACATGAAAGAAGTCGGAGATGAATGCTACAGTAGTAGATATATAAACATACACTCGTATTCGAATGTTAGATTGTTTCAAAATTTCAAAACAATCCGTGAAAAACTTACAAAAATTTAAGGTTTTAACAAACAAACATGTATATTTTTATTTATATAGATAGATTTACCGTATATTGGGACTTTCCTCTTACAAACTACGAGTGTCGAATAATCTCTCCTCGCAGCGCCATTTATACTAGAATAGGATAATCTTTCTACTGTACGTTAATTAGTTACATGACGAAAAATTCATGCAGCTGTTAGGCACTTATTAAAACTCACGCACGCGTGCAATAAACTCATTGTTGTTATTGATTTCATAAAAAAAAGTCATATCGTAATAAAACGCTTATAATCATTTTATATACCCAACACAAACAGTGCGATGAAATGTCTTTATCGTCGGCGCCCGTAACATGTGTTCGGGTTGGCGCGCGATCTAATGCAGTTTTTACCGCAACACGTCCATTTCAAATCACACATTTTCCGACACGCTCGTATATAGCATTGCACGCTATTGCATTACGGCCGTGCATGGATGACGTAAGCCCGCGTTGTGCGTTGTGGCAATAGCGCGCAGTCGGTGGCGCGCGACACGCACGCCCCCGGCCCCGCCCGGCCCGCTTAGACACGACAGGGAAACATTATTTTAACCAACCACGTAATAATATAGTGCGTATTCCGTGAAGAGAGGTTCCTTACGAATCGTTGCTGGGAAACGTGCGACAGCTGCGACGTTGGTGCGGTCAAATACGGAAACTTCATGGGGGGGGATTTATTAAACTCTTATTTACTTTAGTCATTTATTTAATAGTCACTAATTAAACGAACGACGATGGAAGAGTCCGTAAAGGTAAGGCTTTAGATAATCTTATGCAGACCAAAATTATCTCATGTTGTAGAAAGGGCAAATCTTAAGTATTAAAAACCACTGCTTATGTGTAACGATGTATTTTTAATGAAGCAAAATAGGTATGTAAAAATGCCATGCGATTTGAAGATTCAGCCTGTATACCTTTCTGGAAAATAAGCTTGAGTCTGTAAATGCATGATTAAATACGATTAGTTCGCGAAGTCGTAACCGGAAATTTGTTACATCCGTAGATAAATGCATCATGTCGGAAAGATAGATTTGAATCGTCAGTAAAATTTTATAAACCTCCAGATACCAAACTCGCTATCTCGTAAACACCATCTCTCATACTGTCTTGTCGTTTATTCACAAACAACGCCCATTGTCCTTATTTGGATATTGTAAACGTTGCATACGTTTGTTAGGGGCACGATTTTACGGACCATTTGATATTTTAAACGTTTTTCCCCAACATTATATTATATTGTATTGTGTGAGGTGTTAATTCGCGGAAATCCATAGTAGACGTACCAGGGTGCAAGGAGCGTTAAAACAACCAACACAACCTCGTTAAGCGGGCCGCTGTATGCAATGGTCAAAGAGCGACGAAAACATTCTTAAGGCAGCCACAGACCACCACCGATAGACATGTCTGTCAAATGTCACAGACTAACCATCACCAACATTACCCAAATAGTTACAGACAAGCGTCATTATGTTATACTCGAACGATTTAAATAACATCCCACTTTTGGAACCATTCTTACTATATACATGATTGTTTATTACTGGCCGAAACTCGTATTTAATAATTCATTCCATTCAAAAGAAAAATCCTAATAGCTATTATTTACTATAAGGTTTATCCCGTTTGGTTCAATAAATAAATCGGTAGCTTGCTGCATCTATCTTTAACGCATGATTTCTATAGAATAAAGCATGTTTCCAGCGGGCCTAGTATGATTCCGTAGAGATCCTTCCGCAACGTAACGAAAGAAAAGGAACTGCCTTATAAAGGAACTCTGCTCTGGAGCGTGGTGCCAACCATATAGCCTCGAAAATATACACAAAAAATAATATTTTTATTTATCCTGTCAAATAAATATCCGAAAAAGTTCGAGAAGCAATATCTCTTCATTTAAAAGCTAATATATTGTAAAAGAATACCTATTCCGCAACTTTCATTTGTCGAGTATCTGAAAGTTTAAGATTTATTGATACACAAAAAAAAAATGTGTTATTCATAATTTCAGGCTATAATTTTAGGATAGTCGGATTAAGCCTATATTAAATCTACTAAATTTAGATTGTATGTTAGTCGCTAAAACCGAAACCCACACATGTGAGATTTCTAATGGAATATGCGGCAACACTTCTACTGTATAAGGATTTTATAGCGTCAGCGAGCTATAATCTATATATTAGCGTGTGTTAAATTTGTAAATAGAAAACATCAGACGTCTAACCCAAATCGAATATTTGAAATAAATTTGTAAATCATTTTTTTCAATATTAAGGTGGAATAAAACAACCACTTTTATTAATTAAAAAGGTTTTTTCTCTTTTGTTAAAATTTGTCTTTTAGCTTCGCCCATAGCTCTACATATATAATAAATTGATTTTCCTGCAGCTCTATGTGTAATGAAATTAAACTACTTAGTTTTCATACACTTTTCAACGTATCGTTATGATATTTTGCAACTTAATGAACACGTCTACATGTATTTGAAATCTTCAAATTTGAGTTTAATTTAAACGTTTCGATTTCAATGCTTCATCATTCAAAGTCTTACCTTTCCATTTTTTTTCGCCACTCTTGCCCTTCACTCGCTGAAATCGAAGAAAAGCGTATCGAGCCGTGACACCAGACAATCGTTTCAAAAAAAAAAAAGCTCCGGCTTAAGATTCACGGAATAACGTTCTCTTTTCCGCGAAGCGCTCACGTTATTATTTACTAATTGACAGATCGACATCGTTCTAGAAACATCCATTATAAATGCAATTTTTTTTTGTCCTTTTTACAGATGAAGAGATTGAAAACTTTGTGAAGTGATCACCGAGATGAATTCGGATGTGCATCGCCATCAATCGCATCCGCCGCTCGCGCAGGTACGCATGACGCTGCAGTCGGTCTAGA
Source organism: Eumeta japonica (assembly GCA_005406025.1). Classification (NCBI taxonomy): domain Eukaryota; kingdom Metazoa; phylum Arthropoda; class Insecta; order Lepidoptera; family Psychidae; genus Eumeta; species Eumeta japonica. Next base: position 176,583 of record BGZK01000248.1, read on the forward strand.
TTCGGATAAGACTGTGAAACCTTGCGATTCGAATGCTGAATTTTGATATAATAATTTTGCCACGGCCACCTTATAAATTTATTTCTGATAGAAAAATCACTTTTAAAATGAGTTTTGACTTAAGAACTAGACTGTAAAAGTGACTTTCTTATTAAAAAAAAAAAAATGAATTTAAAAAGAAGCCGCGGAAGAGGCGCTAAATTTCAAATGTCTAATTATATTGTTTCAATTTTTTTCGCCTACTTTTATGTGTCTTATTGTAACATTAGAATTTATATTATACTAAATCATGTGTGCATAACGGTTTTCGGTTACCAAAGATTAGTGTCATTTAAAAATAATCACTCAATATTTTGTGATCCGAGTTACACGTTAAGTTAATTAATTAACATATGGCTCCCACGGATGTAGGTGCTATAAATGCTAAATTGCTAATGTGTGCTGGCGCCTCTATCAAAGCCAACGAAGAAATTGTAACACTTGTTCTTTCATTGTTACGTATTATGTTGAGGATAAAACAGTTAAAAAAAGCATTAATAAAAATTACAAAAAATATAGGCCTTGATATAAAGGAAACTCTCGTTTCATAATGTTCCTTAAATTGACTAAGCTATAAGGGTATTTACTTAGTTTGATATAAAAATAAGACAAAATATTCTAATAGGTTTGTGCCTTTAGTGTACTGTAAAATCTAAATACTTGTTTAGAATTTTTTATGAAATACGATGAAAATATGTCGAAGGTCTAATTTCTTTGTATCAAAAGTAACACATATTTAAAGCGACAATATAAACGAAATAATGATAATAACATTCCTAGATGACAAGTGATTTTTGTAATTGTGGAAATGCTGTAATTTATTTTCTAATAGTCTATGTCGTGTCTGTACATTGAAAATATTTTCCAAAAATTCATGTAGGTAGTGTCGAAATACAGTGAAATTATTTTTTTAAACTTTGTCCAACGGGAAGCCTGTTTGAAAATCTTAATCTCTAAAATTGCTAGACGAATATTCATGGGGGTTTTACAGGTAACGTTAGCATGAACTTGAGCCGACATATTTATATTTTAGACTTTATTTCATTAAAATCGGTTCTGGAAAAATTAGACGATTTTTAAAAATTAATTTCACGCATATTAAGTCGCAGACGCAGCTATTTAAAAATATAAGTAATCAATTTTCTTAATTGTAATACATTCTGTATTAGGTAATAGAAATCAATATCGTAATTTAATTTAGGTATACAGCATTGTAACACTTGTACCAGTTCCCAGATCGGAATAGAAAATATTTTGCGTAAAAATGAGAATGATATTTGAATTTTATGCTGAAATGAAGATAATTACTTGTTGTTGTAGATTGTTTAAATCTTAAAATAGCTTAAAATAGTTAAGGAAAATAACATTAATTTGATAAGAATTTTTATATTCAGGGTTCCATACCCAAAGAATGCCAAATGAATGTTATTAAATACGTTTACGCTGCCCGTTCATCCGTGCGTTTGCCTACCGTTAAGGAGTATCGTTTAAACCGGTAGCTAGTTAAGATTTTAATCAATGAATACCTTTGCATTATTATGACTGATATCCTAACTAAAATAATGATAAAAATTTAAAAACTTAAAAGATATTTTCCCTACAAGAAACGTGTTTTTAAAACTTTTTTTGTTGCTTATTTTTAAAATCGGTAATACATATAAGCATCAAATTAATTTACAAATTCTAAAGTGAAGCAGTAAATAACAAAAAGAGGCTAGGTATGAGTCGGGCTCTCGTTAAGGATCTCGAACTTAATGAAAAAAAAAAACCTTTGTAAATAAATAGTACAAATATATCGTGCGGCGATACGGATTGTCTCGTTGCGCCTGTACACACGCACTTGGCCATGTTTTGTAAATTGAAGCTTATCGCTACAAAATGCGGTGTTTTGCGGTCAGAGCCGCTACACGTGTGACCGGCCGGCCGATCTACGCTTATCCGATGTAGCTTTGCGCGTTAGGGACTCGACGCCCGTTCGCGCCGACGGTATTTACAACGACAACGGAAGGACAACTATTTGAATTAATTTCCATAGTATAAGGATAACGTCAATTTTTTAATCGGTTCGTGTGTTCAGAGCTACCCGTTTCAGTTTGCACCGTTTGTTGCACAGCACGGCGTGCACAGCAGCGCGCAGGGCGTCGGCCCCTGCGGCTGGTACTCGGCGTCGGCGGCCGCGCCCACCGCGCCCGCGCGCCTCAAGCGAATACAGCCACCGCACCAACTTCCGGTGAGTTGATGTTATTGCCGTTTAGTTCATTATACGATATGATAACATAGAGCCTAGTCAATTTAATTGATATGTCTTCGAACCAGTATGAAATCCTGTACCGCTATTTCGTTTAATCGACACAGATGAAAGGCTATACATTGTAAAATGTCTAATTTTATTCAATTAACCATTGCCCACCCACGGAGCATCGACCTTCGTAGCTTTGCACGTTAAGCCGTCGGTCCCGGACGTTGTCATCGCATCAGTGACGACGATCGTTAGCAGCCCCTAAGCCGCACTAAGCTAGTGCTGTGTTGTTTAGTGTCGAAGCTCCTCCCGCGTGCCTAGCATGACACTTAAGCGAAAAGTCTCTCTATAGAACTATGCTTCTCGCACAACGTAATGAATAAAAGGGACGATCCTATATAAACTCTAGTCTGGAGTGTCATGCTAAGCCCGCAGAATAGAAAATAAAAATATTGTAAGAGGGGCGACTAAACCTGATACAACAACATATAAAAATAATAAATGCACAATCAGAACAATTGTAATAATAACTTAGCGCGTTATTGATGTACATCAAATGGAACAAGAAAGATATCCAATTACAAACACGATATGATAAGAGCGTCATTGTATACAGTATACGAGGCGTGCAAGCGAAACTCAATAATGTCCGCTTTAATAACACATAAATTACCATTTCATTGCATCTGAAATGTTTACGAACATTTGGTTTGATTATCTGTGATTTTGTGCTATTTATCGGCCATTACATTTTCGTCAATAAAGATGTTCCGAAAAACTGCCTGCTGTTGGCGTCCGCGTAACTTTTTTATCTTTGTTTCATTTTCAATCGTCTATTATATGACGCGATTGCATATTATGGGATGCATTAGTAACACAAATAACGTTGTTGTTATAAAACAACCACGTTATTCCTACTAAAGTTAAAACTTTAGGCGTTATTTTGTAACATTTCCTTGAGTAATTCACGTGTTTCTTTCTTATATTTACATAGTTACATTTGTAACAAACGTGACATCACATAAACGCGCCATTTACTTCCCGTAGACCGGCGGAGGTGTGAGCGGAAGCAATGGTCCGCGCGCGCCGCTGTCGCCCACCGCACTGCACAACTCGGCCGCGCACAACCCGGCGCATGTGAGTGCACTGCGTTATCACCTTGCGTGATTCATGCACTACTTGAAACTTTAACGTTAGCAACATGCGGTTCACTGACATAGGAGATATGGAAGTGCATTGATATGAAGTTAAAAAAAAAAAAAGGAGTGAATATTTGTCATATTATGATAGTATTTACGGCCTCGAAGTGCTCGAATGAGACCATTTCTTTAGCCCATTGATTTAAGGGTTAGTCGTTCCTAAACTTTTGCGCTATATGCGTAACATTTCTTGTATGATTACGTAAAATGATTGTTGATGTCAGACTTTAGACTTGATAATTTTGTTTAATAATGTTCGTAGTGTGCAATAGAGTAATTTTTTTATAGGGGTTTGTTGACATCAATTATGTAATTTGAAAACCCTTAAATCTATTTTAAATATACTTTCAAATGTCTATTTTTTTTAATGATTGTAGTTTAATTTTTCAATATTTCGTATTCTAAACTAATTTCTACGGGGATATGATTTTTCTCTGCTTCAAATTGACCAGTTTCCACCCCGCCTATTTTTAATATACTCTCCTCTTTTTGCACCCTAATCTAATTTTTATATGTGTATATAATGTATGAACTATTTATAAATTCGAAAAACGTGTTTCTTTTTTGTTTTACGTATCGATGTCAATGAGAATGTAATATTCAAATATTTCTTTATTTAAATGTTTATTTTTTATTTTAACATGCATCTGTCCGAAAATATGCGGAGAAGTTTTTTTACGAAGTTTGATAGCAAAACTACCTAAAATACTTCGTATTCATAGAAGGATTCGTTTGTGTCACAAAAAAATAATAAAATGAAATTTTAGATAATTACTAATAATAATTAAAAAAACATTACATTTGTAAAAGTTATATCTGTTTATTTGTTAAATTCTCTTTAATTTCTGAATTTGTAACTGCTATCCATTTCATCTAACTTAAATATAGTGTTATTCGGAACCCTCAGAACGTAAGTCGCGCTTGACTTTTTTAAAATCATCCCAATATCGCTCAATTCCTATAATGACATAGAAGTTGGCACGCGTACTTCTTACGTCGGGCCCCACTGATTGTCTTACTAATTTGATTTGAAAAATAAAACTATCACTTGTTTTAATGGTGAAGGATAACCTCGCGACAAAAGGTGTGTGTGGGGAGGCTTCATAAGAGTTATTAAACCGATATTTCAACATCTATTGAGCCTGTAAGCGTGGCTAGGCGAGATTGAAGATACATTCCCCATAGTGGAATGTCATACGGATTATACTAGAAACTAAAGATTAATTAATTATAAAATATTTCGCATATATAACCATATATTGTATAGTGATATCATGTAAATACTATAATTTCCATAAACGAAATAAGAAAAGAAAGTTTCTGAAGTAAAACTTCTTTGGGCACGACTTGAGAGTAACTGTAAATTCTTTTTTTGGAAAGAAGTAACATTCAATAAAATATATTTCGTTTAAGCAATTTCCGCATTTATAAAATTAATTTCTTGAATATTCAAAATATAAATTGTCAGTGTCCGAAACGTCTATTTTCTATTTAAGCAGTTTCCGCATCTATAATTTGAATCACGAAATGATCACCAAACCAAAAACATTCAAATTGGTCAGTATTCAAAAACGGCAATTTAATATGTAAGCCTCTAATATGTTTATTTATAATAATTCTATAAATAACTAACTGCGTCCGCGGATTCGCCCGGATGGGCATAGAATGAAGTCCTTATTTTTTTTTTATATCCGGGAACCCTTCCAATCATGACCTCGGTTTGTACTATTAAACTCTAGCACCTTTTTTTTTTCAGTTTATTCGTAGCATGTGTCACGACGTTAAATGAAAAAGTTTCACTTCAATAGCGCGTGAAGGGTACACGCGCTCTTAGTATTTTTTTTAGAGTTCACGCCGGTGCCACTTTGCTGCTTACAGTATTTACAGGTGTTTTAAAGTCATGTGTTTGTACAGAATATAATGTCGTCATCGTCGACGCGCGCGGCCGGCGGGCTCCAGTCCTCAGTCATGCACACGTCGCAAGCGGCGCCTGGTTAGTTGACACGTCTGTTCAGACTTACAGTTTGTTTAATTTTCAAAAATGTCAAACTGTATAATTACATTATCTAAAGTTGTGTACAATTTTTTATTTTATTTTGCTGTAGATATGTATATAATGTAAAATACGCATACTACTGATATGTATGACAGTATAAATCATGTGAAATTTAACATGTCGCGCGTTATAATACGATATTTAAATCTATTATAGTTTGCCCAGTATATTATCCAGATTTGTTTCTATAAATAATAACTATATTGCAAACAACAATAAAGACCAATAACATTATGTTTTATACGCATAAAGCCCTTTCCATGATTTTTAGTTGTATTACTACAAAAAAAATCTTTTTAAATTTTGATTAATGTAGAACAAATTAAATTATATGGAAAATAAAAAAAAAGTGTAAATGTAGCTTATACATTACATGTTAATTAATTTTTAATTTATTTGTTTTTATATGCTGCATCACATTAATGAAAATTGACGCTCTGCTAGGTGACACATAAGCAAATATTCTGATATGTTAAGTGTAAATTCAATCAAATTGATAGGAATCAATCGTAATATTTTTAGAACCAAATTCCTTGACACGGCTTGGTAGAAGTTGACTGGTAGAAGTTGACTGGTAGAAGTCGTAACATAACGAAATAGCTTTACGCAGCCTCCATTCAATCTTCTCATTCTCGAAAATATTAAATGAAACTTTGCTTTTATTACTGACTTTATATCATTATTATTATATAAAATAAATTTATATAACTATATTTATATAATTATTCACAATTTTGTATAAATTTTTATTAAATAAATATTTTTCCTAAAAGATTGAATGAAACTCTTTGATTTTATTCCTTACTTTGCATTGATTATATTAAAATAAAGCTTCGTTCCTGAAGGGGTTCCCCAACCATACATTTAGCTTTTATGTGCATTTTTCTTCTATTACTGTTCAGGCTTGGCTCTTTTAAAAATATCATAAGAGTGTACAATTACACTACCATTTAGTTACATTTTCCTAGCTTTCAAAGTAAATAACGTATGTATGTCACTTTAAAACAAAGTCGTCATCAAGCACTTTTTTAATGTCTCCATGTCGAACCAAGATAGAAAGTAATGTATTCTGTATCAGTCATTAACCTCATTTACATGGGTACATTACATGGATACGGGTTACATTATAGGTTTATATCGGGGGCGGTATCGCCGCAGAAATACGGTTAAATTGTTCCTCAAAAAATTAATTTATAATTCAATTTTAAATCAATAAATGATTAAATTAAAATGTAAATAAAAATTTCAATTGCTTTGCCTATTTTTTTGCTTTCTACAATCTACCTTACTAAATACGTAATAGTTTTTACTCCGATTAAGTCAGTTTTTCTGCCACCCATGGGCAATGAAACATTCCATGGGACACAGGTGTTATATGTTTCAATATAGAAAAATGACAAATATGTAACAAAATTTGTAAAATAAGAAAACACAATTCTGAAGTGTCAACCTGTACCATATTTAATTTAAAAATTTATTTCTTTTTCTAGCAATTACTCCCAAAGGTCCAAGCGATGTGCTCGCGACTTCTTTGTCACAGTCAACAAGCCATCAGCCCTCTGTCACCAGTCGGTTGACAAACATAACACAGATGCCGTGAGTATACTATGATCCGGGCACATATTGTAATACTAGAAAGGAAACCCTTATCATTGGAAATACACTTTGAAAAAAAAAATAAAATTCTTAATTGCATTTAATTTTTTATGTAACCTTTGATAAAGAATAAACAAAAATTTAATTGTTTTTTGCTAAATTGAGTGATAACGTCATTGATGTATATGAATAATTTTGATGTCGAATTTCTGACAAATACTCAGTCGAAAGTGTAAAGCACAATTAAACGATTAACAGGTCTCTGACATAGATAGTTAGATACCTTTGAATTTAAATGTTAACATATGTGCTATAATTCAAGTTATAATTCAATACATGCTATAATTCAAAAAATGCAAAAATAATTACAACATTCCTATGCAGTGTATTGATTTTTTTGTTAAATATTAACATTGTAATCCCTTTTTGTACAATTCAGATCCATCCTATTGATATGGATATAATTATGTTATTGTGTCATGATAATTGATTATTCACTTTGATAAGGGGTGTTTGTATTGTAATGATTCTATACGTAATGTAATGTTATCTTTAGATACGACTGATTATAGGAAGGACACATTATTAGTATAGTTGAACACAATGTCGGACGTAGTGAGTGATCTCAGTGAGTGTTTCAAAGGACCTCAGAAGGTTAAATTCCTCATCCCTCCTGAATACGTGCCTATTTATGAGTAAATTTTTGTTCTGTACTAACAAGAGAATTAATAATTTTTTTGGTGGTTTTTCTGTGAATAAGGAATGAGTTTTTGATCACAATAGGTTGTTGAGTAAAAATAAACTGCTTCTGTGATATTATTTTAAATTTCAAGAGAAAAACGATTCTAAATGCTTATTTCTATTATTTACTCTCATTTTAAATATACTTGCTAGGAAATTTCATGTAAACTGATCTCTTACAAGCAAAATCTCCATTTGCAATAAAATAATATGTCCTTCATTATACAAAGCTCCTGGTGTATTATAAGGTACAAATTAATTCCATTGTTTTTTTTTCAGGTGGCACCATGGTGCGATACCACGAGAACGTGCCGAGGCGCTGCTGTCTGGCGCAGAAGACGGCGTATTCTTGATGCGCGACAGCACCAATTTCCCTGGGGACCACACACTTTGCGTACGATATAGAGGGCGAGTGGAATACTACAGGTCGGTTTGTCATATTGTTACAATATTGTCTCAACTTATACTAAACTTTTTTAACACAGTTTAAGTCAGTTTAACACATACCACATAAATACGGGCATGCGCTGCTGTGTAGATTCTTAGTGTAAAATTTTTATACATAAAAGTATGGACTTTTTAATTGAATTGTGAGAGTACTTTTTTATTTGTTTTATGGTAGCATCATTTATTAAAAAGAAACAATGTTCTTTCTGAACTATGCCTAAATACCAACAAATCTTTTGTAACTTAGTAGAATTATTGACTTAAAAAGATTTAAATAGTAAATGATATGTAATGTCTACATTATACATTTTGGAATGTGTACCTTAATGCTGTGATTTATAAGTAGTCCAATAACTAGATAAAGTAACTTAATCATTAGTAAATACATCATGTAAACAAATTTGTCATGCTTTGACTTGTGGTGATTAGTATCAATATTTATTTTTTGGAGCTTTAGAACTATACAATAACATGTTTATCAGAATAAGTTTTTTTTACATAAGGAATGTATGATCAAAAATCACCATTGTCTTTTTAACAGTTGATTAGTTATTGAGATTATACTATCAATATAATCAAAAAGATTTTTGCCTTCTATCTTTTTTTTATGTTATAAAATTGGTCATATAAATTTATTTTTCAGGGTAAAATGGGAAACCGCTTCAGACAACCAAAAACAAGGTTTCACCATAGATGATGATGAATTCTTTGATAATTTGAGTGATTTAGTACATGTGAGTATTTTTTGGCACTTAAACATTATACATTTTAAGCATATATAGATTACAATAATAATAAACATTCATTATTTTTTTGATGATTCATATATTACATTGATTTAAAAACATGTTTAATTCAGTTTGTTTGAAAAGTGCTATCCCTTCTGTCACTTGATGGCATTTCTCATCAGTTATAGTTCAAGGAATGTGGTTGCTTACTTGTGTCAATATTTATAGTTCTTCACAGACACAACAATTAGCATATGATTATTTTTAAAGAGGCATAAAACATATATTATATTAGCAATAAATTTCAAGGATGGTCTTTGTCCCGAATATTTAGATGAATTATAAAGTGTCAAATATCACATTAAAATGCAGTAACAAAAGCAAACTATAAAAATAATGCAATTCAAACTTATAGTTTTGGTTAATTAGGTTGTGATTAGATGAATGAATGTATAAACTACATTTGAAATCTTCACAACTGAATCATTAATTCACTAAGAGTAAAATAGCTGTTACTATTTATTTTAGAGGATATAAAAAGACATTAAAAAGTGTTCATTGAATGGATTTTCAATATATTAAAATAAAAGATTAGAGATAAATTCCAATTGATAATAACATAAATTGAATTATTAGTTAAAATACTAATTTATTAAAGATATAGTCATAGATTAATTACGGGAAAGTAGTTATATGTGGGATGACAATTTACGAATACAAATAATTATTATCATGGGAATGAAAAAAAAATGTTTTTATGTCCTATATATCCAGTGATTTAAATTTAGTATTTCACGAGATGGACGATATAGATATATGTAGTTAGATCTGCTAAATGAGCCAAATCACGTAAGAATTGAAAGTCAAATGTATCTGAATGTAATAAAGCCTAAAATTATACAAAATCATGCAATGTTCCATATAAAAATAGAAGTCCTTCTTAGATGATATAGTAATAAGTTGATATTGCAATTATCATCCTAATCCTAAAATGAAGTTTAAAAAAAAAGTCATTGTAATGGAAATAAGATTATATAAATTTGAAATAATTATATATGAATTTGAAAATAATGATAAAAATTTACTTAAAAAAATAGTATGTGTATCCCTAAGGCTGAAAAACCAGATTTATTAATATCAATCAAGTACAAGAGTGATTATTGAAAACATGAGCATATTAGTTTGGTAGAATGTATTGAAATTTAAAATATTGTTAATTCATAGGTTATAAAATAACACTTCAATAGCTCATTCGAAAGGCAGCTTTCCCTCAAGAAGAATGAGCAAAAAACTTAAAGGCAGTTCTTTTCTAATTTCATCTTGCATTGCCAAAACAAATACAAAACTATTAATAAACGAACACCCCAGTAAGAAGTTGAGCCACTTATGCCCATGGATATTTGTCTTCTAAATATTCGAAAATTGTGTAATACCCTTTTTTACTGAGTGATTGTTTAATAATACTCTTAAATCTATATTAGTGTAAATTTTGTATATCCATAGGAACGCCACATGCGCCACAGTGCCCTCTAAATGAATTTGTGACTTTGCATGGTCGACTAACTTGTAAACACAGTTTATTTTATTTCTGTTATTAAGTTTATATCTATCATTACTTCTTTTAGACATTTCTAAATTTTTTTTTGTCATATAATATATTTTCATAAATGATATATGTTGATAGATCAAAAATATTGTTATTATTATTAAATAAATATGTAAGTTATAGCGATAAGTGGTCATGGAGATATGGTTAATGAGATGTGAATGTATGAATGCCAAAAAAATATATTAAAATTCATGTAATGCCAGTCTGTAAGAAATATTTATTAATTATGTTATTATTTTATTAATTAATGTAATTACTAAACATTTGTATTTTTTAATTTTATTGTACGTAAATTTCCATTGTAATATAACATTTAAAATTGAGAATTAAAATTACTATACTATTTAAAATATTATTGCTCATACACATTTTTAACTAAGGATTGCTATACTTCTTGTGGTTATTTATTATAAAATTACATTGTTTGATAATATAGAGTTATTATTTAACCATGATGTATAGTGATAATAAATAGTTTCATTTAACTCATATAGATTACAATTATCACAATGTTTGTCCTAAAAAGTGCTCCACAAGATATAATTACGATTTTGAGTGAAATTTATCAAAGGTTTATTTCTTTTGTTTGGTGAAGGTTATTGGATGCATTACTATTTGTGATAATAAACGTTTTTTTAACTTTAGGAATAATGTCACTTATGTCAGATTTGAAAATAATGTCTGAAATGTTGCTTTCATGCGCAGCACTATTTACAAGATGCAGACGGGCTGTGCACGCAATTAGTACGATGCTTACCGAAAATGAGTCCCAATGGGGCAAACAACGGAGCGCTACAGCCACCTTATCAAAATCCACCACAGGTAAATCAAATGTTAGAGTTTTATAACTTTAGTAAAAAGTATAAAGGTTATAATTACCTTAATGATTGAGTTTAATTTCAGAAATATTTTTTAATTCTCACTAAATTAATCTATTTAAAAAATATGAGAATTTACACAAGAAATAACTTGAAACTTTAATATAATAAATATTACAAATAATATGTCTAAAAATGAAAATCCATTACTTTCCATTATATTAATTGTAGTCAATATCAAAATTTTTGACTTCTCTTATAGTTGTTTATATATTAAATTAAAAGTAATATAATTTTTGAAAAATAATTTTCAAATATGCAGTAACTTTCAGCAAGTTTAATTAGTAAAGTCAATTTTACTTAGTGTTGTTATTGGTATCACTGTAATTAAATGAAGTGCTTAATAAATAAAATATTTAGTATTTCTTTTTTTTATAACTATAGCCTCCTCCATACCCTGCAACACCCAGCGTCTCATCGAACGTAATGCAGAACTCTAACTTGGGCGGCTTCCAGCATTCACAACACACAGTGCAATATGGTCAACAAGGTTTTCCTCCTACAGACCAGACCGATTCTGCGCCACCTAATTGCATACCACCTCAAAAATTTGTTGATGCACGTAAGTTTGAGATCCACAACTTTGACAAATTGCTGATAAAATTAAGTTCTACAAAATATTTAATTGATTTTTATAAAAATATATAAATATGTTAATGGATCATCAAAGTATTATATATAAGCATGTCTAAAAGTTATTTTCGCTTATAAAGGATTGGAGAGAGTTGTTCAAAATTTTATGGAAGGTAATATTAACATTTAGTTGTTACATTTGGTTTTTGATTTCTTGCCACATATATGTATAACATATAAAAATCATATTGAGCCTCTTCCACCATCTTTTAAACTGTTTTTAATATAATGTCAATATCATTAATTTTGTGTTTGCAGCTTTCCTTTTAACAGCTTTGAGCCTGAACAACTATTGAAAGGAGGATGCGGATCACAAATTGTATTTTAAAAGTAACTTTCTGTTAAAAGTGGTTTTAATAAGCGGTAGTGGAAGAGGCCCTAAACATGAATATTTTAATGAATTCTTCAAAATATCTTAATTGTTTGCAAGAAAACTCGAATTAGTTTTTTTTTTATTTTATTTACATAAATAACATAAAACTTCTATCCAAAATGTACATAGATCCGCTAACAACATGTAAATGTATTAAGATTTGACACCTTACTCTTTGTCTTAGCTGAACAAATCCAACTGAATTGCATGACGACAATAATGCCTTTCATATATTGCCTGACAAGAATTCTGATGTTCCAAAAAGTGCTATTTGATATTATATTTAAACATTTATAATTAGATATTTTTGCAGCAAAACTCTTGAGATTGTTTTTTCATCGTTCTTTGATATGTCATTTTGAAGTTACACAATATGTTTGTAATAATAATTGTATTATGAACTAATTCCATATTGATAGATAAGGCTTAATTGGACATATTAAATAGAATAATTTTGATACATGCTTGAACTTAAACATGTCAGATGTGATAATATACAAGGATATCTCATCAATTTTCTTTTGCATAACTTCATACCTATTGCGATTCTCAGAAGAAAATTGTTTGACACTACACAATCAAAGGGCTCAGTTTTATAAAGTTGTGAGACTTTTTTAGCCAGGAAGTTATATAAACGGACAACACATTTTAGATATCACAAGATAATATACTTCATGAGACTACATTGTTCATATGAATTTTTTACACATCTTAATGAGTAAACAGAGAAAAAAAACCGTAAATACTTGTAACTTTATTGTTTAAAGCCGTTAATTTTTAAGAGATTTTTCGTTTTTCAAAAATAAAAAAAGAGAAAAAATGAATAAAAAAACACTGTAAGGTTTCTAAGCAATTTTTCTGATTACGTGAATAATTTCAGAAATAATCGCTCCGAAAGTTGTAGAAATTGGTCCCCCCCCCCCCCCCAAAAAAAAAAAAACAAAGGTAATGCTCAATAAATACTTTCAACTAAAATTATTTTGAAAATGGTCGGATATGTTACAACGAAAAACTGCGCTTCTTAACAAAAAGATGAAAGTGCACTGAAGATACCCTTTTGCTGATGCACTTTAGTCTACACCAATTAAATATTAATAGTCGACATTCCTATTTGTTTTTCTAGTTATAGGCGACTAAAGTGCTTATAACTATTCTGTACGGGAAACATGGAAACAGTGTAAAAACGTACTTTTTGCATCTATAGTGCATTTCTTTGTAATAATGGCTTCAGAACCCCATAATGAGCATGGTCCAACATGCTTTTGGCCAGTTTTTAATTGTAAGAGACATTGATTTTGGCATCCACATGTATGATATGATAGCACCATTGACAAATAAGCTTTTTATATTCATTTTTATTTTGTTAAATTAATTTGTTTAATTTTGAAATTTATGAATTTTATAAAATTCATAATTCTACTTTTAATATTTTCCATGTTCTCCTATCTGTATTTTCTTACGTCCATCAGTGAATTATTAATACATTATATTTAAATTTTTTAAATTGCAGGCTGGATAATTGCTGAGCGCGATCTTGAAGTTCGTGAAAACATAGGTAAAGGCGAGTTTGGCGATGTGATGCTGGGCATTCTGAACGGCAGTCAGAAAGTTGCCGTCAAGATACTTAAAGATAGAGAAGCTGCTAATAAATTCTTAGCGGAAGCCAGTCTAATGGCGTAAGTTTCAGAATTGCAACTCATCTATTCAAAATTGCCATCTTTTGACACATATACCTAATTTACAGACCAATTAAGTGCAAGTCTGGTTTGCACATTTGATATTTTTGTTGTATACTCTTTATTTAATTTTATACGTATCACGAAAATTATCAACTATTAGCTGATTATTGATAATTTTTAGTTAATTGAAATTTACATTGAAGAATATTCTCCCCTTTTTTTATTTAAACCTTATTTGATAAACATAATTGCAAATAAGAGTTTTATATTTTTAATAAAATAATTTCAATTTAACTGCGAAACTATTGATATTAAATTGTCTAGATTTTATATTTTGTTAGTCATTTTCAACTACATTTTTTTCATCAATTCATTTATATTTACAGATCACTAAAACATGAAAACTTGGTCCGATTATTGGGCTTAGTGTTCACGTCTAACGGCAGTACGTGTATTGTAACGGAGCATATGGCCAAGGGGAGTCTTCTTGATTACCTGCGTAGCCGCGGCCGCCATTACGTCACGCAAAAACATCAAATAAACTTTGCGTAGTATGTTTTAGTTTTTATTATTGTTAATATGTAAGAAAGATACAATATACACTTATATTATGCTTAAACACAAACAATAGACCATAAATGTATTAAAGGGCTTCATATCTATTTATAATACCTAATCTAAGTTTTGAAGATGAACATTTTATTTTTAGATGCTGTTTGAATATTGCATTTAAAAATAAAATATTCCATAGAGAAATTGTTGATGCAAATACTAATATAGAATAGTTGATGTTCAGGGGTTGAAGAATGAGGTTTAAATCAATAGTTCCTTGTTTGCATTTTCTGTGATGACATACAAAAAGCTGTAGTATCCTTATCAGTAATTTTATGTTGCTCCCAAATTCTTACAATAAACAAATTCCTATATGAATACTGTGTACCAGAAATTGATCAAAATCTGCATTTGACCATCAAAATACTAAAATTATATAAATAGTCTTTAAAAGTATATTCCATATTGAGTTTTTACATTGTTGAAAAATATAATGTATTTAGTTTTGATTACACAAAATCTTTTCACATTTGTAGATTCTAATGCAAAGTAGAAAAAAATATTTCTTATATTAATAAATTCCTTTCAGATGTAAATATTTAACAGTTTATTTACTTTGTATTTGAATTGATAGGTCGTCTAAAATATACTATTAATGCCGATACTGATATTAGTATTTCTTTGAATAATCCTAGTAGACTACACTCGAACTTCATTTAAATTGTACTATTTATTCTCAGTGACGCGTGTTGCGGTATGGAATATCTAGAGAAGCAACGTGTGGTACACCGCGACCTTGCCGCGCGGAACGTATTGATATCCCGCGAAGGCACCGCCAAGGTTGCGGACTTCGGATTGGCGCGCGCCGACCGCCGGCCTGACGATCCCCACGCCCAAGCCAAACTGCCCATCAAGTGGACCGCGCCAGAGGCTCTCAAGTTTAACGTATGTACAACATCTCATTCTCATCGTGTACTTGGTCGAGGACAATGGTATTGTCCTGTACCAGTCATACAAATAACTTGGTGTATTTGAAGTTCTTGGTGAAATCGGCTTTTTATTCGGCTTATTTGAATCGGTAAAATACGTTTCGTACGCTCGGCCAATAAGGCACATGACTGGCTTGGCGTGGCTAGCACAATATTGGCATGGCTGACGCATGTTTGTTATACCAATAAAACGTATTTCTCACCCGCCCGTATGCGTCTGTGCGCCGCGATGTACAGTATATATGACGTATACACTATATCAGAAGTTTGAAACGCTTGTGCAGGTGATACACAAGCAAAAATGCGCATGTAAAATAATAATAAATTATTAAGAATCATTTTCCAAGGTAATTTCTATGAAGTTCAATTATGCGCTATTTCTCAGTGTGTTTTGAATGTGGTGATATCATCATTTTTAGCTACAAAAAACATTAAATTTTCCGCTTTAACTTCATTTATATTTTAGAATTGTTTTTTGTGAATATCACGCTCGATTTGCTAAGATTATAACATCTTATTACAAGATCTCGACCTACCTGGTGAACCCCTGATCTTTTTCTTAAACGAAATATATTTTAAACTCATTAAAAAGTGTTAATAAATGTAACTTTTTAAACTAAAAATTGTATAATTAACTTTAATGAGTTTATGATAATATAGTGCCAATAGAAAGAAAAAGATTTGTAAAATATTCCATCATGCGATTAGTGACTTTTTTCAAATGCAGATTCTCTGACAACAAGGTATAAACAGAAAAATTGAAGTAGTTATTTGCTTGTTTTGTTTTTCAGAGTCAACCAAGTAAAGTCTGTTCTATTATAAATTTAATAATATATACTTGTAATAAAAGCTGTATATACTAGAGGATTTCACAATTTTTAAAGTTTTAATACTTGAGTATAGGCAGGGAGAATGTGAGATTGCTTATTCATACTGTCATATGGTACAGAGAAAGAGACAATGTTAGGTGGAGCAGTAGACTAGTAATACTGGAAGTAAATTACACCCATTACTGTCAAAAATGAAGGTTAAAAAAATTAAGTTAATATATATAAAAGAGGAAAGGAATTAAATATGCAATGTAACAAAACGAACAAGTAGTAGCCAATAACTTTTAAGTACAAATAAAACATCATTAATAATAATCAGCTGTAAGCAAAAAATTATCTGTAACATTAACACAGACCAAAGCATAGTTTTCTAATACAGCATCAAAATACTTGATATGTTATTGTGATTTGTTATTTAGGTTTATTTAATTTTTTTACATTTTTTTTTTTTGCTGCATTGAGTATGATAACTTTAATACAATTTTATGTATAATATTTCAGTTTTCACATTTAAGTAGAATAATAATTCTGTCTAATTTATTAATTGACAATTAAATTTTGATTTAAAAATTCAAAAGTCATATTAATATACTAATTACATAATACATAGTTTTGAATATTTTATAACTTGTTGAAAATTAAACTAAAAAGTCAAAACTGAAAATTGGATATTTTATAATTTATTATAGGTACTTTTGTTGTTGATCAAATTTTACTCTAGTAAGATAAAGTTTGTTTAATTACAGAAATTTTCAAATAAATCGGACATGTGGAGCTTTGGAATTCTCTTGTGGGAAATATATTCATTTGGAAGAGTTCCATATCCCAGAATTGTAAGTTTTATAATTTCCTCTTTTTCGACATTTTTTAAAGATTAAAATACGAAAGATATTATTTTACTTTTATGAAGCATTTACATATTTAATGTTCTTAATGATATTCAAATGTTAATAGCCATTAGCGGATGTAGTGAAACACGTGGAACGGGGCTACCGTATGGAGGCGCCGGAGGGCTGCCCGTCAGAGCTGTACGACGTGATGCGCGCCGCATGGGATCAGGAGCCCGTTCACCGTCCCACTTTTCAACAGACCCGAATTCGGTTGGCTGACCTGAAAGACGCGCAGCAGAGCCAGCCCACGCCGCCGCAGCCGCAGGTTAGTCTACGTTTGACAATTAACATGATGTTATAGGCGACTTCATGTAAATCAAAATAGAAAGAAACTGCTATACGGCTTTGAATTATCATATAAGTGTTAGTATTTTGTTATGGATTGAATGGGTAGAGCATGTGTATTTAGTCATTAAATTATTGATTTTTTTTCTTTATCAACATTTACTTGGTACTACAAATAATAATTTATGACTATAATACATTCCAACAGTGTCATGGTCTGTCTGATCCCTGCGGTACTAGTTTGTACCCTGTTGCATTTAGTTAAAAAACAATCTTAACAGTTTGAAGTAATAGTTTTGAGTTTCTAAATATAATTGTATTTTTGTTTCAGTGAGTGCTACTTCGTGTGCTTCATATGAATGGTGTATGTAAAAAAGACAAAGATAAGTGTTGTAAAGGATTGAAGTGTATTTTATATATTAATATATTACTTAAGAATTACTAAATTATTTTGATATGTTTAAAGACACTTTTCTTGGAGAAAACTGATAATAGTTATGGATTTAAATAAGTTTTAAATATACGTGGATTGGAATGGGATTGTTTGTATTAGTATGTTATACATGGGCCTAAGTATAGATACCACCATCGATGTAAAGATAGATTAATCATTAATTTTAAATGTTCAAAAATATGCTCACGAGAAAAAATAGTACCTTATCATATATTAAATTGGCAGTGGTATAATTTATTAATAACAAGATCCTAATTTAACATTCAATCCAAAATGAAATAATGTTTAAATTGCTCATCATTTTAAAATAATTTCATGTTCATTAGAACTATCTCTATCTTTGCATCGATGGTTGAAGGAGTAGTTTGTCTCACATACATTTACGAAGATTCCACCCAGACGGTCGTAGTGGCCGTGTGTCGGTACCGTGGTACTGTCAAGCTAGTCAAGTGATGTCTGTAATAGTGTTGTATCATATTATTTTCAATTTTTAAGTGTATTCCTTGTATATGACTGATTTAAAAATCGCTATATTATGCAATCTATTTTGTTCATGGAATATACGGTAAAAGTATATCCCAGTGATGCATAAAATGGCCTGAAATTTATACATTTGCTGAAATAAATACATTCTTGCAACCAGAAAAATTGAATGTACAAATCAAAAAAGACGACTGCATATTCAACTTCTATTTGTTGAAAAAATTGAAACTGATAAATAAGTCTAACCACTAATTCAGATTAATAATTTTTGCACAGGTCAGGCAGCTTTCCATCTGTATTAAGCTTTGTAAAGTTTGATCCAATTAGTTGGTCTACATTTGTAATGTGCTAAATTGATTTTCCAATAAATCCTCTTCCTATTTTTATGTACGTATATACAGGAGAAAGGTTTGAACATACTTCTTATGATTGTAGTTAATAAGCGAAAGAGAAACAATTATGTTATCGTGTTGCGTAAGCCAACATTACGGTTGTGCTAAATTTAGTGGTTAGTGATAAAGTTTTCAAATTATTTTGTAAACTGTTCTCAATTTATGTAAAAGCATTTCTACCGTTATGATGTATATTTTTTCAGTAATAGAGGATATGAAAGATTAAAGTTGATGTGAATCTCCTGTTAGACTCATGTTTAATGGCATTATTGAATATTGAAAATCCATCCTAAAATTGTAAAAGTTTAGGTTATCTAGGAAGAAAATTACAAACATTTTAGAAATGGGTCGGTCCGATTGGTTAAATTGTTTAGGAAAATTTAAACAAAATTAAGTGTATACATATACATTATTAGCACTAAATTATTAAAAACTGATGTATTTTGAATTATCTCGCATGCAATACTAGTTTTAAGTGTTAAATTGTTTTATACTTATTTATGAATTGCCAATTTTTTTTTACTGTATAATGTACTATGAAGCGAGATCCTGCCTCATTTTCTATAACCAAAGTAGTTCTCTAACTAAATAAGTTTTTATAGTGTGTTTTTCAGATTAGTCTTCCCTTTTTTTTTTTGTAATTTTTTATTGTATTGAAAATGTCTGAATATGTAAATTGATGTACAACTGGGGACTAGTCTAATGGGTTATGCAGTGTAGCCTAAGCACTGATGTGTGTGTGATCTGTGTGCAAATCTAAAGCCTATTTACGAAGATGATAAGTGTAAACTGCTACGGAAAAAGGACGATATAGAAAATATTTTTCTATATCGTCGCCCCATCGGAGATATTTATGAGAAATATTTTCTACATCAAATAAGTAGTGATCTATTACAATTTAACATTGCAATAGATCACTAATATGCGACCAAATGATGATGTATTCCACTCGCCGCTGTCATCCCGCCGTACTGATGTAGCATTATTAACACAATCGTATTGAACGGTAATACGATAACAACAGACATCGTTGTTATCAGTTCTTGCGGGAAGTTAAATAATCTTTTTTGTCTTCTTATTTGGGCTTTAGTATTGAAATTTTTGTTGAAAGAACACACAAATATCTCAAAAGTTTGTTTATTGCTGTATTATTGCAATTTTACAATGTAAATAACTATAATGCATAAGGTAAAAATGTATAAATAACAGAAATATAAATTCACACAACACTAACTCTTTTTTTTCTTATCAGTAATCATTTTTAGAGATTTCTTTACATAATGGCCCCATCATGGATATATAAGTGTTCCTCATAACCATAGCACTTATACCCAGCGCATTTTATGTTTCACTATCATTATCTATGCTATTAGAACTTTGACAGGGGCACAGTGTTGTATGCTTTCTGGCAACTATTTTAGGAGGGATTTGAATATGTGACTGCCAGCCGCACAGAGTGTCATAAGAATCATCATTAATAAGTATTGCATGATTCTTCGTACATTTACAGCGCTCTTTTCTTGTCCTAGTCATCTTTTTTGAATCTTTTTTCTGTGACTCAAAGGACATTGTACTGGATTGACTTTTCAATGTATTGTATTGTTGATTTTTGGAACAACACGGTTTAATGCAATTGTTAGTTGAACAACAAGGCTTTGAACATTTTCGAGATATATTAGTTTCAGTAATAGCATCTACTTGTATTGAACAGCATGTGATGGGTCGCAATGAGGGATAGAAATATTGTAGGTCCGTTGTAGATGTGGCATCATTATTGTGAAACTGAAAACAACAAAAAAGCATTATAATATTGGCTTATGAAAAATAAATCTTAATCAGCATTAACATACTTTCATTTGGTACCCATTGTGTAGAATATATCCACCAGTTTGAGCTTTAGAAGAAGGGAATCTTCCACAAAGATTTTGAAATTGCTGGGAGAATGTTGCTGGAGAAATTCTAAGAACAAAATAATTCCATTAAAAGTAGTAAATAATTAACTGATATTGGTTTTATTTTTCAATTGCAATGAAATAGCCCTCAGTCCCTTCCATCGGCCCTATCCTCCTCCATTAGATATGCTATTTCCTCCCAGAGACCAGTAACATACTGATCACTCCTCTGAGTTTGTAAGTATCCATGGGTGCTGATGATCATGCAGTAAAAAAAAAATAGTTTTACCAAACCCTGTGTATTTTTTATGTCTACTTGTCTTTTCACAAAATTTTAGAATGCTAAACAGGCAATAATGCATACACAATTTTTTTATGTGGAATGTCTTGAATTGTTTTTGCGTGACGGACAAATGAGATTATAATGCCAGTCATAATGTTTTAATTGCTCATAGGTCATTCTAGACTTACTTAAAAGAAATACTTACGGATTCGAAATACTTCTTATAAACCAAGTGTTATTTATCAAATTCATATTATAATTGATGCAACAAGGACAACTATTGTTATATAAACTACTGTTATTACAGAATCGGGATACGGGTGTAAAAAAAAACTTATAGGTTCCATCAGAATATAGTACTGTTGTCACGTCCCCTTCACCCACGATGTTTGGTTGAAGGGTTAAATTATTTCTGTCTGAAAAAGTAATATCAAATTAAAACACTGGAATAGCTATTGGTTTTCATCAGAGATTTATTTGGGAGCTGTACTTACACGATTCCGCCAATGGTAAATTGTAAAAGGGATGCACCAGATGATCTCCATAAAGAAAATTGGGGAAGTATGGCCCATTACCCTGCATGATTATGTGAAATTAATTTCTGTTATCTGAAACATTTTATTCTATTTCAGCATTGTACATGAAACTTTAGGTTGGAACGGATAATTTCACTGCTTAAGGGTCCATCTTTAACAATTGTGTATTAAATTATTTCTGTCATTGTCAAAAATAATATATTTTACGATGAAAAGTCCGTTTTAGATGATAAAATATGAGCACAACCATAGAATAGTATGAATGCCAATACAGAGTTCATCATTAACGTCAGAAGACAATATTGACGCGAGGAGAATATAATAAATCGATAAATTATGTAGAACAGATAGAATGTAAACTTAATTGGAGCTGGTAGGCTGCAATTTTAGGATTCCGAGCCAAAATGGCAAAAAAGGAACCCTTATAGTTTCATTATGTCCATCCGTTCGTATGTCTCGGCATTTTACTCAAAAACTTAACATAAAAACAATGATGAAATTCGAATTTAGGTGTCTTGTATAAGCCGCTACTTAGTTTCATAGTTAAATAGCAAAAATAAACATTTCTAGGGGGGCACGACATTCATGTAACAGAAGCTGAAAAAATTTTTTTCAGCAGACATCAACGTTTGGCAAATATTACGACAATTCTTTCCAAAACGCCTCAAAGTTTCTAAGTAATTTTTTTACTAAGTGAATATTTTCGGAATTGATCGCTTCAAAAGTAGCAGAAATTGTCTCCCCTCTTTATTTTATAAACAGTAAGTCTAAAAAATATGAGACAAATTACAAAGGCAACGCTCAATAAATACTTTCAACGAAAATTATTTTGAACATGATCGAATATACCGTTTTAGTCTCAAAAACTGCACTTTTTGACAAAAGGATGCGAGTGCCGTGAAGATATACTCTTGCTGATGCATTTTAGCTTATACTAGAGTAATAGTCGGCACACCCACTTGTTTTTCCAGTTGTAGGCAACCGAAGTGCTTATAACTATTCTGTGGCGGAAACTGGAAAAACGTGTAGCAACATAATTTTTTCATCTGTAGTGCATTTTTTTTGTAATAACGGTTTTAAAACCCTTCAATGAGCACAGTCCGACATGCTCTTGATCGGTTTTTTTTTTATATTTTAGAACTACCGCATATGTTTTATATTTCAAACTGCTTTCGAATCATAAAATGTTGTAATAGAATAATATAAATATTGAAAAAACTTGTAAACATTCATATGACCGACTATCATTAAACACGAATTTTTGTCTTCCAAATATTTTTATTATAAGTATTGTCAATAAATTAAGGCAAATAACATAGTTTAAATGAACAGCAAACACGTGAAAAATTTGCACAATTTGTAGTTCATGTATCAAATATTATATATATATATATATATGGATAATGTGACCATTTTCATTTTTGGTCAAAACAGGACACTAAAAAAATTAACAAGTATCACAATTTTTTTTTTTTATGTTAAGAATATCTAAACATAAGTCTTTTCTTTTCATCTAAATTCTTTCCATGCGAAAACCACTTATCCGTTTTAATTTTTTTGTAATTCGTAGCTATGTTATCTGACCAACTTATACAACGTACAAAATAAGCAGGGATGATAATGGTGATATGAGTTGAAACAGTCGATTTGGGGCCTTTAAATGCCTTACCTGAGTCAACAACAATGAACATATTAAAATAAAGTGCTACGTGATTGTAAAATCAATCCTAAAAAGACCTACGAAAAATCTGAAATAGTGTATATTTATCTCATAAGTATGACCCATAATAATTATTTTAGACTTTAAAATAACATCCCAAGATAAATACGGTTTTTTCAAAATAACTTGTAAAATGAATGTTCAGTACTTGACCATTAAAAAAAACTGTGGCGAATGTAGCAAAGCGACACAAAATCGAACGGCGCATTCGAAAAATATCTTAGTTACGCAAATTTTTATTTAATAAATTTACAGCTTTGAACTTGAAGAGCTCAAAACGTATTATGACTATTTTTGAGCTCGGAGAATTCGAAAGAGCAGTAAAGTTTTATGTTATTTAATTTTTGAACGCTTTAAGTTCGACAGTAGAAAGAGTCAGGGATGACCTGCAGGGTCAACCGTCTTCCGAATTTTAAAGTTCAAAAAACTCAAGAACTAATAGATAATTATATTTTAGAACTCCAGAAGCAAAAAACACATCAATAAATATGATAGTGGGAAATTTTAGGGATGGTGTGCAGTGTTAAGTTTTTCAGATTTTTTTTAGATTTCAGCCTTAGCAGTTTCTGAAATAAGGAAAAATAATCAATTTCATTTATTTTTGTTTTATAAAACTTATGCATACTCACAACAAGCCCTTTCATTTCATATGCCATACGGTACAGTTTGCAAAACTTTTAATTTTATAAGTTGCCGCCTAAAAATGGTCCTATATTCAAAATTGCATTGCCTGTCATATGGACAGACTGACATACGAGTGAGATCTTATGAGAGTTCTTTTTTTCAATAGAACTTATGGAAGTTTAAATAAGGAATTATGCAATACAAATAAAAGCTCAATGCCATTAACCGATTAATTATTTTTTTCCTTTTTGTGTTTTTATCATTGCATAATTCAATTAAAAATCGCCTTTCGTTGACCCTTACCTGAAATTGGACAATTAAGCGTCCCGAAATCTTTCTAAAAAAAAGAGCCAGTCCCATTTAAAACGGGACTTATGGTCACGTTATGTGTGGAACAATAGTAACAGACTACAATTTGATTAGCCTTTGCCAGATTTTTTGTCATATATAATCGGAAGTAAAAGCAAAATAGAAACGTCGAAAAGAATTCTAAAAGAGAAAAACAAACTAGCTCAAATACAAAAATAAATTTTTGTTTAAATAATTGAAACCATATAACAAATGTGCTACAGTTATCACTTTTAAGAAAAACAATGGTGACATCTAGTATTTAAAAAATATTTTTTGGTTTATGAACCATTAAGTTTTGCAAAATTCTAAAAACGTGAAACAAGAGTGAACCTATTTATATGAATTACGTCATATCAAATACTTCTGTTATTAATGTATAACAAAATAATACGAAAATAACTGGGACAAGGTAATCTCGTACTGCGCCGGCCCCAGCCGTTGAATATTGTAAAGTGAGTCTTTTGGTCTATGCTTCCACATCACATTAACAAGATACATTATAAAATAAAATAAAAAAAAAAACTGTCAAGAGCATGTCGGACCATGCTCAATGATCCTATAGAGTATGGTCCGAAGCAGTTACCACAAAGTTATACATTGCAGATGAAAAAATTACGTTGTTACACTTTTTTCTTTGTTTCCCGCTTTTAATAAGTCTTTAAGTACTTTAGTCGCCTGTAACTAAAGAAACAAGTAGGTATGTCGAGAATTATTCTTAAAATAGTGTAAACCAAAATGTACCGGCAAAGGAGCGTATCTTTATGGCACTTAAGTCCTTTTGTCAAGAAACGCAGTTTTTCAGAAATAACTCAAAAACGGTATATCTAATCATGTTCAAAATAATTTTAGTTGAAAGTATTTATTAACTGTTATCTTTGTAATTTTTTTTATACTTTAAGGACTCACGGTTTAAAAAAATATTTCTAAACCCATTCAATTCACTAAAAAAATTGCTTAGAAACCTTAAAATGTTTTTGAAAGAACTGTCGAAATACGTGCCATACGTTGATGTTTACTGAAAAAAAATTTTTCAGCTTCTATTACATG
The DNA here is from genome assembly GCA_005406025.1 of Eumeta japonica. Taxonomy (NCBI): domain Eukaryota; kingdom Metazoa; phylum Arthropoda; class Insecta; order Lepidoptera; family Psychidae; genus Eumeta; species Eumeta japonica. The sequence continues at coordinate 202,128 of BGZK01000248.1, forward strand.
TACAGAGTACCCCCTCTATAAATATTTATTTTTGTTATTTAACTACTAAATTTAGTAGCAGATTACATAACACACCTACTTTATACATTTCACCAATATACATCTTGTAGTTTTTGAGTAAAATGTTTGAGACATACGGACAGACAGACATGAAAAAACTAAGGGTTTCGTTTTTGCCATTTTGACTTGGAACCTCAAAAATTATAATTGTTAAATTGAGTGTAACATTTAGCAGACTATGTATGAACAAACTGTCAAATCTTTTAATTACATTAATTTATGATTAATGTTTACAAATTGTATTCTTTTGGGTCAACCCGCCATAATTGTATTTTCGTTTACATCAAATACATAATATTATTGAAGTGAAACTTCTAATGCGACTTCTAAAAAGGTTGCGTTAAACGCTTAACGCTACCATGGAGGGGGTATGAAAGCACTGTTACATTAAACGTTCAACGCTCCTGGGGAAGGGGAATAGAAAGAGACAGCGAGAGTGAATGCGTGGCACTCGAACGCATGCGCGTAATATACCTGATACAGGCCAGCGCGAGCGTTAGCAACGAGTAGCGTCCAATATTCCAACACAAGAGGGAAAGAGAAAGAAAGGTACACAAAGGTAGTAAGTAGAAGAGAGAGAGTGAGTCGGTAGATCCCAAGCACATGCGCATGGCATGGTTATTCGAACATTTCGTATCTTACTTTAGTTATCATAATCCCATTGTAAATGTTATAGATTTGGATATTTCTCCACTCGAAAATGATAACTAAAAGATGCGATTAATTGTGAATTGTAACCAATGTTAATAAACTTTGTCTTAAAGAAACAATATGAGTTCACTTAAAATCAATTTCTGCCTCTTCCTATTTTCATTTCCACATTACGAAGTTTTACTTTTTCCGCGCGGAGGGATTCCAAGCACTATTTTTTTTTTCACTTTTTATTGCAAAAATCAATAAAAACTAAATTGCACGCAGACCCGCGATTCTCGCCGTCAAAACTTTATATTTCGTTCGAAATTATTTTTCGCATTTAGCATTTAGAGAGCTCCTTGTTATCGGGTGCCGGGTGACCGCTCTTCTACCACAGGGTCGGCGTTGATTTCGTTAGTTAGATTCGTAACTGTCTCAGTGAGATGTTACAATATCGTAAGCGTAAACGTAAGCTTTTCGTACAACACCCGGATAATTTAAAGTTCATTCAAAATAACTATCCCGGAGTTATACGTAAATATCTTTAAGAGAAATATTTAAAATTACGAACATATTTCTTGGACACTGATATCGTTTAAATTGAATCCAATTTGAAATACATTCAATTTGAACGATATTATTCATAATTGTATAAAATTAAAATGTTATTCAAAATATGTAAATTTCAAATGGAAAAAATGCAGAGCGGAATGCAAACCATTAGGTAAAACATCCATGTCCGACTTTTTTGTTAGATGTCATCATGACACCCCATGACAATAGTGCAGCCTTGGACATTATTCTGAAACATGAATTGCCAGTGGATGACCGGAGCCAATTCACACTGTATGCGCTTGCAAAGGGCGAATTCCAGGGTTATGACCCCCCCGGACTGGGGCTTTTTCTTACCTACTATTGTAATCGAATTAGAGCCAGTTCCGTGTGAACTTCGTATGCGTACCTCCCCGACTTGAAGGTTGGATTCGTCCCTGGCGTGAGGGTCACAAGTCCAAATCCATTAATCGGAAATAAAATGATTGAGGGAGCGTATGATTCAGCAATGGGGTGATTAAAATACCTGACACAACAAATGATACTAATGACAGTTGTCGATATCCGTTGTAGCACTGTAGTATAGGTACATATGCTGTAACATACCGTTCTCCAAGGGACGAAGAGGATAGTTTAGTATGACGCATAATTGATGTCTATTCTGATGGTACTGTCAATTCAAGGTTGAGTAACTTTGTTGCGTAACAAGACAAGTGAAACCTATACAAGGGATATAAGAGAAAGGGAGGCAGGATTCGAACTACAGATATTTCCCATGTATTATGTATATTTATAAGTAACATAATTATATTCAGTACATTGTTTAGATATTATTAGAGCATTTAATTAAGTTTATTTAGAAAAAAAACTTTGGCTGTCACGGGAGGCTCGGAAGATGTGAAACATGTAAGTTAATATTAGAATTTATAATTAATACCTACATATCAAGAAAGTACGTAGTATAATAATAAATACGAATAAAGTTTGCTAATAAAATCAACATATTTTTCTTCTTATTTTAAACATCATAATAGAGAATATTGTATATTCTAATGTAATAGAATATATTAATAAATAGAATATGTATTTCAATTTAATCATATATCACTGATTCGAATTCTTTTAGGAATTCTGGTAATTAATTAGTAATAGAAATAAATAATTTTAAGTCAATTTTATTAATTTTAATAATAATATAATAACGTGAGTCACAGTAATTAAAACAATATTAATAAATTCTTTTAAAATATTTTGAATTAAACGTCAAATAAATCATTGAAATCGATTAAATAACGAATTAATGTCAAACTTTATTTTGGGACAACAAATTCAAACTACAATAATAATTCTAATAAAATGTTTTCAATTTTGTATCAATAAATTATTATTCGGTCAATTGATTGGTGAAAATAGTAAACAATTTAAAGTCAATTTCTTAACTTAAATATAAACTGAAATTTTAATGCATAATAAGGGGGAAGTCAGAATAAAAGTGTATAGCATATGCGCGCGCACATCCAAGAGTCGAGAGCGGCAGCGTAAAGGAGGGTATCACGGCATGACAGCGAAATGCCGTTTGCCATTCTGGCATACGCGTTGATTTTACTACCAAGGCGCGCTAATAGATGTTTAACATCAAACTAAATTAAAGAACTGGGAAACAATGGAATTTAGAATTTAATTTCTACCCTTTATAGTTAAATAATATTCCAAATAAAAATAATATAAAACTTGCCAAAAATCGATTTTACTTTGCTTTTATAATAACATTAGACAAGCAAGATGGAAAATGTTTTAATTACGTACGCTGGAGTGGCAAATAATTTGTCTCGCACAGAGCGAGAGGGCGCATGAGGAAATTAAGATATTCACCACTCCTTCTTTTTTTGCGGATATATATTACTAAGTAGACTGTACATGCGGTCAAGTACACTGATGAGTTCAACATACAACTCGGGTTAAATAATTCGGAACGATCCAGGAGCACAATGCAGGAGGTCGTCCCGAGGAATAAGATTGCACGTGCCGTGAAGCAAAGTAGCGTCTCGGCTTCTTCCAGATCCTCACCAGCGACTAGGGATATTTATGTGCGTACATATTTAAATACACGAAGCGGACGAGTGCGTCCGGCGCGTTGTCAGTTATCGCTCAAGTCACACTATCGTAGTAACATGCGGAGGGTAGCAGTGGCGTAGCTAGCCTGGGTGTCACCCGGGGCGGATTTAAAGTGACACCCTAAAACTTAAAACTGTTAAGTTGCAGAAAAACTCTAATGATAAACAATGTTTTATATTTCGTTGTGCATTTTTTGTGAATCAAAATTTGCGGTCGGTTGAACTCGGGTGTCACCCCTAAATGAGTGGCACCCGGTGCGGACCGCCCCCGCCGCCCTTCCCTAGCTACATCACTGGAGGGTAGTATATAGAAAGGAATGGGCACTGGAAATTTAAGATGTATGTAAATCAACAAACACTGTGTCTCGGCGCCTACATACGCATTACAACGTAGGTATCTAACTATAGATATGAAACAATGCGCACTTAACCTTCCGGATACGAATTTATCAAAAAAAAACTTATCTATAATTCAAATATTCATCGATCTATAAAAAATATTTTTCTTGTAACTTTTAATAAAGCTTTTCGTATATGTATATTTATATTTTAGTAGTTATATTTTTTTAATTTGGGCTAAAACTAGCCAAGAGCAATCAGACACGCATCTTATGGTGATAGGTGATTTCAACGCTAAAATTGGCCAGACAAAACCAGAAGAAAACATGATAACAGGCAAATATGGATGTGGGAAAAGAAATAAAAGAGGTGAACGCCTTATACAACATGCTAATGAACACAAGCTATCAGTAATGAACACATTTTTTAAAAAGAAACTGTCTCGCCGATAGACTTGGCAATCTCCCGACCAGAGAACAAGAAACGAAATTGACTATGTCTTGACCAACGTTCCAAAATGCGTAACAAACGTAGAAATACTTAACCTAGTTAACTTCCCATCAGACCACAGAATGCTCAGATTCCCGCTAACATTAGAAACACCCAAAATCAGCCGAAAATCTTTCAAACCCTCAACAAGCCTACTCAAGACTCTCGAAGAAAAAGATATCTACATTCAAAACTTAAAAACAACTCAAAACACTCGAAGAAATGCTAGAGACCAAAATGATGCGCAAACTATAGCCAACAAACTGGAACAGGTAATAACAAAAACCTCGTATTGGAAAACAAGAAAAAACCCCAAACTAAAAATATTGACAAAAGAAACCATAGACCTGATATCCAGACGCGGAAAGCTACTATCACTAAAAAAGAGAACAAAAGAAGAGAAATACGAACTAAAACAACTATTTAAGAAAACAAATAAAGCTATCAGAGAAGACCACAACACACACAGAAGGAAAATCATAGAAAAAAACCTCACAGCATTCCGTAGTTCAAAGCGGGCAAATAAGGAACTATCTACCCATATGTCATGGATCCAGAGCCTAAATGATGCTGGCAATAAAGAAACTTCAACCAGGAAAGATGTCCATAAATGCGCCTATGAATTCTATAAAAAGCTATACAGAAAAGCCCCAGTAGAACCAGTCGAAAACGAAAGAAGGCATGTGGGAATAGAAGACAATCAACAAACGCAAGAAATAATAGATCCAATAAGCGAGACAGAAGTACAGCGACACATCAAGGCATTGAAAACGGACAAAAGCCCAGGTCCAGATAACTTGACCAACGAAACACTTAAAATCGGTGCTCCGCTATTGATTCCATATTTAAAATTACTCTTCAACGAAGTGGTGGAATCCGAACAAGTACCAGACCAATGGCGTCTTTCACAAATAATACTACTGTACAAAAAAGGAAACCCACTAGAAGTAGGAAACTATAGACCCATCAGTCTGCTACCAAGCATATACAAACTGTTTTCATCAATCTTGCTTAGTAGAATTGCACCACAAATCGACAAGAACCAACCAATCGAACAAGCAGGGTTCCGACCAAACTACTCAACCAATGACCACATCCATGCTGTCGATCAGTTAATAGAAAAATAAAGAATTCAACAAACCACTCTACATTGGGTTTGTCGACTACTCAAAGCGTTCGACAGCATCTCACATACATCTATATGGGAAGCACTTCGGAATAACAAAATAAGCGAAATATATAAATGTTATAAAAATCTGTACTTTAAAATCGAGGCAGTATAAAACTAGAAAGGAAAGGAGAAGAGTTTCCTATAGAACGGGGCGTGAAGCAAGGAGACCCTCTCGCCGAAGCTATTCATAGCAGTCCTTCAAGATATCTTCCGTAACATAGACTGAGCTGACAAAGGGATTTTGGTACTCAATGAACGTCTAACCCACCTAAGATTTGCTGACGATATAGCTATGTTTAGCGAAACTGCAACAGGACTCGAACAAATGTTTCAAAACCTCGCTAGTGAAAGCAATAAAGTTGGACTGGAAATGAATACCAGCAAAACCAAAATAATGACCAACAATATTGAAACCCCAATTAGTATGAAGGCCAAAATATAGAATATGTCAAGGAATATATTTACCTCGGAAAACTAACATCATTCCACTCCAACAGAAACGAAAACGAAGTAGACAGAAGAGTAAATTTTGCATGGAGAAAGTACTGGGCACAGAAAGAAATCCTCAAAGGAGACTATAGTCTGAAGATGAAGAAGATTATAATGGATTCGTGTATCCTGCCCACCTTGACATACTCAAGTCAGACATGGATTTTCACCAACACAATCAAGAATAAAATTCGGTCATGCCAGCATGCAATGGAGAGGAGCATCCTGAAACTAAGAAGAATCGATAAAAAAACGAAACACTGACATACGAAATAAAACTAAATTAGTGGACGCCCTACAACATACAATGACGCTGAAATGGAAGTGGGCAGGTCACATCGCTAGGTACCAAGATAAAAGATGGACTACACAAACAACTAATTGGCCTGGTCCCTCTGGAAAAAGACATAGGGGACGGCAAAAGAAAAGATGGGCCGACGATATTGCGAAAATTGCGGGGAAAAACTGGACAACTACTGCTCAAAACAGGCACAACTGGAAGAAGATGGAGGAGGCTTTTACCCGAACAGGGGCCATACAATAACGTTAACGTTCAATATAATACCTACTAAAACATGTAAATTTAAGTTGTAAGGATAAATAAAGCTGTAATAATAATAATAATATTTTTTTTTTTAATTTTCAACAAATGCCATATTAGTAAAATTTAGAAATCATATTAAACCATACTGTTTTAATGTAATTGAAAATAATGAATAGTTACATTGTGGAATTTTAATTCCTTTTTTGGATCATTATTGTTGTACGTCTCCGGTTGATAAACATTGTAAATTTTCAAAACTCATGACAATTTTTTTTTTCATCCTGTTTAAAATCCTAAACCATAAACTAATTCCATGCATACGTAAACACACGAAATCCTGCAGCTTTGAATTGCCTGCAAATAATGAAATGCGCAGATTCAACGCTCAACTCTTCCTTCTTCTCATCCACGTGTTCCAATTTTACTCTATTGCGACGTTTTCGTGACAAACTTCACAGCAGCAGAGTTTCGTGCATTGTACTGTACTTATAAATCCTTTGCTCAATATTATAATCCAATGATATCTTAAATTTAAGTTTTTATACAGTGTAGCGTCGGTTATCCGAACGTCGATCAACCTAACGATCACTTATCCAAACTTGCGCGTGCTACACTTCAGTGCCTGCGCTACGGTGTTCACGCACTTATCTCTACTTGTATGTTGTACTGGTATGTACTTCCAAGTAGCCGCTAGTCGATAGACTAAATTTTGTTAAACTAAATTCAACTCTAGACTTAAAATGCCTAAAAAAACGTGTTGTCATTTTTATGAAAGAGACCTGCTCCGAGAGGAAGACCTAAAATTTTTTTAAGCATTAATTGTAACTTTTTCATTTTTTTTTACAACACTTTTTTGTTTAATTCCTATTTGTCATCGAAGATAAATTGATATCATCTGTACATAAATTTGTATGGCTGAATCAATACAATTCGATTATCCAAAAAATTTTTTCTGAATATCCATGTCCCCCAATTAGTTCACATAATCGACGCTCTACTGTTGTAAGGTTGCCTAAATGACATATATCTTTTTTAAGTGACCATAGAAATAGCAATAAATTATATATATTAACATTTATTAAAACCTGAATGCAATATAAGTCTGTATTCATTTTTTTGTTTATTGAATTGGTTTTGTAATGGTAACTTATATTTATTATCTAGGTACCATTATTTATTATAATATACCATTATTATCAGAGAACCTTGAAATTAGCTACAATTAGTGCTTGAAATCAATGAAAAAAAAACCATTTAAGACTTAAATGTTCTTTTGAAATCAGTTAGCAATTTCAATATTTTTTTTTTAGTAAGACAGAAAAACCAATTATATGGAGAATAAAAAATATTTCCTAAAAATTAATCAAAATTTCAGAGAAATGGAAAATTCAAAGAAGATTACTATACATGTATATTCATCATGATATAATCACTATGATTTATTAATATGAAAAATATTTGTAGATGTCTCCATTAGATTGCAATTGAAACTATTTATAACTTTTATTTAAAAAAAAATGGCGATATAACTCTCAATCATGTAAATATTTATGCTTACGACTATAACGTGACTAAAAACTGATATAGTATGGGACCCTTTTCAGGTTGTATAAAAGTTTTAAAGAGGTTAATATTAGCTATCAAAACAGTTTACCTTTCAACTTGTCACTACAAATTGAAAAGTAAACATTTAATTATGATGCTACAATAGGTATTTTGCTCTAAAGCATATATGTAACATCGATATATTGTAATTATTAATAAAACACATAAAAATCACTATATCTTCAACATCGATTTTTTTGTTTTCCAACAATGTAGAAAAAAATATAAAATATGAATAAGGTCAAAACACAACTTTCATGTTATACATAAGCATCAACTGTATACGGTGTTCCGTATGTGAAAGTTAACAATATACTCTGAATTAGTTCTTTGTACACTGATCGCAAATGGATCTGTGGGATGGAATGTAAAAGCGACAAGTCTTCGTGCACTAGCCGGCACTGACTGGCCAAGCACACCAGCATAAATTTTAAATTTCAGTAAGCCTGAATCACGTGCATAGAATCTAATAGGATATTCTCCATATGCTTTAGGTCTTTCCATTACTGAAACCCACTTGTCGTCGTAGCTAAAAAGGCCTAAATCTAAATAAGGAGATCCACTGTATGATTGTGCACTTATGGGTAATTGAGCCAGTATTCTTTTCGTTGCTTCGGTCCTACCTCCATAAATTGCTCTCACTATCGTTTGCTTAAACCTCTGTTGTGCTAATCTCGCATATAAGTTGTTGGATGGTGAACAAGTGAACTGAGAATCTGAACAAAGTCTTGCATTCCTGAACCAATCACAATAATTTTCAAAAAGTTCCAAGAGCCCCTCTGAGGTATTTTCAAAAACCTCAAGTATTTTGCTTTCACTTATTTGATATATGACGAAAAATGATGATTGACTATTAGGCTCTGCTACTCTTAAGGTAACTACTTCCTCGCTGGCATACTTGATGAGTAAATGATCTTCATCTAACAATTGCATTTTCCACATTCTGAGGCTTTTAAACATATCAAAGTACTTATAAAATTTTCTTAATTCTAATGGGTCATTTGTTTCATCAGTTATAGCTTTGGCCCTTTTATATAGGAATACTAATAGTCTATGTTTCAAACTATTGATTGTTCTTTCAAGGAAAGGCCTTTCGTTTGGCAGTGGGGTGAAAACGGTTCTCACCAAATATGGATCATCGTCATAACAAAATCTGCCAATTTTACGAATTTCTATTAGCATTCCATCTAAAATTTGAAATAAATGGATGGTTTGATGTTGAACAGACAAAACGGCTAGAATATCTTTGTATAAGTAGATGCCTTGGTTATGGGATAAATAAATTTTATCAACACTAAAATGCTTTGTGTCACATAATTTTCCTTTATGCAAATCTACTAAATGTAAAGAATAATCCTCTAAGGCTGATCTAATTGTAGGAGTAACTGCTTCATTATTGCTGTGTATGTTATAAAAATGAGGTCTAAGGTCGTCGGGAATGTGAGCTGCTGATCCAACAATTACATAGCGGCCATCTTCTGTAAAGAGACTGCATTCACGATTTAACTGTTGATCCATAACAGAATTCCCATGATTAGATGATCCTTGGCCATCTCTGTACTGACATACATTAACAATAAACTTCAGTTTAAAATATCGAGAAAATATATGTGTCCGTATGTGATGATGAGACTCATCTGAATCAGCATTAAGCAAGTCCGATGGAAATCCCGCTACAAGATCGCCGGCAGCTTCTGCTCCTCTATATTCATAAATCTCCAAGGAAGTTTGGTCAGCAGAAAATGCTATAAAATGTTTTCCATCAGGGCTGAATTTTCTCAAGAAGCAAGGAGGTTTTTCTACATTCACAATTGTGAGATTAGGGAAAACGTTTTGATAGAATTCACGGACAACATGAAAATGTGAACCAGGTTTTCTAGAACCATATATTTCTCTATCCATCAAGCGTATTACAATATTTTGGGGTTTTATTTTACGGGGCACAATTCTTTCCATACAAAAAAAATCATTTTCATTTAGAACACCTGGGGGAACATCCCCGTAATAAGTACTATTTACATTTGTATTTCTAGACATATTATTTTCACATTTAATGATTGACAATCAACACATTTTTCTTGTAATGTAAATTTTCAAAACAACTGCCATAAACTAAATACTCTATGACTATCGATACGATCACTACGATGCTATAAACTGTCAACTGTCAATAAGCAGGAAAAAAATGTAAACACCACAAGTCTTTGTCATATTCATGCGTGTATGTAAGCAAAAAATTCAATACAAATGTAGAAATTACAAAATTGTCAAGCGTTTGACTTTTGATAACGACGCTTACTTTCTTCATTATAGGGGACGCCTGGACAGTCAGTTTTTAACTTCATGTTTATCACTTGAGAAGAAAATTTCATATGCACAAACAGATCTATAGATAGATTATGGATGAAACATATATATTATATGAAATTTCATGGAATTTTGAGGTACTTGATTACATATAGCTATAACATTGTTTCTCTAAAACAAATGGCACTAGATGATATATGACACTGAGATCATTAGTCAAATAAAATACGTAAAGTTGTTCATAAATTATACAAGATGTTTAGGGGGGCGGTGGGGAGTTTGAACATGTTTCATTTTTTTTACAAGGAGGTGGGGAGACATATTCACGTTTCTTACATTAGATTACAAAAATGGGTTAAGTTATGAATATAGTTTCGAAAAAACGCGCGCATTCTTTGCAACTTGGTGAGATATATTGTGGTATCCATAGCAACATTCTCGCGCAGTTTGGATGTATTTTCTTTGCACTCCTCAAATACTTGCATCGCAAAGGTTTTGAAACTTAAAAAAATTTATGGCTCCGATTCCGAAATTGAAAAAGAGAATACTTAAGGAAATATTCAAGGCGAGGTTTGGAATTTACAACCTAGGTCAAGAATAATGTTAACATTGCTGAAAGGATGTACATTGACGACACGGCGACATTATTGTGATGAACGAGGTATTAAAACCTATGGATAGTAGAGATTTTCCTGTGACTGATTCTCTTACTGAGTGGTTTTTAAGCCCACGCTTTTGTCAAAATATTATATTCAACTTATATATATATATTATATGCGTCCCCTCCTTTTGGTGATACCTGGTGAGATTTTAGTCTACCCCTCTTATTCAAAATCACATATATTTTTTGGTACAAATTACCTTAAAATTGTTCAGCGTATATCATTGAATACATATATACTGGCGTGGCAGGTAGTTGTTACGATAGCTGGGGAGAGAAATCGTTGCCTGGTAACGGCGAGTCAAGGAAAAAAGTTATTATATTCCCATTGCAAATTCGAAATATATTGAGCAAAGCTCGGCTACTAAACACTATTCGCGCACAAATTATGCATTTTATACATTATTAATTTTTAGAGTTCCGAGCCAAAATAGCGAAAACGGAACCCTTATAGCTTCGTTATGTCCATCCGTCTGTCCGTCCGTTCGTCCGTATCTCACAGGTATTTTATTCTAAAACTAAGACATATATTAATAAAATTTATAATAACATCTCGTCTTGTTTACATCGCAACTTAGTTTGGTAGTCAAATAACAAAAATAAATATTTGTAGGAAGCGCACACTAAACATGTAACAGAAGCTGAAAATAAATTTTTTTTAGCGAACTTTAACCTGTGGCACATATTTCGTCAGTTCTTTTAAAACACTAAGTTTTGACGTGACAACGTCTTAAATTAGGTTGCGGCTGGGAGTCACTTATGAAAAGTGTAACGCTCGGTAACGTAACGATGAGTCACCGAACGAGAGAGCCCGCCGAATGCTTGCGTCTCTCTCCCACTCAACTATGATCGGTCTGCCGCGCGCTGCACTAGAGATTAGTGCATAGCTTGCAAATGTATTGCAAGTTATTGTATGTATATTTGTATATAAATACGTATGTATGTGTAAAGGTAAAAATAAAATTTTGTTAATATGAAATTCAGTGCGAGATTCTTTGTATAAATTAATGTTTTAAATATAATTCTTTGTATAAATAAATGTTTTAAATTGTTACTATTATTTCATCCTTCTTCCTACTATACGAATGAATATTCACATTAAAATGATTTTACCATTCAAAGTCGTTGTCACGTAAAACTTTCGCCCGTATACCGACTTTACAGGCAACCTAATTTTTTTAGAAATTTTTCTAATCTGACTTGAATAATTTCGGAAATAATCGCTCCAAAAGTCGAAAAAATTAAGTTTATTTTTTAAACCGTAACACTAAAAAATATAAAAAAAATAACGAAGATAACGCTTAATAAATACTTCAAAAGAAAATTATTTTGAGCATGATCGGATATACTGTTTTTAAATTATTGCCGAATAACTACGTTTTTTAACAAAAGGACGTAAGTGCAATGAAGATACGCTATTTTGCTGATTCATTTTAGCTTACACTATTTAATAGTAATAGTCAACATACCTACTTGTTTTTCTAGTTATAGGCAACTAAAATGCTTATAACTATTCTATGCGGGAAACATGGAAAAAGTGTGTCTTTTCATCTGTAGTGCATTTCTTTGTAATGATGGCTTCGGAACCCTATATTAAGCATGGTCCGACATGCTCTTGGCCAGTTTTTAATTGTTTTCCTCCAGCTTTGAATTTCAGATTTAATTTATCACTTGACTTTGTCATAATCCATCAACAAAAAAAATATTAAATCATAACTCTCAATTTCTTAATGTAATAGCATTTGTGATATCAGTTTAACGTACTTTTATTTTATAAATACATAGTATTTTTTGTTCTGTACACTTTAGTACATTTTTATTCATTTGACATTTGACAACATTATCATCATAGAGTATGTAAATTTGTACAGAGTACCTGGATATTGTTATTATCAATTGTCAAGTGTCAATATTAAAAACCAAGATGTACGTTATTTTACTCGATCAAATATTTGTGTGATACTCATATGAATAGAGGTGTCGGTCGGCTATGGTAAATAAAAGTGAAGCTGTAAAGAGAAACCGCCTTTTTAAATATGGATTTCAGTATGGAAGACGCTACTTTACATTATGAAAAAATCGACTTTCTTGGAGAAGGCCAGGTAGATTCATTTTTTACATAAATTTAGCATTTACGATATAATAAATTTTGCCTCTTTGAACCATTCTAATTCAACACTTCAGAACATGAGCCCTTTCGAAGAGGTTATTAAGGTCATAACTACTCGCATGCAAACAAACACGGCGCTAAACTGCTTAAAAATTGTACTCATCTGGTAAAAAACGAATATTATTAACCCTAAAATTAATATTTTCACTAATAGTAATTATCTTTTTCATTCCTTTCCCCATATCATACCCACCACCCTACTTATATTTTTGTCTATCATAAAAAAAATTAATTGATCTCATTATTTCGACTTATTCTTAAAGAAGGCCAGGTAAATTAATTTTTTACATAAATTTAGACATTTACGATATAATAAATTTGTCTCATTGAACCATTCTAATTCAACACTTCAGAACATGAGTCCTTTGAAGAGGTTATTAAGGTCATAACAACTCGCACGCAAACAAACACAGTGCAAAACTTTGCTCAAAAATTGTACTCATCTGGTAAAAACGAATATTAACCCTAAAATTAATATTTTCACTAATAGTAATTATCTTTTTCATTCCTTTCCCCATGTTCATACCCACCACCCTACTTATATTTTTGTCTATCATAAAAAATTTTGATTGATCTCATTATTTCGACTTAATTTCTATACCTCCTTAAAGCAAAATTCTTTATCTACATGTTTTTGAGGAAAAGCAGCTCATGCTTTTGTACTCAAATATGACACTGAACCGATAACATATTTTACACTCAGGCTCTTTCAGGGCCCTTTTTCACACTGCAGCTAAGATATTTATTGAAAATAATGATTAGAACGCCTGTTGTATAAAATTAAATTTTTCAATTTTTTTTTATCTTTTGTGACTTGAATAGTATTTGAAAATGACTACTTAGTAATTTTGGGTTCAAGTCTGTAGACATTTTATTGTGAAAGAGCAGAATTTAAATATAAAAACAATTACAATAGTATGGAGCTGTCATTTAAATTTGTTTCATTACTCACTCTGGCTTTATTAATATATTATTTAATCTAAATAACATAATTGAAAGTGGTATTAAAGGTTTTTATTAAAAATGTTATGCATACATGAGAAAAACTGCATGTCAATTTAATTAATTAATTAATGTTTTATTGAATGATTGCAATAATTATTATATTGTATTATTGTTTATTCGCTTAGATCTATTTTTATATTTATGCTTAATTTATAGCAAAATTTATCTATATTACTTATTATGTCACTTTATTTTGTATAGCTAGCTCCAAAAATTTTAATGCAATTATTATAAATTGTAGTTTGCAACGGTATACAAAGCGCGAGATGTAAAAACTGACAAGATTGTGGCAGTAAAAAAAATTAAAATTGGGTCTCGTATGGAAGCTCAAGATGGCATAAATAGAACTGCTCTTAGAGAAATAAAATTATTACAAGAATTACAACATGTCAATCTGATAGGTTTATTGGGTATGTATTTACATTTTCCATGCCTATGATATAGAAATGTCGAAACACAATACAAAATAAATTTAATTTTGCAGATGTCTTTGGACAGAAGTCTAATGTATCTTTAGTGTTTGATTTTATGGACACTGATCTTGAAATAATAGTTAAGGACAACACAATAGTTCTTACACCGGCCAATGTTAAAGCATATATAATAATGACATTAAAAGGTAAGAGTTAAAAAAATGTAACTGCTATATTTATGTATGGTTTGGTTTACTGTAATATTTTTTTTTTAGGTTTAGAATATTTACATCAGAACTGGATATTGCATAGAGATCTAAAACCTAATAATTTACTTATTAACCGTGAAGGTGTTTTAAAAATTGGAGATTTTGGCTTAGCTAAAGCCTTCGGCTCACCAAGTAGAATAAACACGCATCAAGTTGTGACACGTTGGTACAGGTGAGTATAGTTTGTCTTCATATATATATAAATTTAGCTTCTGTAAGTTTGTCGCCCTAAAACTCTCAAAGTAATGGATCAATTGCTTTAATATTTTGAACAACGTTACACTTGAATACATATCTATCTTTATCATACCTGTTAGCATTTGTCTCAAATTTTATCCACATGTTTATATTTCTGAGCTAAAGTACTACACCAATTTTAAAAATCTAACTCAGAAAGCTACTCTATCCTCAAGTAACACGGCTTATATTTGATTTTGATACTAGCATTTGCCTGTTTGCATAGCCTCGATTTCTTACAAATTCGAACCATGATTGGTAGTAGTATCAAAATTGAAAGCTGACCATGGGCCAGAATTGAGAGCTGGGACCAGGATCAACATTAAGAATGAAACTGACATTAGCAGTACCAGCGCCAGAATTGAAAATGGGAATGATATTGGGATTGATAGAAATATTCATCAATAAAATATGTGTAAAATGTTCATATGGGTGAAGTTGTGGCCAGAGAGCTAGCATATTATATTAAGGTCATGATCTTTTTTTTTCTATTGTACATTTTTTAATAATCCCAGTGAAGGTCGTTTTATTTTTTACAGTTATGAACCTTTGAAATAAATATTATAAATTATAAAGCAAAGAAAAGCAAAGTCTAGTTTTAGAGTGTTTAAAAATTTTTTTTTCATATTATTTTTTTATGCACTCATAATTGCACTTTGTCTTGTTTTGTCTAAGCTAAGAATATTTTTAAATTTGCTATGTACCAGTATAATAATAAACTATTGATGGTAAAGATTTTTGCTAATCTGTTTAAAATGACAAATTTTATCAACAAAAGCATGTATGGGAATGATAATTTCAAGTAATTCAATGAAATGCACATTTCGATTTCATTAGATCGCCAGAATTATTATTTGGCGCCCGACATTATGGAACTGGAGTTGACATGTGGGCGATTGGATGTATTTTAGCGGAATTGCTACTGCGAGTACCATTCCTTCCCGGAGAATCTGATCTTGATCAACTTTCAAGAATATTCCAAGTATTTGGAACACCCAATGAAGAAAACTGGCCAGTTAATATAATTTTACATTATTTTCATGAGGAATTTAATCCAATCTTTATTTTCTTGAAAATAATTTGTCAATTATTTAGGATTTTAGTTTGTAATTTTCTTGTATTGATATACTTGTTAATTCGCGAAAACTACATTCTTGTCCTTGATGGGAATTAGTTTTGTATGTGATAATAATGAAGATTGATTTTTTTTTATTTTGTTATTAATGACTGTTTGGAATGTTTATGGGTTGTGAAAATTAATGTGACCATTAAAACAATTAAATTATTTATCATTGCCTATTAAATAAATACACACTGATCGAGCCTGTGGCTCACAATATCAAGAATCTACTTAAAGGATTTTTTAAGTAGATAATTGAATAAAGGATAAAATTATAATTTATTTAAATTATAATATTTTTGGACTTAGGAGTAGGCAGAGAAAGCATTGCCAAATAATGACCAAAGTGTTATATGATGGCAGACTGTACATTGAGTGGATGGAGCATATATTGTTCACGCAGAAGAATAAGAAAACATTTTTATAATGTCTACGATATGAGTTTGACAAAAATGATAATATAATGACAGTTGGGTAAACTTTCTTAGGTGTGAATGTATGCATATGGTTTATATACATTATAGTGGGCCATTTACTTTGTGTCAATAATTGTTGCATAAAAATACTGCATCTGCCTATTTTGTACTTCCATTTTCAACATTAAATTGATGTAGCTGTTATATTAGATCGGGGAAATGGTTTTTTTCATATTTTATAAGTAAAAAGTTACAGTAAAATCTCTTTGGTTGTGTTGTTTGTATCTGGCTAGTTCTGATATCATTAAATAGATGACATTTTAAAAAAAGGAAAATAAAAAGTTAAAACAGTGTCCCTATTTTTTTTGTCCATTAAAATGAGTGAATTTAATGTAGAAATTCGATACATTTCGAAGTTTTATTACAAAAAAGGTAAAAATCCAACACAAGCCGTGAAAAAATTTTTTGATGTTTATAGACTTAATGCAGTATCAGTAAGAGTAGCACAAAACTGGTTCAACCGTTTTCAGTTCGGTAATGTTGATGTCAAAGATGAACTTCTCTCTGATCGACCTGTTATGGATAAACTTGATGCCATTTTGGAAAGAGTAAAGCAAGATTGGCCACATATTTGTTCTTAGGACATAACTGAAGAACTGGAGATTAACTACAAAACATTTAAAGCTAAATAAATATACAAAAAAGCTTGATGCCTGAGTTCCACACAAGTTCACTGAAAGAAATCTAATGAATCATGTACTCATTTGCTATTATCTATTGCAACTTAATGAAACCGATATGTTATTGAAAAGATTGATCACTGGTAATTAAACATGGATTACCTGACAAGAACGTGCGAAAAAGTCAAAAGGCAAGCAAGCTCCACAGACTATAGTAAAACTCGGATGAACTCGCAATAAGTTGATGTTATATGTTTGATGGGATTGGAAGGGCATTATTTATTAAGCTTCTATCATCAAGCTAAACCATCAATTTGGATCTCTACTACCAACAGCTGATGATACTTAAGCAAGAAGTAAAGAAAAATGGCCAGAACTGATCAAAGCAAGGATGTGGATTTTCAACAAAATAATGCCTGACTACATAAATCTTTACCTACTCAGCAAATATTGAAAGACTGGTTGGGAAGTGTTAATGCATCCGCCATATAGCCCTGACCTTTCACTCTTAGATTTTCAACTGTTTCAGTCTCTTCAGAATTCTGTAGGTTAACATCAATAGAAGACTCAAAACTACTTGTCACAGTTTTTTGATCAAAGTTCCAAAATTTTTACAGCAATGGGTTACTAAAGGGCAACAAATTGTTGAACAAAATGGCATATATTATAATTAAATGTAAATAAATTATAATAAAAAATCTTGTATATAAAATATAAAAACTTTTCCCTGACCCTGATAATGACAATTTTGTAGAGTTAGATTATACTAGGCAATTTTGATTT
This sequence comes from Eumeta japonica, assembly GCA_005406025.1. Lineage (NCBI taxonomy): Eukaryota > Metazoa > Arthropoda > Insecta > Lepidoptera > Psychidae > Eumeta > Eumeta japonica. The sequence continues at coordinate 220,185 of BGZK01000248.1, forward strand.
AACGAGGACTATTCTAGTACTCCATTAAAAATAGAATATAAAATTACGACATATATAATAAAATGTATGACATCTAATAAAATTGATTTTAAATCATTCAGGGTATGAAGGGACTCCCAGATTATGTTCAATTCAAGCAGTTCCCAGCACAACAGTTGCGACACATTTTCAGTGCAGCTTCAGATGACCTAATTCAACTAATGGAAAAGTTATTAGCATTGTATCCACCTGCACGTTGCAATTGTACAGAAGCTCTTCAAATGTCTTATTTTAGGTAACCTTACTTTAGGTATTCTTGTAATGTCTTCATTTTATTTAATACTATTTTGTCAACCGTACATTTGTTTTCAGTAACAAACCTGCTCCAACAGTTGGTTCAAAGCTACCAATGCCTTCTAATGTTACAAAAGTAGAATCAGAAAAACCATCACTCAAAAGGAAGCTTTTAGAAGGAATAGATGGTGGTTCTTTAGCAAAAAAGCTGCAGTTCTAGTCACAGTTCATTCTAAGTACAATACAGAAAATAAAATGGAAAATGAATAAAAATCCACAATTTATTGATGACTGAAAATATGTTAAGAGAAAAATTTAGTGAATATGATAAGTAATTGACAAAGCATAAAAGTATTTTTGTAAATAACTAAACAAATAAATTGGTAATAAGGTTTATAAATTTATTATTTCAGAGACTGCCATACAAATAATTTAAGCACCTTAGAAGTTATTTATTAATTACGTCGCACTTTTAGAGGGTCAAAGTAGACCTATTTTAGGGTAAATGATATAAAGTAAGTAGGCTAGTAGAAGAAGAAAATTAGTGAGATCATATTAAAAAAAAATTTAAGCATCGTCAAAACGTTAATAATGACAAAAGAAACTTTATAATTGTATATGTATATTTCGATGCAATAACAGACAAAAACAAAAGTTTTTGTAAAATTCAAATGTATGAAGCATTTATGTTTGAATAAGTTTTTGTACAGAAGGCATCCTCAGGTGTATATATATAAGTATTATATATATTGACAGACTATGTACTCAGAAGTTTTCATTATAAAGCATATCTCGCGAATAGAATGTTCTTGAACACATAAAACATTTTGAACTTTTAAACTTCTAGAAATATAAATGTCATCGTAAGTCTTCATTTCACTAGTTTTCACAAACAAGATGAACGTCGTCAATTCGCTTTTTTAGTGACTCCGCGCAGTCAGTTCACTGTTGTAGGTCCAGAAGAGCACTAGTCAATAAGTATGCTGGTTTTCCAATGTTTGGTTAAACCGCTCCCATCATACCATTGGACTGTGGATGATATGGCGATGTCCTTGTCTTATGTACATCCAGAATTTCTTGAAAGCGATGGTACTCAAAGTTTTTGCTTTGTAGAATTTCCAAGTAGATTTCAAATTAACGACAAAGATATATACCTACTTGGTGCGGCGAATTGCGCTAGTTGGAAAAAATTTGTTCTATCGTACAATAATTACAAACTCAAAAAGGATAGAAAATAGAAAGGACTCGCCTGTAGTACTTCGATATCCTTCGAGTGACCACCACCTTTTCTTCTTACTTGTTTAATTATTGCGTAGCAGCGCGGGCGCGGAGTTCGCGAAAAGTCCGTTGCGAATTGCGGTTGGATTGGTACACTACTGTGTGAGAGGGTAGGGGAGCGCAATATGGAAAAAAAATAGGCAATAATAACAACAAACATGGAATGTGTGTCGTTATTACAACACAAAACACCAACAAAATTACGGCGCAACCAATACTTGTTCTCGTTATTACTTATCGGAAATGATCTAGCGACGTATATAACTACATTTTCATGGTGCACCCGCATTGTAAAGCTTCAGCTGTTTTTCCCACTTGATTTTACAGATGCACAGCTAGTATATTGCCTGCACCAGGAGTAGACACCCTTGCAACAATTTAATAAATCGAATAAGATAGTTGTTGGATTTGTGTTAATATTTTCTTTGGTTCCAGTTGCTCTCCTGACACACCTCCTCGATGACATTCACCTTTGACTTTGATATAACTAATTGAATATGTATGTCTTTTCCATCTATTGTCTCATTGTCGCATTTCTTGTTTAATATCCTATCATACAATAGCAAACTATCCCATTTCACCCAGTAGTTCATTGCAATCAGACTCATAGATGCGACCTGCCTCCGATTCTGCTCGAGGATCCTTTCTCTAAACCAGGTATGGGCAACTTTGACATGTGGGCCAAACTTTAGTGTGCAAATACGTTCGCGGGCCGCGTTCAAAAATAGTGTTCATAATTTTTAGCGATAGATATCAGACATGAAATAATACGACAATATTATTATAATACAATTTAATTAAGTAACAAAATGAAATGAAAAAAAAAGTGTCAGCTCCGACGCACGAATGGAGTTTACTGCTTTAAGATGATATCGTACATGTAGATTAGTATAATGGTAAATGAAAGCATCTATTATATTATTCAAAGCCTAATACGAATTCATTTATTTTGTTAATAGTAAAACAATTAATTCGTCATTTAAGAAAATATTGAAAATAATTATGTTATACAATAAAATTTAGTAAGATTGATTTTCTTAGTAATATTGACGTTATCTTGCGTAATGTTTATCACAGGAACAATAGCGGTATCATTAAACACTGAAACAATTGGTTTATGGTAACTAAAATATGATACATGAATCGGAGATACATGTCTGATAAATCGTGAAAACATCGCGTCAATAGTTAGTACCATTAGTCCATTGAAAAAGTTATTGGGGTTGCGTTTTTAAGGACGTAATTTTATTTGATGTAAAGGGTCAGTGTAAAGCTAAAACAAGTTTGGGGTCATACCCTTGTCCCAGCCGCCATCTTGAAAATAGGGGTTGAAATGGTATTTACGATATATCTCTTAAACTATTTATTTGATAAAAAAATTGTGAACATTTTTGTTACAAATTAAATTCTCTAAACTTTGGTCCAGTAACTTTTTGTCGTATAACTATAAATAAAAAGTTATAAGCGAAAATCTTCAGAAATTCGAGAAAAAATTTATATTTTTCGATTTAACTTTTATCATTTTACAAAAAATGATATCTGACCATTTTGTAGATCGTTTTCTGAGGAACAGCTTTCATTCGCATCATTTTTCATTAAGTCAATAGTCAAGGTTTTACAGCGCTCAAGTGAGTACTATTTTTCAGTACTCTTAACTATACCTATATTATACGAATGTACCTATAATGTGTCATCAGTTATTGATTGTTTTTATTTTTTTACTTTATTATTATAATTTTTTTAATTTCAAATTTTGCAATATTATTAATAATTAAATATTGACTCTTTTCCCACCACCCACGAAGGTAGAGTCTAGAGGCGCGTTTTAATTTTATTTATTCTATATATTATCTAGAGGCGTGTTTATTAATTCTGAGAGTTCCATTACGTTGCTGCAAGTCTCTCAAGAACAATGGAAGCATGCACTGCAAGAACATTTCATTCCTGCTTTTGCATCCACACATCGCTCACAGTTTCCTTTGCCTTTGCAAAAGATCAATTTTAAAGCTTCAATTAATAAATGAAAATGACTGATGATGAACCGCCAACATTAACACCCTTCCTTCTCCAGTTCTCCACTGGTGTTTAATTCAGAAACCCGATCAAATGCTGAGCCCGCAACCTGGTCCATCGAAACGACTAGAGGGACGGAGTAGTTCTAATTTAGAAAATCACCGTGGATTATGCCTGATGGGGATACTGGCAATGTAAAAAACGCGCCTCTAGACATTACCTCGTGGGTGGTGGGAAGTCAATATTTAATTATTGATATATTGCAAAATTTGGAATTAAAAAAATTGCCAATAATAAAGGTAAAAAATAAAACAATCATTAACATGACTATATTGCAGGTACATACGTATATGGTATAGTTAAGTACTCACTCAAGCTTTAAGCTATTCTTCAAACAAAATGATAGGAGGTATTTATTCTCAGAAATCTACGCTCAGTCGAATTTTTCTAAAAAATGATAAAAGCAAATCGAAAATATAAACCTTATTTCTATACTTTATAACACACATTTTAGTTGACAAAAGTTAACAAAAGAGTAATTTGTAACAAAAATTCTTTTATCAATGGTTTAAGAGATATATCGTAAACATTTCAACAACCCCTGAATGACATGGGCGACAAACCTAATTTTATTTAACCCTACATAAAAAATAAAATCACGTCCCAAAAACACGAATGGAAACTTTAAAATGTAACATTTTGAGTACTACATGTCTAGTTGTCCCTAGTAACGTGTTCTGTCAGAAATTAAATCTAAGTTCAGTTCATCTTTCAGAAATTGTACTAAACGGAAACCATATTCTTTATTAAAATCAATATTAAAATCTCCACCAAGTATACGTGGAAGTTCATGGTAACGTTTCTTCAATAGTTTGAACCCTTCATACACACTAACAATGATTCGTGGAGAAAATCTATTATATTTGTCACATTCTGATAGATTGAAATGTAAACAGTAACCATGACGATTTATTTATTTCAATAACCATGACGATAGCGTAACGTCATTTATCTAACACTTGATTTTACTCCCATAAAATTCCATACCCCGGGCCTAAATATGAAATCGAAAATTGTTCTGACAGTAATTCGAGTTCTTCAGCGTATTGAGCTATTTTCATACGCAGAGAGCGTGGTGAAGTGGTAACTGTTACCAGACAGCATCTGTGTCTGCCACAAGAGGATTTTGTTCTGAAACGCTTTCAAATGGCTGTAAAAATCATTTACTAACTGTCCTTGTTTTTGAAGTTTCAAATTTAAATCATTCAAATAGCCTGTAAGGTCGAACAGAAATGCTAAATCACATATCCATTTTGGATCACTCAATTTAGATAGTGCGTTATTCCTTATTTACATAAGATCTGCTATCTTATATCTAAGCTCGTGAAACCGTTTCTGCATTTTTCCTTTGCTTAGCCATCTCACTTCACAATAATGTTACGTCGTCATATTCGGCTGATATTTCGTCCAAAAACGCTTTGAACTGACGATGACTAAGCCCTAGGGACCGAATAAAATTGATGCGTTTTACCATAACATTCTGGATTCGAATGGACTTAGAACATTTTTGTATATTTAGTTCAGTTGCTTTTTCATTCAAAATTCCGATGAAACTTTTATGAAAACCGACCATAGAAGGTACACCATCAGTACATACTCCAACTAATTTTGACCATGACCGGCCAAAACTTGTGAATACCTTTTGAACTTCATTAAAAATGTTTTTTCCTGTAGCGGTTCCTTTTAGCGGATGTAAAGCAAGCAATTAGCGGCAATTCTTCAGTAACAGTAAACTCTATTTAGCCAGTTGGACTGTGTCAGACAAATCGGTGCTCTCGTCTCATGCTATGGAAAATAATTCAAAATCAGCCATACAATCAGTCAATGTTGTTTTTATATCTTTAGCCATCATTTCTACACGTCAAACAACAGTTCGTCTTGACAAACTAATTTTTTCAAATTTATTTTTCTTTTCAGGACACAAAATACTGCAAACTTTAACATACACTCCTTCATAAATTCTCCTTCGGCAAATGGATTTAATAACTGCCAATTTAGAACTAACTATAAAACTAGCTTTCAAAACATTATCAAGTTGTGTTCTTTGTTTATGAAACATTTGCTGTTGTTTTTCCAAATTTGCGATAAGGTTCTGGATTTTGTATTTTCTTATTTGTCCTGTCAGTGAGTGCAGTATAGGACGCTTAGTTGAGTAATGCTTTTATATTGAATTCTTTCATCACTGAATTGAATTCATTACACAGCAAACAAATAGGCTTACCATTGTGCAAGATAAAAAAGAATTCTTCAGTCCACTTTTGTTGAAACTGGCAACCCTCTGCATCTACTTTTCGTTTCTTTCCATCAGACATCATTTTTGTTGGATAAACTTAATAACAAAATATAATTAATAAGCACTCTAGATGCACACAGTCACAAAGCAAATTGTCCGCTAGGATATCATTCGTGGTAGTTTTCACCTTGGTAGCTCAAATAGAACTGAATTAAAGTTCAGGCCCCACCCTCTTACACAGGCAAAATGAAGGAATGATCTAAAATCGTCTAGTGTAGAACAATTGAGAAGCAATAATCTTTTGTTGCGCCGCCAGGGAAGCGGCAAACATCAAAGGCTTTGGTGTTTGCCGCCTTACTCTGACGATCGCCGCCACCAGGCTTGCTCGCTCACTTGATTCCATGAGTATAAGTAAGTTTTTGGGTTTTTCAAAATGTCTCGCAGGCCGGATGCGTTCCGCGGGCTGGTTGTTGCCCACATGTGCTCTAATCGTAATGTTTAGTATTTTTGAATGGACTGCTGTTACAAGTTGAAGTTTTCCATGCAACTAGATTTATGTATATACCATTGTATATTTGAATAGTTCTTTATTTTCAATGCAAATCTTTTAAGGGCAATTTCATGTGGATTAAGTTGAGGAACTTATGATAATAGAATAAGGTTTTGGAGTAGTCCATCTTATCAATGTGCAGCAAATAATAGTTAAAGGTATCAAAACTAAATTTTGGGTATAATTCTTAAAAAGGCTATCTCCAATTTAATAATAATCATCTGAACACAAGGTCACTGTAAAACGGAAAACTACCTTAGTGATATTAAAATGAGTGACTAGAGAACTAAGAGGTCATTTAATAAAAATTAAATGAATTAAAAATATTTATTTATTATTGCAATTACATACTGTGTTCTTGTTCAATTTAAATAAAATGAAATACGATAGAGGGTATATTTAAATTTTGCAATCTGCTTGTGTGAGAATAAAAAAATAATTATGAAATTGAATATAACACTTCTTTACCTAAACAACTGTGAAATATGTTATTATTTTAAGTATTAATCTATGTTCTAATATGTATTGTTATAGTAAAAAAAAAGGCGACATGTAATAACTAATGAAACTTATAACATTTACTAAGAATTATTTTAATTTCATTTTTGAATATAACAAAACTTTTAAAAGCTTTATGTTTCAATAATATATTGATTTTATAATTAATTGCAGATTTTTTTTAAACACTAACTAAAATTTACAATAATTCACCCAAACAGTAAAAAAAAGCAGCCTGTCTAATATTTGATGAAATGTGGTCCTTTACTTCAGCTCCATTTCTTTATTCTTCTGGTCCTTGGTTATAATCTATAGAAACACATTTATAATTCATTAAATACATTAATGAGCTCTTTCTTTCAAAATGCACATAACACTATGTAGATGCTCTAGTGAATATAGTAGATAAATAATTTATTAAAATATGTGAAGACTTTTAAAAATGTAATTTTTTGAAATTTAAATAGCTTTTATTATAGATACAATGAAGTTGAAAAAAAAATGACAGTAAAATACGCTTATAGAAATGTCTGTAAATATGTTTTTCCCGATTTAAACCACTTCCTATTAACTTTTTTTAGATAAGATTCTTATTTACGATCCACCAATAATTGTATGTAATTTCAATCACTCAAATCATTGAATTAAAATTAGTTCAAATTATTAACAGTACATAAGCAAGGTACATACTACTACTTGGCCGCGCTTACTCCACCCACTTGTGAGCATGACAAGAAATTACACATTTATTTTTGTACTTTTTTATCATATTGGAATGTGATATATACTCTTACTTCTCTACGTAATTTTATTTTGTTATAAATAATTTAGAGTTTTATTTTTCTGAAAAGCATGAGAAGTTCACATGCAAGGCGAAATAACGTTTAAATATGTTGCAATCTAAATCAACTGAAAGTGGGAACAACTTGAAATTTGGAATTGGGATTAAGATCGAGATTAGGAAATTTGAGAATGACAATGAGATTATCATTTGAATTGAAATCAGACTTATCTAATTTATTCTTTCGGCTACGAAAAACTGGCGGCACTAATGGATGCATTTGCGCCGCTAAAGCAGTATACTTCTCTAGGGAAAGGCTATTTTCACTATACGTAACTTGTCAAGTGTATGGTCAGTTGGCCAGTTTTTAAAACTATGTAACAGTTACCCCTCATGTCTGTAAATTATGTATTATTTTTAAAAGGGCTGATCAGTGGTTACAGGATTCTAAACATTTATATATTTGGAAATAGTAGTTAACACCTTAGGCGTATTTGTGACGGCGGAAAGGCGGCCATATACACCATATTTGCGTTCATCTTCAGGTCTTAATGTTCCCAACTTCTTCATCATGAGGTACACCTGGATACAACATTTAATTAATTCTATCATTATTTATATAATAGGTACATTATAATTATTAGTGTGTCTGTTAGCAATCATATAATTTCTGAATAATTTGAGTGATTGTGGCCATATTTATACAATATATTTGTTTTATCGAGACAATGCTTCATAGCTGTACTAGTGTAAGACAAGGGACACTGTGGTCAAATCATTAATAAATTCTATATTTATGAATTGAAGTGGTTCATAGTCACAATATATGTTAGTCGATGCTAAAAAAGAAAGTTACAAAATATAGACCTGATAACCAGTTCCAAAATATAAGAGAAACGTGATTACTATTTTTGCTTCTACTGGACCTGTTATTTTTATCAATGATTTTGAACTAATATTTAATTGTATATTTCAACAAAATATTGCTATGCAGTGAGTTTTGATCTCCTATTTTTGCATAATGTTTCACATTCATTTTATTTTAGAATTAAAGGGTCTTGAGCATATGGTCCAGAGCTTCTGCTCTCCACAACATGGATGAAGAATGGTACTGGTGCAGTATTGAATGTAAATTTTGCTGATGTGATATTGATGGTGACTTACATTTTTTTTTTAAACATAACGTAAGTGAATACAAAGATTTAGCTAAATTTTAAATTTCTATGTTTACCTTTAAACCAGACTATAACAAAATACTACTATTCTTTTAAATTGTTAACGCTTAGTGTATATGACCTGTTCCAACATTCCATAGCTCTTAATGAGAAAGTCACGTTGAGCAAGCAAATTTACGCGTTCTCGCTCCTCTTTCTCAACAATGCGGCCGGGTTCATAGGAAGATGTAACACATGGTGGCTTGATTTCTTTTGGATCATGGTATATTTTCTGAAATATTGTATAATAAATAAGTGAAAATTCGATTCCATAGAACTTAAATAATGTAACATAAGCTTAAGCCGAATTCCTAAACGGGTAAGCAAGGAGCAAATTTCTCCATTTAATATGTTTAAATATAACTTCACTCTTTTTTTTTATTCTGATTTCAATCATTTCAAGTAAGTTTGAAAGTTGTGTTTAAAAGAACATTGATCTGCCCCTATATATTATTCGCCTAAGGACCAAACGTCATGAAAAGTTGTTTCATACATTCCAAGTAACAATTATGTACCCATGAAGTCCAATTAAGTAACAAACACTTTTCAGATTTATTTATTACTAAGAAACTACAATATATTGAGGTTACAATAAAAATTAAAATCTGTTTTAAATCATGTTATGATGGTATTAATAGTACATAAAATTATTTTGTTTAAGTAAGTAGTTTCGATAATACAATAATACCTAATTTTAAAACTTGAGATTTATGACATGGTATTTTCCACAAACCTACTGTAAAATTTTCTCTTCCGATAAATACATTATGGATGCTAGACGAAAGGTACTGATGGTTTTGCACAAGTCAATAGACTAGTCTACAATAATACAGAGGAAGTATAATAAAAGTGTACCCATAGCCAAAGTACATAGACAACAAAAGAAATTCCATGGCAATTTTAATGAGTCGGACACAATCTGATTAACCATCCCCAGGTGTCAGTATACATTTCAATAATAAAAAAAGGATGTTATAACATGAATGCCATTATAATTCTTATAAATCGGATATTTTAGATAAGAGATAATATCTCTTATCTATACTTATCCTCAAGAATTTTTAACATTATTACTTTTGTTTATTTAAAACATTTTATTTTCCGCTTATTTAGTTTAATAATAACAAACTATTTTTTTGGTATGAAAAGTAATATCCCCCTAATTTCAATTTTTGAACTCAAAAGTTTTTTAGATTTAAGATTAAATGCTTAAGATTTAAACAATTTTTGTAATTAAAAACATTTGTTTTTGTTTCAAAAAATTTTGAAGTACATTTTTTTTTTCGTAAAATAAAAAATAATTCATATGATTAAAAATTAATGTATAATTTCTAGTGTTATGGTTTTGTTTGAAGAACTATTTATTATTTTTGTTCTATTTAATAAGTTCAATTCAACATGGTTAAATAAAAGTGTTTCAAGTCTAAATGTGGTTTATTTTGTATGTATAACCCACTACCCTAAAATGTAACAACTTAGAAAATAGCAATTATCAAAAAAAGGATTGATTCTTAGCCTTAGTTTATATACAGTGACATTTTACAACCTATTTATGTTTTAAATTAATTTGAGCTTCATAATTTCCCTAACAAAAAATGCAGTAATACGTTTTTTTGTCTGCTGAAAAATGACCTTTTTTGAGTTGTCTCGGTTTAGATCTAGGTGTGCAATATGTGTATTTCTAACAAAAATGTCTTCCTAGAACTCTGAAATATAATTTTATTATATTACGTATCTTTATAAAATTCATAGTATTTTTTAATCCATGTCACCAAAATATTTTTATGTTAAGCTTTATGGTTTTCTAAGAAAAAATCTAACCAGAAGTCACCATGACATGTTTGGTATATGTAGAATGCAGAAAAATATACCTCTGGTATAAACTTTATTATTGCAAAAATTAAGATATCAGTCACTTAGGTTCATTCAAAAAGTGTTTATATGTACCTCATGCGCTCTAGTCCAAAGTTCTAATTTCGAGTTAATATGACTTTGAGTACGCATTGACTTCTGAGTTAATTGTTTAGATGCAAACTTAGGTTTTTCGGGATCTGGCTTTTCTCGCTCCCTCTCCAGTTTTTCTTTCTCTTTTCTTTCTTCTTTTTCTTTTTTTCGCTTTTGTTCTTTTTCAGTGTGACTATTATTGTTTTTAGGAGATTTTTCAATGGAAACTGCTGCTGGAAGATTAGTGGCTGGTAATACAGGCTGTGAAGGTTCCGATGATTTCTGTTTGATCAAATCCTGTTGTTGCAGATCTTTCGACGGTCGCGGCTGGCTCTGGATTTTTAACGCTTCTGCTTTTGCTTTCGACTGCTGCAATTGTACAATACAGAATGTTAAAACCTCTCATACCGCCCGACTAATAATAATTCCCTTATATATCTTTGTTAAATAAAAGCAATGGTTACAACATAAAGGTTATAAAATAACATTTTAAAATTTAGAAGTTTCTACTCGATAACTTGAATCATAATAATATAATTATTTAAATAAAGAGTAACATGACAGTTTACCTTGTAAATTTTGAAAATTGGGAATAAAAATAATTGTAAGCCTGGTAAATGCTTGCATGTATGTAAGCCTTCTTTCATTTATAAACAATGTTAATTATAGGAAATTTTAATTTAAGAAAAAATAATAAAATCAATCAACCTGAAATTCTTCAAGTTGTATGCGTGTACAATCACCACGCGCGCGCGACGCAGCTGTGCCTGAATACAGTGAGCCCATCGGCTGTTCGAACAGCGCAGCGTACCGTTCGCCCACTGGATATACACGTCTAAAATATATGCAACAAAATTAAATAATATTTGTAACGATACTAGTGGCACTCGTGCTTTCGTCGGCGTAGACGCGATGGTGCCTTACATTACACTAACTTTGCACTACAGTTCTGCATGAATACCTATATTCATTACATCGATTGATCATGCTGTCAAGCATAATTTTGTTCCTGCTTTTGATTCCAACTCTAACCCGTTTTTGAGTTAAGTTTTGGTTTCGATCTAAATTTTGGTTTTTTTTTTCACAATATACATAATGAAAAAAATAGAAACGAAACAAGATAAAAACTATCTTATATGTTACCATACGGATGTAAATTATTACATTACCAAATTTCATCAAATTCTGTCAATAGTTTTAGTAGAGTTTGCAAACAAATGCACAGGCAGAGAAGAATTGTAAAACCATTGAAATGTATTACGTCGACATTTCTAATAACTCCTAGAGTAATTTTTCTCAAATATTTTTAATGTACATATCACCTGTAATTTCAAAAAAAAATCGATATCCACTATTTATCAAAACAAAAGGTTTGTGAGACTGTTTATGGAGTGAGGTACTCCATAAACGGTACTATGAAATTTGGTGAGCACATCTTTCACATTTAGTAGTGCAGCTGGGGTTGTATAATGTATGAGTACAAGTTCTGTTCATTATTTTATGTGCCTAAATCATTTAACCAATTACTATAAAACTGACAATATGTTAAACTCACGAATGGGAAAATTTCTGAAAAAGAAAACTAGCATTTGTATCTGATGCCTGCATATTTGTACTATTGGACCCATTTACTGAACCGATTCTATGAATTACTTCATTAATAAGAAGATCCCTAAGTAAAATGGACTATTAACATTTCACTTTGGCTTCATCTACATATTTGTGCTATTACAGATTTTAAAAATTCTTTCACTCAGAAAGCCACATTATCTCCGAGTAATATAGCACAGCTTTTATTTTGGTTCTAGCATTTACCCTGGTTCTGACCAAATTTAAACAGTGAAATAAAGGAATTCATTCTGTCTATGCGAGCAGAGTTGTAGGCAGGAGATAGTTATAAGATCGGGCAAATTTTTTTCGTATTTCATATACAAATTCAAAAAAAATTTTTATCACGTTATATATATATATATATATATATATATGCCATTTTATTCGACAACTTGTTTCTATTTTGTAGGTAATGACATAAAAAACCCATTGTTGTAGAAATTTTGGTATTTCTTATCAAAAATCTGCGACAAGTAGTTGTGACAGTCTTCTCTTGATGTTAACCTTAAAGAATTCTGAAGAGATCGAAACAGGTGAAAATCTGATGATGCAAGATCAGGGTTATATGTTGGATGCATTAACACTTTCCAACCAAACTCTTTCAATATTTGCGAGTGATTTGCCAATATTCTGAACGTTTTATCTCTAGTTCTTGCTTGAGTCTCATCAGCTAATGGCGGTAGAGATTTGAATTGATGGTTTTGTCCGGCGATAAAAACTCCAAATAATGCCCCACCAATACCACTATACACACGGCATCAACCGATTGCGAGTTAATCCGGGTGTCTCTATAGTCTGTGAAGCTTGCTTGCCTTTTGGCCATCATCTTTTTCGCACATTCTTTTCGTAGGTAATCCATTTTTGTGATCAAAATTTTCAAAAACAGGCTTCATTACATTTCCATAGAGTATTGCAAATGAGTGCACGATTCAATATATCAAGCTTTTTTGTACATCCAGCTTTTTTCAAATGAGTCAAAACTGTTTTGTAGTCAATCCCCAGCTCTTCAGCTGCTATGCTCTAAGAACTAATATACCGATCTTGCTCTAGTTTTTACAAAATGACATCGACTTTATCTGTAACAGGTCGACCAGAGAAAGGTTCATCTTTAACAACAAAATTACCAGACTGAAAATGTTTGAATCGGGTTTGTATTACTCTTACCGAAACCGCATTAGGTCCATAAACGTCTCAATTTTTTTCACGGCTTGTGTCACACAAAAACAATAAAAAAATAGCGGGACACAGTTTTTACTTTTTATTTTTTGTTTAATGTCATCATTTAATGGTATCAAAACTAACAGATACAAACAGCACAACTTTCTACTTATGAACCTAATATATATACATATATATAAGTAGAAATCCAGATTACATTATTTAACAAATATTGAACACAAAACCACTTGACAAAGTTTCAATAAGTTTTTCCAATCATATATTGTGAAATTGTTTTCACTTTTATATTTTTATAGGAATAACAACTAGTTACCTCACCTCATATTTCTAATATTAACATACCTGAAGTTACCAAGGTGCGTTTCTTCCCACTGCACTTGTATTTGCCATGAACTTTTTTCTGGCTCTTTGTCGTCTTGTGGTGCAAAATTTGCATACCTACAGTAAAATAAATATGACTTAAAACTTTAGCAATTACAATCTTTGATTAAAAAGTGTTTTAATGAGTCGCACTAAGGCTCATTACATAGCTAAGCCGGCGCCGGTTGTGTGCGCTGTTCAAACACAAGTTATATTTTTATAGGTGGCGCTCGCGGCCGTTCGAGAAATTGCATATATATATTTTTTTTATTTTAATAAAGTACCATACACGCACACTCTCAAATATGTATAATTTTAAATGGATTACTTTGGAATATATACGCGACGCGTCGAATTATAAGTATTGGAAACATTTTTTTATTGCATATTCGAGGGAAAAATGTCCTGGCAAGCGGTGGCTTGCCATGTAAACGGTCACCGCCGCCCATGGAGACTCGCAATGCCAGAGGGGTTACCAGTGCGTTGCTGACCTCTTGGAAAGCAATAGGACATCTAATGGACGAAGCGAGGGGGAAATGGGCTTAGTCGGAGGTTTATCGACCTCCGAGGTTAGGAGGTTGGAGTACTCTAAGATACGACGTGAACTTGGTTTCGATGTGGTTGACATATTCTAAAATTATATTCGCTTATTAGCACGCAACTATAAACCTGAATAAAGTATTACAAACACAGATGTTTATTAACATTTCCTTATTTAATAGAAAATGGTCATCTTGGTGTATGTCCAAATATGTTATAGTTCAAATTTGGAACTACAGGTGTGCTTATTATATACAAGAAAAAAAGCATAATGTCTCTGAAAGTCAAAGTACAAATAAGGAATCATTTTGTCTACTCAGGCAATATATATAAAATCTGTGAGAGTTCATTAATATTATCGGGAAACGACATATTTATACACTCCATTCTCCTCCTGCTGCATCTAAATGCCATTTGATTCTTCCTGTTCCTCTGTGCAGGTGCAGCAAGCAAATGCTTACTTTAATACTGTACATTTTATGACTTATCGCGGCATTATTGTCTTTGTAATCCTTTTACAATCCTTTTGTAATCCTGTAATTGAGTTGTGATCCTTTTGGACATGTTAATGACTTGCTGTTCCATGACAATCAAGATACTGGTCTCTAATGTAGATTTGAAGATTGTAGACTATAAATCCAAATTCTTAGGCCAGTATATCACATATCATGTACAAAAATCACATGACATTTTCCAGTTGATGTGATCCACTAGAGGTTCCAGAAATTAATAAAATAAATAAATTTTATTTATTGAAATATAATAATTAAATATTAGCAAACATGACATTATAAAAATGTTTTAAGTGTACAGAGTTAACTGAGCACTTATTTGATTTGAGAAATTGCAATATAGTGTAAAATGATGAATAGTAGTGATTGATAACAATAAATATGCCACGTCGATAAAGTTTGGAATGTTGGGCAGGCGTCTTCAGTAAGGTTATTTTTGAAGAATTTTTATACCATATGAGATTGTGATACAAGTTAAATTCCTATAAATCAAAGCCAATGTTCTAATTACATTCATACTAACCATCTCAATATATAATAAAACAGTAGAACTTGGTGTGTTTGTATATTGAAGGTATGCATAAAAAGTGGAGAAGCGATGATAAGAATTTGGTATTATAAGAGAAAACAAAGACACTTAAATTTAATAAATATAACCTGTTATATTATTTATAATTTAGATTGACAAACAGGTTAACAAATATGTTAAAGAGAAGTCGAAGCACATCTACAAAGTATACATGTTTATCAATAACTTATTGGTTTGCAGCAAGCGGTCACGTATGCGGCGGCGGTCCTCGTCCAGCACTCGTCTCTTGTCGCACTGCCACACGTTTAACATGCTGAAGGTATCTGTCATTAAGCTGTCCTTCACCTCACGATCCAATTGGGTATCAGTGTGGAAGCTGGGTGAATGGTTGACCTGAAGTCGATATTAATTGCCAATTATTATATTAATGCCAATTACAATATTAACTGTTTTCTGTTCTTAGTTACAAAAAGTTGATAGTTCAATTATTTTTTCTTTTACATTTAAAAAACAAAATATCATTATGTGATCAATATTTCATCACATAATAATATTTCAATATATTATTCTGTTGATCTTATATCTACAAAAATAGAAGATCAATAGGAATATCAAAATTAAATTTTGTCTGACCATTTCTTCATCTTATTATGATGCCGATACGACAATATACTGTATATTTTTCAGTTTGTCTTTACAACTGTGCTTAATTAGGAAATTAGTTAAACATATTTTTTTATTGTTCATAGATGGTCTCATAATGTTTGATGGTGCATTTTTAGGCGGTTAAGAGTTTCAATTTTGCTTGTTTTTAAACCAAAAGCTATATTAAAAGTATTACATTCATTCCTAACCATGGCCACACCAACTAATGAGTTTTTAACTTGGCTTAAATTCTGAGTCTTCGTCCATGCCATGGTGAAGCCGTAGGCTTTAGATCCAAACTGCTCAATCTGGAAGAAAAAAGTTGTGGAATGGTTCCTCAAAAGTGGCGTAATTAATAATGTTCCACAACCGACGTTCAAAATTAAAAGAATTTAATTATCCTCTATAAAAAAATGAGGACTGGTCATACCTCAAGTATATAAGGCCGTAGTTTATGATCCAATAAAATATCAAATCCAAGTATTTCAAAACATGCATGCATCTAAAAGGTAAAATATTTTTAATTAGAAAAAATAATTATTATTGGTTCCATAAAGATTTAAATTAAAACTTTATAAAATATTTCTTTTTACAAAAATTGTATTTAATTAGGAATAAAACCACATAACTAATCATATCTAACATACTAATACAAAGAAAATAATATACAGCAACATACAATTTCTTAACAAAACATCAGGTACAAGAATAACAAGGTACTATATTATATAATATGAAATACTAGTTATTAAGTCTTTTCTTATGTTGCAAATACTCAGTGCATTTTAAGCACCTTAAGCTGAAGAGCTTGTACGAAAACATTGATTGTCAATGATGCAAGAGAGATATGCAAAGATCATAACCATGTGGAAATCTTTAGTCTCTGCCTACCCTTCTAAGAAATAAGCGTGAGTTTATATTTCTATTATTATTACAAATATAAAAATATATTGTTGATTGAAAAAAATGTTTTTTTCATGATTACATTTACTCATAGTCGGTATGGACATAGATCTGATTTGCTGCTACTGGCATAGTAATTGACAATAACAAAAAGCATATGATTTCTAATATAGTTATAAAACAACAAATCACTTTAATTTTATAATATTCATTTAAATATAAATATATAGAGATGATTAGATTATATCATGTTTAAATGAATTTTCTCTATTATTCTATAAATACTTAATAGTATTCCTAACTATAAAACTAATGCTTACTTTTATTAATTGATATAAAAAATATGCAGACAAGTTACAAGTAATTTGTTTAAGAATAACCATATCGTGGGAAGGAAAGCATGCGTGGTAACTATGCTTGAGTATAGGCCATGCAGCGATGATGGTTTTCACTATAACTTGATCTATAGACGCCCACAGGCGATCTAAATCGACGCCTTGTGACGCCAGGATTTTATTCAACGTCGATATCTTTCTAATATACAAAAATACTGATTGAACAATTTCTTATCATCAATTGCAATAATGAACTACAATTTTTAGATTGACATATTTTCCCAAAAAAAAAAATATTAAGCAAAATTATATTTTTAAAATAAATAAAACTATAGAGCCATAGGATTTATTTTCATAAAAGGTAAAAACTATGTTGTGTAATATTTCAATTTATATTTAGGCTTATACTTTGATTTATTTAAATTATTATTATTATTTGTATAAAATATTCAGTAATATCCAAACAATAATTGAAAATATATATCTTTTATTTACCGTTTACTGCCAGCTTCAGAATCATATACATAGGTACGACTGTGTTTATTTAAAGCATAATTTGTAAGGTGCATAAAAATATTAGTTGTGTTCGTAATATTTGGATCTGCATATCGGCTAGTGGCGAACCTGAAAAACAATTTTGTTATCAATCCACCAGTCACATAAATGTAAAACATTTGATCTGTATACGAGAATCATAATTATCATATTTCATACATGATATATATTTCAATGAAAAGAAAAACAAAAGGGAATTTTTCATTCATAACACTATCCAAATGAATGATGAGACTTCTAAGTATAATTAGGGGAATAACCTATAAGACAACTAGAATGTGAAGGAAGGCTTTAGATTCTATAAAACTGAATGCTTGTGCAGTACAACAATGGGTATTTTAATACGGAAGAGAAGAAATCTATTAGCTGTTCTTACGTAACCTTCAGTGTGAGAATTCAATTAACACTACGCTTTTGTGTGTGTAAGATTATTATAGAAATTGAGACAGAAAGGATGCAGTAAGTTCAAGAAAATTGTAATCTTGATAGAAAAATACCTATGGAGATATAGAAGCAAAAGAGTATATATTATGGTGAGCAATAGTGTAGTAACCTATATGAACACTAAACATCTAATGGTATGTTTAAATTATTGTAAATATTCAAGTTAAAAAAATACTTTTTAACAGATAAAATCAGATACCTAACAAGACCTTCGTTGTAAACAAATATTCTTAAAGGATCACAAGACGTAATTAGGGTGTAGACTCTAATATCAAACTTATATCCGTCTACTAGATACGGCTTGGCGAGATATACCTGAAATTCACATTAAAATAAAAAAAATTATAATGTAACATTCCTATTAAAATAATTGCTAAGTGTTCATAAAATTACCTGACATATGAGCTTATCAACTGGCTTTAAATCTTTAAGTGATCTAGTCAAATATATTCCACGTCCCTGACTACCACATTCTGGTTTTATGATAAATGTCTTGTTCTTTCTTGTTTTGCTATAGTTTAAGGCTTCTCCTAAGCTATTAATTAATAAGTTGTAAAATAACATGTTAATGACAATAATGTAAAATTAATATTAAAAATTGTAAAAATTCTTACTCAGCCGGTAAACACCAGGTTTTTGGAAAGAAATTATATTCTTTGGGATATATTTTTTGCATCCTATTCAAATTTCTCGCTAACAAATCTTTCCTGTGAAAATAAATGTATGATGTTCAAATCTCATTATAATAGCAAAAAAATAGTATTATTTTGTGTGTGATGAACGTAACCAATGATGTAATATATGACTATGGATTTACTTCAAGAGAATTATATAGTATTAGGTATCCCATATCGGCCAGTCTTAAATATGATTTCACAAGTGATCTTTTTTTTTTAATTCAAAATTGTAAAATATTTTATACTTTTGATTTAATCAATAAAATTATTAACTTTTTTTTGTATTCAGTCAGATCTGATCTTACAAAAACATGAAATCTCAGCAATGAAAAAACATTTTAATGTTTTTTAAACATGAATTTATATGAAGTGAAATCAATATTTATAAGTGAATCCGTACAGACTACATTTTTATTGAAAAATAAATATGAAAATCGAATAAAAAAGGATTTTTCTACTTAGTTTTTACAGTATCTACATTAACTTTATTATGAGACAAAGTAATGAAATTTGATGTTTAATGTTTAGTACATATTTTGGAAATGTTGAATGTTGAAATAGGGTTTTAAGTAGTAGTGTAGTGTCTTCTACATTCTATATTTATCAACTTTATGACATTATATTTACTTATTAATCTTAATATTACAATATATTTTTTTAGTACCTACAAATTTCCAGCATGCCTGGAAAATGATTAATACGTTGAAATCTTTTCATTTCCTTGGCACGTTCTATGGAGACACTCATGTCTGTCCAGTAGAAATTCCATGCATCATCTTCAGATACTTCACGCATTCCAAATGCACTTGCAACTCTTCTTATGACTTCATATCGACAATTTGTTAGGCATATTGTGATTTGAGATCTATTAAAACCATTGTTGATGTTAAAAAACAGATTATTAAAAGACTTTTTGATTAATAAATAGTAATTTTTATATAAAATATTTTGAAGTACACTACCCGAATACAAGAATTGCAAGTAAAAATCATACATATTTAAAACAAAGACATTACTACTATAAAAAATAAATTATATCCATATAAACATAATTCTATGTCACATAAATAGCACAAATATTATTGAATTAAAATCAATCATAACATATAAAAGGAAATATTTTATTTGACTGTATTAATAATATACAATTATTATTGATAATAATAATATAATCATTAGCTGTTTATGAGGCATCCGTGTTATCCAACTGATCACGGTCAGGTGATCAGGGATTTTCATATAATTTTGTATGATGGGGCATGCGCAATGGCAGAATCTTGAAGCGAGAGCCATCACATCCTTGAATTGCAGCAAGGATAGCGACTGCCGTCAAGAGAAACGGATTGAACTTTGGAGTACTCTGATAGTGAAATGCTAGGAGAGTCTGACGCAACCCAGCGCCGGCCTTCAAATTGTCGATACCTGGCTGTAGACTGACTAGTGTAGTATAAATGATGCAACACCCCGATATTCCATTTGACGGAGGTGCTCTAAGGGTAAGCCTGAAGTACTTGTGTTAGATCGGAAGGGAGCCGTCGGACTAATGTTACTGTGGCAGATGCCTCGAAGATATCCCTCAACATATATTAGAGGGGTACTGTCTGACAGTACAGTGCACGATCTTGACAGCTGTAATGAACGTCCTCTTGCTATTAACCGTCATGCAAACTGCGATCGGCGACGAGTCGTGGTAGGTTTGGGATCTTTTTTGAGAATGACATCTCAAGGAAGCAGGCAGCAAAATTAGAGTAAGCGAACAGTTCCTCGCTGGATCTTTTCCAAGCACCAGGCGCAGGACAGTTGCGTATGTGCAACTTAAATTTTCTTAACAAAGGCCTGAGACGGCCGACTTGTTAAAGTCCGCCACCCGTTTACAAGTACGAGATGACGTGGCAAGTATTCACACAGTCTTTTTAGCTGTCATAGCAGTGCACGATTATAAGCTTCTCGCTGTGAAAAAGTGAACCACTAGCCCTGGGGTGCAGATGACTGTGCATTTTCAGGGGCCATACGAAAGCAATGCAATAGACCCTATGGGCTTTTGGCTGATAGGCATTCACAAGAACTTCCCTATGTAAAAATAGGTACACAACTATATGGGAACCACTTTATCTTGCAACTTATTTTAAACATGCAATATTCAATTTATTTACTTACTTAATTACCTATGTTAGTCTTTTATGTCCATTTATTTCATTTATATTATTACAATATAATGACCTTTACTAAGCCTTCTTGGAATGAGAAACATTCTTTAGTTCAATATCTTTTAATGTAAATTAAAACACCTGTAATTTAATAGTACCACAAAGTTTAATAGTACCTCCTCCTTTTTCTTTTTTTATGAGGCATAATCTCAGCTGGTATGATCGGTGCATTGCCAGAGGTAGGTTGAGATGTTTCATCTTCTGCATAAACTTTGCATTCATATTGCCTCACTATGGATGCGATATTATCTATAGAATCCTTGTCTTCTTTTGTCTGTTGGTTTGCTTTGGTCTTATCATCTAAAGCACATATTTTATGTTAATACATTAAATTATGAAGACATAACTTATGAAATGTGATTTCTGAGGGATGCAACAATTACTCCATGCCTCAGAAATCATGTTAATGGCGATTCCATTTATTGATAATAATTGACTAAGTATGGTGACAATGGTTGTTAGCACCTCTCAACACACCGCAGAATCAGTGTAGAAGTCCAAAAAATGGAAAGATTATGAAATAGTATGTCTCAATAGTGGAGTGTCATAAAATTGACAACACAGCATTGTCTTCATGAAGACTAACAAAATGATGCCTAAAAAAGGTAGAAGAGACTCATTCAATCCCATATAATCAATAATCATGTAAGTTTATATAGGACCAACTTAGGTAAATGCTTATAGGATTTATAAGGTGTAAATGAACATGCAGGCATTCGGAAAGTAGATGGTCACCATTGCCCATGAACAACCGCAACCCCAGAGTCACTTGTGCTTTGCTATCTGCTGGGCTGGGCTGTCTCGTGGGACCATTTGAATAATGACCCGTCTAATGCAAATAAATGCCTGGATGTGTGTAACCAATCTATTTATCGATTTTTATAAAAAAGGTGTGCAATTTTAAAATTGAATTTGTAACATAAGTAAATTACATTTATATTTTTTCACACACTTGTTGCTTTATTTTCTCTTTCTTCATTTTCTGTGTAGCTGTTTCTCGAAGGACTTTATGAGGTCGAGTCCCTTTTCATTCAGATATCGTAGAGTTGCTACTTCTTAAGTTCTGATGTTCCATTACAAATTGACTTATTTCCAGCTTATCAATTTCTCATTTACCTAGTTTTGTGTGGAAGTACACCATAAATATTTTCTTTGCAATCATTTTGGGTTCTAAATACCTAACAATACCAATACACTGAGAGTTAGCTGCTACAGCAAAAAAAAGGACTTTATTAATCCACTCTATAAAACCATATTTTCTCTTGACATTGGTTTAAGCAGATAAACATAAATATTATTGTTTTTCATTTTTAATATACACTGTTTTTTATATGTTGTTTTATTTACATTTATTTTAGTACCCACAACCAATAAAAAATCAATTATCTATCAATTTATTTGTGGCTATTATCAGGAGAAAAACATGAAGGACACAAGGAAGGGAATTTATCTGATTTATATTATTACATTAATATTGTTAATTAGACTTGAATGAGTAAAAGTTGCCGCAGGTAACAAAAGATTTGGAATCATTTAATAGTTTCAGTCATCACAGTAGCGGTCCACATATAATGTAAAAAACAAGATGACACAATATAGTTGTCTCATAAATATTTATTTATGTTTGTCTATGCAGTAATCAAGCAAAGACATTAACTGTCATTTGGCTTTTCTTTCTTTTATCTAATAAAATGAAAAGTTATCATAAAAGTAAACTCATGTGATTTTTTCACTGAATTTATTTTGAAATGACATAAACACAACTGGGCATATCAACTTTTTAAAGTAATAGATAATTATATACAGTGGAATCTCAATAACTTGAACCTCGTTAAGTCGAAATTCTCAGTAAGTCGAAAAAATAGCCATTCCTTTCCGATGAACCGCTAAATATGCGGTATCTCGAATTATTTAGACATTTGTAACTCAAACAAAATGTTATTTCCCCAAAAAGTATTGATAATACATATTTATACTTTATAACTCGAATTTCAAAAAGGAGACTCCTCAAGTTGTAGTTGGTAAAATATAATGACATCTTACTTGGAATTCCCTGAAATAATAGCAAAAAATTCCAAAATGAATGTTCGGGTTCAGGGCTTCTAATCTATTGTTTTTGTCTTGTACACATGCAATGAATGAATACATTCATGAAACTTTCTAAGTAACACAGCTGTGAACGTTGTTTGTTCCTTGACAACAAACGACACAATTAAGTCATGTGTATCTCGAAGTTCTTGTTAAATCGAAAACTCGTTGACTCGAATTTTTTTTGCATTTCCCTTGACATTCGAGTTATTGAGATTCGACTGTAGTAAAAAATTGATTTGTCATAAGTGAAAAACCAATATGAATGCAAGGTATTTCTAAGAAGGCAAGAAAATTATTAAATAAGAAGAAGCCCAGTGGCTAGACTTTGAGGCCTCTTACTACAGCATGTGTTGACTCTAAAAAACATTTATTAAAATATCTGTGTTGTAATCTTTCCATTTATTAGAACTCAAGCACTTACTGGGATTAACCAATTGCAGTGATTTGACAACAACATAGAACAACTCTAAAACATTTTTTCAACTGTAGATATGATGAACTCTTTCAAAACTGTAATGTTTCCTTTGAAGGTTTACCTTGATGGTTTTTATTAATCATGTATGATGGTTTTGAGTTTGAAAGATCTTCTTTATCATCTCCCCCCGAATAAGCGTTTTGTAATATCGACTGAAATAAGAAAAATACTTATGTATATGAACAACTAACTAAAGCAAATTATAACAAATA
The DNA here is from genome assembly GCA_005406025.1 of Eumeta japonica. Taxonomy (NCBI): domain Eukaryota; kingdom Metazoa; phylum Arthropoda; class Insecta; order Lepidoptera; family Psychidae; genus Eumeta; species Eumeta japonica. The sequence goes on from BGZK01000248.1 coordinate 244,304, forward strand.
ATGAACTAACCTCCATTGAATGTTGCTTAGCAATTTTCTTTAAGTACTGCTAAATAGCATTGCAATATCAAACATATTCTAGAAGACATCTACGTCAAAAAAATTACAATTCTTAATTTGTTGGTGATTATAGGGAAGTAATTTCTAGATCAAATGTAAAAAATATTTTGTTCAAATTATAAATGTGTCGATTGATCTGTTTTTTTTTTTCATTTACCAATATCTTGCGGAAAATTTATCTAAATTTTACGGAGACAAGGAAGAGGACACTATTTGAAATTGTTTTGTTTTTTTGACGTCTCATCAACATATTATATCATGAACATACATTGACATTTAATAAAAACTTATTCGAAGATCCAGTATTTTCTGATTTTTTCACTTTATTTTTCTTTTCGTTCTTTTACCCATTAAAATCATTCACGGTAACAGAAAAAGATTATAGAGGATAAGTATTATTATACAATGACCTATGAAGAGTAAATTAGGTTGAATAAATTATATTTTACCTATTTTCGATTTAATAATTTGCAAGTTTAAGCAGAAAGTTAATGCTTTATTTCAAGTTTTCGTATATTGTTTATTATTATGAAGTTTGTCAATTTATCGCGCACGTTTGAAGGGCATAACTCCCTTGCGATTCCTTCTTCGGACTGTTATTTTAATAATTAAAAAAGAAAATGTTTTAAGGCCATATTTAAGTCTCGTCTATTTAAATCTTGAAAACGTACTTAAAAAATTAAATAAAAAAATGCTGCTTTTCAGTTTAGAAATAAATTCGATACGACTATGGAAATCGATGTACGTCGATTTTTCGCAGACTATCCTTTTTACCTTGGCAACACGAACAGGGTAACACTTTATCATTGAAGTATAGACAAGTCGTAAGTCATTAACGCCGTCAAATTCTATAGTGCTGCTTTCAATATTTTTGCTTTACTGCCAAAGTACAGAGTCATCTAGAATTGCCAAAATGGCAGAGGCCCAGGAGGAATCCAAAAAAATAACAATTACTGTGAAAACACCAAAAGAAAAGCAACAAGTTGAAATTGAGGAAGATGCTGATATCAAAAGAGTAAGTTTTACATTCATTATTAATCTCACGGCGTAATAACAGTCATTGAACACGCAATCACTGACAAAATTTGTTTAACCTTTTCCAAGCGTAAAAATTACAATGTTACTATGTTTTAGCTTAAAGAAATCTTGTCACCTAAATTCAATGCCGAACCAGAACAATTATGCCTAATATTTGCCGGCAAAATAATGAACGATGCTGATACATTAAAACAGCATAACATCAAGGACGGTTTGACCGTACATTTAGTGATAAAATCTCCACCAAGACCGGAACCTGAAGGTGGACCTCGTAGGCCTCCAGGTATGATTCGTATATGACTATTTTATAAAATCTTATGAAAAGTGGAATTTGATGTTTTAATCTAATCTCCATATTTTTTAAAACTCAATTTGGTTGAGACAATCAATATTCTCAATTTCATTACGTGTTTTTTGATCTTTTGAAATCAACTCAATAGTATACTGTTATAAAGTAAACCTTTGACCTATATCATACCTGTATGTGGTAGTGGATAAATAAATATGATTTACTTTTTTTGTTATTATCTGGTGACTTGCGTGTGTATTAAATTTGAGTTTGGGTATTATCCTATTTGTAAATTTATGATTTGGTGCATATTGAAGTTAATTTGAGTAGTGGTGTCATATCATCTGCTTCAGATGTCAATTAGTATATTTTTAGCAGTTTAAATGTTCAATTTCAACAAGAAAATTCTTCAGGGCGAAATGATCTATAATTTACTGACTCATGAAGCCATTTGCAAGTCTGTTAAATTGTCATTTCCATATGTATGCTCTTCATGCTCACTTAGTATATGTTGGAAGCTGCCAATCTGCACTGAGCAAACCATGAAGAGTTAAGACTAAAATAAAAAAATTAAAGAGGGGTTTTTTAGCATGGCATATAAATTTTTTGTTGATAAATCATATATTAATTGTTTAATCAATATACTAAAAAAATAGATATATCTGGTTTTGAAACTACAAAATGTTTAAAGTATATTCCATGACTAGTATATATTTATCTGAATGCCACATTAGGATTATTCTTCTAGTTGGCAAGTTAATAAACTAAATGATTTATTTAGTTGCCAGATTGGTAGATACAAACTTTGGCTTTCATCTACCAACAAATAACTTAAGCAATATTCTGGTTGTTTTTTTAAATAAATAGCAGATTTTTCATCCCTTTCTGATTAGAAATATTATTTTACCATGTTTACTAGAAATAAATTTTTCTTATCTGAATATGTAAAAATGAACAAGTGGTCTTGGAATATTTAAAAGGTTATTTGAAACATACTTGTTCTTTTTTTTAAATTGAATGTAGTTTCAACATTAAATTAAGGTATCATATTCCACTTTCATACATACCAAATAATTGTAAGATCTATGCTTGTCTTTTTTGCATATATTTGGATTATAATTATACTATTATATTAGATATTTCATTGTGATGTAGTAATTGTAGGTAAACCTTATATTAAAAAAAAATAAAAACCGCCTTCAAAAACCTATTTAAATAATTTTTTAAACAGATGTTGTCTTCGTTGTAGTTGGTTCCAGCTAAAAATAAATCAGACACAGTTGTGTCTCTTCTAAGATTTCTTTTTGACTCAATATTGAACGTTTCATATACATTTTTTAGTTATCGAGTAGTTATAACTTTGTAATCCATTTAGCTACGTTACTTGTAGATTAAGCTATGGTTAATAAAATAGACCAGATTTCTCTTATACTTTTGTATGGAGCAAGTGAAAAAACAGTTCCGATCCCGCGAATTTATTGTCCATTGGTAGTCATTCCAGGATCTTTACATTCTTAGTTATGTGCAACTACCAAAATATTCTTATACAAACTACATAAATTATTCTTTTTCTTCATAATATAAAAGTTCTACAATTCGTATAGATTACATTTTTATTCACTTTCACATTAAATTAATTCACACAGTTTCTACTGGTATGACTAAGAGTTCTGATATGTTCCTATGACGATTGTCACGTTGGAATTATATAAATGAATGAAAATATGTAGATTAATAGGTAATTATTTTTTATTCAATGTATGCTAGGTTTTACTAATTGACAGTGAGAGTAGTTTCTGGTGACAAATCGCAATATTATCTCCTAATTTCTAACAGTTGAGGAGTACTGTAGCTTCCATCATCAGTTCAGCAGCGTGATATGACAACTACCATATGCAAAAACTTGACAAAAGAGCTCAAACACACTACATGTCTATAATATTTGACCACCACTAGAGTATACCCTTTCAAAAAAAAATTTAGAAATAGGTCCACAAATGATGAAATTATTGCTGAACATACATAGAGCAGACGAACTTAGAACCTCCTCCTTTTTTGAAGTTTTAATAATAGATTCTTATTAAAACTAGCTTCAAATATTTACAATATTGTGGGTGACACAAGTTTTTTTTTTTTTATTTAAGTATTTCATTATGTGATAATACAAAATTGGTCTAAATAATATATTGTGAAATCTGAGTGATCACTAATATTGCTTGCTCGAAACTTTAGGATTCTTTTATTTTCACCTAATACACTTCTCATTTAACCATGAAAAACACAAAATAATAATACTCCCCATAATTTTCCAATAATTTAAAATTCCACCCTTCAACTTCTTATTTTAATCTTCTCCAACTATATTTCTTTTCTTTTTAAACAATTATTTACTCATAATATTCAAATCAAGCATTCATTCTATTGTACTATAAATACTTGCACAAGCTTTGCTTGCTATTTTTTGGGTTTGCCTTGACAATATAATAAGTTGCTACAGGGAAAGTTATTTCAAATATTAATATACAAAATTCACCTAGCATCTTTAGTATTACATCTTATATTATAGCAACAACAATATTATCAGAAAATTCTATGAAATGGCACTATAAAACAACATTTAGAAAAATTATTATTAATTGTATATTGATGACACTTATATCTAAGCTTGTAAAGAAACTGTTATCAAAGAACAGATATCCATTGAAATTTTAGAGCTGTTTTGAGCTATCAATGTATAAATTTAATACATATATATATATATATATATATATATATATATATATATATATATATATATATATATATATAGAAAATGGGTCATAGGCAGCAGCGGCCACATGTCGCATCGGTGCTCGCTGAATGTAATCTGGCCAAAATTGCATACTACAATGTATATCAATTGCATACCATACACTGTAAAAAATTAAACTACTGATCCAATTATTTGAGATAAGAATAAGAGTTTTCTAGCAAATTTTTGACGTGACAACGTCTTAAATTAGGTTGCGGCTGGGAGTCACTTATGAAAAGTGTAACGCTCGGTAACGTAACGATGAGTCACCGAACGAGAGAGGCCCGCCAATGCCGTCTCTCTCCCACTCAACTATGATCGGTCTGCCGCGCGCAGCACTAGAGAATTAGTGCATAGCTTGCAAATGTATTGCAAGTTATTGTATGTATATTTGTATATAAATACGTATGTATGTGTAAAGGTAAAAATAAAATTTTGTTAATATGAAATTCAGTGAGATTCTTTGTATAAATTAATGTTTTAAATATAATTCTTTGTATAAATAAATGTTTTAAATTGTTACTATTATTTCATCCTTCTTCCTACTATACGAATGAATATTCACATTAAAATGATTTTACCATTCAAAGTCGTTGTCACGTAAAACTTTCGCCCGTATACCGACTTTACAGGCAACCAAATTTTTTTTTCATTGTTATATGTTACCCTTAGGAGATAGACATGCAATATTCCCACAATTTAATAGACCCTTTTTAAGAAGAACAAGTTCATTCTGTATTGTTTTCATATAACTCTATTGGTTTGTATGATGTATGCCAATAAAGCTTCTAGTTGGCATGATTTTTTTTGACATCTTCAGCAATCATCATTATATTTCAGCTAATTTTAACAAAATTTTATTGAATCATACATCTAAACCTTCCTCGTGAATCACCCTGTCCGTTCATGATAACCATATAGAAATTTGTTTAGGTAGTTTTTGAGTTTATTATGTTCAAACAAACAAATAGATGCAGCAGGGAACTTTGTTTTATAATATTTAGTAACAAAAAGTAATAAGATATCTTTTAAATTGTAAATTTATTGGAACGAAGTTCCTTACGGCGGGCTTGGAGTAGATAGGGATTTTGCTGTTGCGACCAAACTGAAAAAAATGTGATAGTAAAACTGTAAGAAAAAGTCCATGGAATAAAACCGTTAAATGAGACGTGCGCAGGCGCGACAGTCGTATATTTTTAGATATGTCGTTATTTTACTGCGCGTTTATTGGCGCAAGGTGACGCGAGCTCGGCGAACGGCGAGCGCTGATTGGTGGATCACACCGGGCACGGCTGACATGAGGCCGCGCGACTTGTTTACGACTTCGCGCGATTACCGAGAATCGGTCGGGGTTATTTTCCATTAACAAATATATGTCGGTAAAATATAAGAAAAAAATCATAATAATCGTAAATTTTTTTCGAAAATAGAATTAACAATAAGAACAGAAAATGAAGATGATTGAAGAACAGATAGTAAGGAGTAAATGTCATAATTCCACTACAACGATCACCAAACGATTTAAGTAGCATCTTATAATAAAACATATTCCTGTCATAACACTTAGAGTACATTATATTTTTTTTTTGCAAATTGTGTCGATTCTACATTAGCCGAAGGAACTTCGTTCCTACCTGGTGTCCCACGACACCACTCGTTTTTTTTTTCTACATATTGCAGCAGATTCATAATAAAATTATACATTTTTAATTAGGAATAGTAGTATAAAGCAATATTTTGTCTAGCATATCTATACACAAGATGATTTCTTAATAATTTCCCTTTTTTCAGCTGACATTAGTGCAACACCATTTGGGTTAAATTCACTTGGAGGATTAGCTGGTCTCGAGAGTCTTGGCTTAGGTCAAAGTACTTTTATGGATTTACAGGTATGTATTTCTTTAGTTAATGTTAATTATGATATACCATTAAAATTTGGTGTGCATAAGAAAGAATATCATGCTCATAAAAATAGGCAGCTAAATATGTATACAATATACATTAATTTGTAACACCAGAGTATCATGTTATAAGAAATGGAGTATTTCGATCATCAAGTTCTGCATTTCATATAAATATAATTCTTAAATTATGTTATTCAAAATTAGCATAGAACTAGTGAAGACTAACAAAGGAGTAATATCTGAATGAAAAATAGGAAATAATAAAAGTGACTAATTTAATAACAGTATTCTATATTATAATTTTTGTAGATCACAATTAAGAACATATCATTGTCACTTTAAAAAATATATTTTTTTACAATTAAATTAATAATAATGGTTTTTATATTAATTGTTAAAATCTTTTAAACAAAATATTTTAATTATCATTAATTTATAAACTTTATATATGAACTTCATTAAATGATGTGACTTCATTTGGTGTCACTGTAATAATGTGATATTTTTAATATATGTAAGTGACTCTTAAATTTATGCATTTATCTGTCATTTATTGGTACCAAGAAGAAAATTGTCTCAACATGAATTTAATGTGAGGAAATTTACATGCAACTATTTTCTATGTCTTTTGTTGCCATTTAAGCAAACAAGAAAGTTATAACAGACTTCGGTTGACCTTTTATGATGAAATTCCATCCCTTGCCACAGTTTGTAACTGGTTTGAGTTCAAATGTAGTCCCATTAATCTGACTGACGATCTGCATAAGAGATGTTCTTCTATAATGACGACCAAAGACAACATCACAAGCTGTGCGGCTTATGATAGAGACTGACAAAAGAATGACATACCAGCAGATTTGGATAAGCTTGGCATCAGTATGTATAAGTCAAGTGCACAAAATCCATCATGAAAATTTAGCGGTCAGGAAGATTTATACTCAGTACCTCATAATTTAACAGACTCTCAAATACTCCATTGTATTCATTGATGCCGCAGAATGATGCAAAGATTTGCTGGTGGTGTCTCAAATGTTGTGTACGACATGGTTATAGGTGACAAAAGCTGGATTTACTGTTATGATCCTGTAACCAAAAGGCATTCTGCTCAGTCGAGAAGTCGCCTACTAAAGTAAAACTAGCCTGAAGCGTCATAAAAAAAGTTGGTGGCCTCTTTTTTAGGAATGACAGGTCATTATGCAACAATCATTTTAGTAGATAATAAAACAATCACTGCTGATTGATACACTGACAATTGCTTGCCTCTTGTTTTGAAAAAGTTCAGGAGAAACAATCTTGCAATTGGATTCTTCACCATGACATTGCCTCAGCATATACAGGGTTGTTGGCTAAAGAAATATTGGCTCACTGGCCTTACAGCCCTGACCTTGCACCATGAATTTTTTTATTTATTTTTTAAAATAAAAGAAAAACTTCAAGGAAAGTATTGATGCCAAGGAAGCAGTGGCTGCATATGAAAAGGCTGTCGAAGGGACCCCTAAGTGTAAGTGGAGTGGTCTTTTTTCCAATGATTAATCAAGTGCAGCAATGTATTGATCTCAATGAACACTATTTTGAAAAACAATAATAATAAAAACAGCTTGCTAGTTTGCTTAGTTTTTGTTTTTCTAAGGACTTCTCAAATTGCCCTACATATTGATATGTTTGGTATACATATAGACCCCATTAAATACATTTAATATCAGTTTATAACATAAAGGAAATGAACACAAGTATTATCTTCTTTATTTTATAAAATCAAAATATTGGATATAATATTTAATATCTTAGTTAATATGGTTTAAAGGAGATATTTGAAATTAGTTAACATTTTGAACATTTTTTATGATATAGAGAAAAAATCTAAATAATAAAAAAATAAAACTGAAGTTATTGTAATATTTTTTTGTGTGCAGTGTCATTTAAGAAAAATGGGTAACAACTATGCAGTATGAGTTCATTCTAAAACTTAATATGAATTATTGGCTAACTAGTTGTCAGTCATTTTATTCCTGTATTTTGTTGAGATATGATAATATTTTCTATAAAATTTATATCAAGTATGTTTTAATATTATTGAATGACTCCTGTAATGCATTACTATTTCACTGTATTTACATAAATACATAATTATGTATAAAATTTTAAGTGTGTTAAAACACTTTCTACAGTCTCAAAATATAAAAATGCATGTTCAAGAGTGTACCAGCAAATGGTACACTCTTGAAGCGCAGTCTTAGGCAATAACTCTAAAATAGTATATCCGATCATGTTCAAAATATTTTTTTTTAATATATATATAATTGTATATATACAAAATATTCTAGTGTTTATAAAAAGGCTGTCTATTGGGCTAATCAAATGACAAAACCCAGAATCATTAAGAGCAAAATTGTTTCATCAAAACTAGAAATTTAAATACATTGAGAACTTTTATCACCAATATACAGCACATAAAGGACCTAACTTGACACTACATACAGTACATCCTGGATGTCAGCATGTATGGGATTTGGATGGCCCTCATGAAAAACAATAAAGCACCAGGTGAAAATTTATTGTAGCCCCTGGTGCTGTTGTTCAAAAAAAAAGATAACATCTCATTAAAGAATTACATACAAACCCATTATGCATTTAAACCATATATTTACATGTTCAATGAGTTTCAATTACCTATATAAGCCAGTTTTCAACAAGACTTCAGCACCATGAACCACATCCACACCTTTCAGCAAATTTTACAAGATATGCTACACATATCTTTACTCACTATTAATCTCATAAATTAATGCAGTCACTAAACATATGATAAAAAAATTATGCTTGGAATTTTTCGGCAATATAAAATTTGAAATGGTAAATCCAGAGAAGAACCATAATACTAGACATTTCATATCATACAATACTTTATAGAATCAACAAGTCGAAGTAGCAATGGGCAAGCCACATCACTCATAGTACCGATAATTGCTGGGGATAATGTTCTCCATGAACTGAATGTCACAATGTGAGATGATCTCCCTTTAGGTGGATGGACTGTAACTGGTAAGAGTCACGGGTTGCCTATGATTACAGGTGACCCAAGATTGAACATCTTGGAAATTCAATGCGGAGGCTTATATCTAGCAATATATGAACAATGGTTGAAACGAACGAACTTATGAATACAAATTTTATAATAAAGTATTTGATAATGTAAAGTTACATATAGGTAACTTTAATTGTGTTTCAAAATATCAACTGTAATGTAACCTATAGTACTTATTTTTTTTTTGTAGTATTTTTAACATGTTGAAACTAAGACACCTTGGATAAATATATAAAAAAAAAAGGCAAGTGAAAATACTACACATTGAGGTTCTGCTTAGATGCTTTTTTATGAAAAATTAATGAAACTACACAAAAAATTATATATTCAAAATTTATTTATTTTTATTTAGGCACGCATGCAGCAAGAACTTTTATCAAATCCAGACATGTTGCGTCAAGTTTTAGACAACCCTTTAGTCCAACAAATGATGAATGATCCAGAAAATATGCGCACTCTCATCACTTCCAACCCGCAAATGCAAGACCTTATGGCTGTGAGTATGCATTGAACATACAAAATATGGGCAAATTGAGCCGAGACCAGTTTTTACATTATACTGTTATTTATTTTTCATAAAGGTGTAGTAAATATTTCAGAAATTCCAAAAGTTATTTTTATTTACAGACTCCACTGCTATGTATAATTTTCTTTTACATTGCTAACAGATAAACTTTAACATTAAACTGGAAAATGTGTTTTTTTTTAAAGAAAATGTTATTATATAAATATTTTATATGTAAAAATCATGTCTTTGGATACCTTTAATGCTTTTCATTTGGTATGGGTATTTAATGACTTTTTTTATAATTATTGGCTCACAATAGCAATCCCACTTATTTTCAATATTAATTCATATATTTTTATTTTTCTGTACTCTGGAACACTTTCTGTGTCTGTCCTTCTATAAAATAATAATATAAGCAGACATATGTATATTAAAGTTATTCACTAATGTAATTCCAATTTTGGTATTGAACATTTTATTATTTATCATATAAAATTCATGTTTTTGGTAACTTAATTTTGGATAGTAATTTCTTAATTGTTTTTAACATTTTCTTCATTTTATGTTCTTTTTAAATCATAAAATATTTACCTGTATCAGAGGAATCCAGAAATTAGCCACATGCTTAACAATCCAGAATTATTGAGACAAACTATGGAATTGGCCCGTAACCCTGCCATGTTACAAGAGCTAATGCGCTCTCATGATCGTGCTCTATCCAACTTGGAAAGCATACCAGGTAATTCTTAAAATATATTATTTCTCGGTATTTTTTCCTTTTTTTTTTTTTAAATTATACTGAATGTAAAGCATTTCAATTATTAACATTTAAATATAAAAATTATAATGAACATTTAAGAAATATGATTATTAAATTAGTCATTTAATATGGACAGTATTAAGTATTTAATTTAATAATACTTTTTCAGGTGGTTACAATGCCTTACAGAGAATGTATAGGGATATCCAAGAACCCATGTTAAATGCAGCCAGTAGCATGGCGGGAAACCCATTCTCAGGACTTGTTGATAATTCAGGTAGTTTTTTTTTTATTCACAAATTATATATGTCGCTAATTATAGATATTTTTATACTATTTTTAAGAGCACTGATGGTTGAGGTGTTAAGAGAGTTGCTTTTAAACCTAAAGGTACCAGGTTTGTATCTGGATTATGACCAATAACATTTCGCTTCATGCCTAGAAGAGCATGTTCAACTATTGCTTTTATTGTAACTGTATTGGTGATCATGATCATTAATAGTGTCCAATCTGCATTGAGCAAGTATGGAGGATATATGGGCCAAGTCCTGTAATTAGGAATAAAAAGATTGCAGAAGGACATACTCAGCTTCACGGTGACAAAAATCTTGCAACTGTTGTTATTATAATAACACTTCAAAGCAAATTAAATGTAATTGTCCAATAGATGCATTATCGAAGAATCATTATCTCCTAAGTATTGCTTTTATCTATGCTAGATGTGCAAAATAAGAATACTTATAGTGATTTTATGAAAGTGTAAAAGCAGATTTTAAATTAGTAGTATAGCTTTCATGCAGCAGTGTAAGCAATACCACAATTTCATATTATCAATAGAAATTGAAACAAAGTTAAATTCAAAATTTTGTATATTGATTTTATATGTTCCAACCAAATAGTCAACCAGGGTAATTGTGAACAGGAGCAACTGAAAGCAGCATACATAATTTATTTATCTCACATTTTCGACATTCGAACATGAAATATATTGAAATACATTCAAGTACCACGAGCAAGGCAAATCTGTAATTCTAATGCCTCTAATCTAACTTTAATGAAAGTTAGATTTTATTTCATATGTATTTTATATGCATTTTGCATTTCTACTCATGACTCTATTCTCTATTATAAGTTCATATTTTTCAATATTGTTCACAATTATCCTGTTATATAGATTCGATAAATAGAATTTTAAATTAATTAATTGCAAATGTTTATTTAAAATTTAAGTGGTTGTAAAATTTTAATTTAAATTTCTTTATTTTTTCACTCATTTTAATATAAAGCCATATCTGTCAGATATTTTACATTAATGTTTTTATAGTAAATATATAATATGGATTTTTTTTTATAGATGGCACTAATCCCCAACAAGGATCTGAAAATAGACAGCCTTTACCAAATCCATGGCAAAGAGGAGGTAGCGGATCTGGAACAGGTGGTACTGGTGGGACTGGTACAGGCACAGGACCGGGTTTGCTAAATACTCCAGGCATGCAGTCTTTGTTGCAACAGATGTCAGAAAATCCTCGTCTGGTGCAATCCATGCTTTCTGCACCTTACACTAACAACATGCTTCAGGCGATGGCTGCTGATCCAGAAATGGCTTCACAACTCATTAACCAGGTGAGATTATCAATATAATGTAAAGATTTTTAATTAATTCAAATTCAAAAGACCTTTTATTTTGTAAGTTATAAGAATATTTTTTTGCAAAATTACATTTTATTAATTGCTAATGAGTGAAACATATTTGTAATATAAAACATGTTATTTTTTCAGTAAGATATATATTTTGTATACATACAGGAAAAAACTTATTATAATATCTCATATAAGGAAAATAAACACTTATTAATTGTTTACAATTTTATTGTATATTATTTTATCTAAAACTATTGTAACACTTTGTCCACTAAGTTTTATGACCAGTACTTCATTCAAATACAGTAGCATAACAGACCAAAAGTGTATCCCATGACAATACAACTGGTAGGTGGATATTAATAATATGACCTGATGCGCCACTATTAGGACCACCGCCATATTCAAAAGCATTCATTTTGTTATATTTTTACACATTTTATTATACTAAAACTTCTAAAAAAAAAATCTAGTTTCTTGTTGGTTATCTTAGTAACGATTCCTGTGATGTAATACAATGGTATTATTTTAAAATATTGGACTATAAGATTATTTTTTATCTATTTGTATCAGCAACTTTGTTTGTGCGAAATTTATTTTTTTATGAACAATTTTTAAGAATTGCCTAATTTTATACAAATCTAAAGCTTATTTGTTGCTCAAGTTATGCTCAAATACATGTGAAAAAAACTCAATGAAAGTTCATTCAGTAGTGTTGAAGATTAGTTTGTTCAAACAGACAAAATTTTTAAGTATAGACATTTTATTTTTTCACAGTCCTAATATCATTCAAATCCAATTAATACATTTTCAATGTACAGATATGACAATTCTATAGTATTATAATATTTATAGATATTCCAATATTTGAATGTCCAGATTACTATGTTATATTGATAACTGAAATGGAATGAAAAATGCAAACCTTTCTATATTAAAATAAGGCTTATTATTTATGAATAGAGGTAATTAGGTTTATTTTTTGTTTCAGAATCCGATGTTTGCAAATAACCCACAGCTTCAGGAACAAATCAGGACTATGATGCCGCAAATGCTAGCACAATTACAAAACCCTGAAACGCAACAGATGATGTCAAATCCACAGGTTATTACAACATAGTTTCATAAGTAAATCTTCATTGTCATTTCTTTCATATTTTATCCAATCAAGTGTCAACTTCGTCACGGCGCCACCGTCGTGGGTCCGCCATTTTCTCGTCTCGCCGCGACGTGTGACTTGAACGCAAACAATTTCATTTTTTGTATAGAGTTTGAACTAGGACCCTATAGTTGTTATAAATTTTAGAAACTTAGATAAAATTTGCTAATTTTATAAAAGATAACTAATTGAAAAGATGTCCAGTAACAAAAAATGAAATGCTAAACTTAGAAAAGCTCTACTTTCCAAGAATTTGCTCAAATACAAAGAAATAAGACAAATTTTTTGTTCTTTTTTGTATTTTCTCTGTTACTTATTAACTAGTTTACAATAATATCTAAAAAAAATCGATACTCCATGCATTTCTTTTTTAAAAGAGACATTACATTGCAAGGCGTCGAAGGACTGCGCTCAGGTAAAGAGTGTTTTTTTAAAGTCCATTTTTATGCTGGATCTATTTCAAACAGAGCGATTCATTGTGTGCACCTTTGGAGCCCTTAATAGACTATACTAAAATGTAAAGAATTGTATATTTTTGTTGTTTGCTTTGTGAATAAAAATTTAAAACTGAAATTAGTTGAAAAATGGCAAGTGTTAAAATTAAGTTTATACAATGAAACATATTCATATATGTGCGAATTTAAGGCATTATATAAAAAATAGAATAACTATTCTACAAAAAAATTTTGAAAACAATAAACTTTACATAGAAAATTTTTTCAGTACAGCTCTTTGAAAAACCATAAAATTTCTGAAATTTGTGACGAGTATGGTATGGGTGTGCCCTGTGACAAGGGCACATAAATATTCAATGTTGAAATGCTTTTATATATCACAAAATTAATCAAACACTAACATAAAGTCAATGTTTATAAAGTTTCACACCATTTTCATAATAAAGGGATTTTAACCGAAATAGTAACAGTTTTACAAGCCAAGCTTGTCGATTGAAATTTTACCTGAAAATATTCGAATTAACTAAAAATGTTTATAAAAAACAAAAATATGTATTTAAGTTTCATGTTGAACACTTCTTTCAAGTTTATTATGCTTTTAAAAGGATTTAATTAATAACTAAAGCTTACACTTTCACCCCATATAAAACCACGAAAGAGAATGAAAAATACACAGGTCAGTAATGCCACAGCTCTTTAATTAAAGGAGTAAAATTGTAGCTTCATTCCTAAAGTTACTATTCTGAGCATTAAACCTACCAAAGACAATTTAAAAAAAAATCAAGCCAATTTCAAGCTCGGCGGTGAGTCCTGGAGCAGGACTTTGACTGTTGATGAGTGAGTCCTGCTCCAGTTTTGTTATTTGATATTTAATAGTTTTTGTAAAATATTTTTGTTTTCTATCAATATAACCAGTCATATATTCTAATCCATATTTTATGAATAATTTAAAATTTCATCATTTGCATCTACTACTAATTATATACATTGTATTTGTGTATATATTTTTCGATAATGATATTTATTTTATTTATACATTTAAAGTGTGAAAATGTATATTTAAATTGAATATCATAAATATTTAAAGGGGAATAAAGCTTATGATTAATAATTAATTGATGTTTTTAAAATAATTATTCCACTACTTATGATTGATTTCCTAAATCATTTCTTTTTTTGATTAATTTAGCATAAAAGAAAACTTGGCTTTCTTTTACATTTGTATTTCTAAAGATATGCCAAAAAGATTGAAATATACAGTATATATAATAAACTAAAAAAGTTAGAAACATGTAACTACATCAAAACTTATAAATTAAATATATATATTCACAACAGATGAATTTTATGAAAACACAAATGCAATACTTGCGTTTTATTACAGACGGAACAAATTTCAAATCTTTATCAGTATAATATATAATTAAATCATGATATTTTGCAGGCTTTAAATGCACTTCTACAAATACAGCAAGGCATAGACCAACTCCGCAACGCTGCTCCCAATTTAGTGAACAACTTGGGGCTGGGCGTTGGCGCCGCAACCGCCACTCCGCCGCCGCGGCCTGCGCCCGGTACGCCCGCCCCACAGGCCCGTCAGCAACAGAATACGGAGCTCTTTTCACAGGTTTGTATATCATATTGTACTCATAAATATATAATTAGATGAAATAGATACATACAAACTAATTTTCCAAATAGTTGTTGAGCTATGGATGTTTTAATTGATTTTTTTATATAACTTATAAAAGCCTTACTTAAAGAAGCCTAAGTACACCTTGTGTATATTTAGAAATTCATTTTAAAACTATGGATCAAAGAATGCAAATTCTTCAAGATTTATGAAAATACTCTGATTAAATAACCACTTCAAAGAATTGAGTTGCTAAGTTCGAAATACTTTCTTATTTCTGAAGAAACAATTTGACCTTTATTTTACTTTCAATGAGATAACAAATTAGCCACATTTACTTTCCATGTGAATTGTAAAAAAATGTGTTTGTTATATGCCAATATCAATAATTGCAAATTTTTTATATTTGAGCAAGTTGTGAGAATCAGCTATGACAGTTATCACCAATTTTAATATTGTGATGAGTTGAGGATTATCTGTTTTTAAGTAGAAATTTTTAAATATAGTGGGGTATTAATACCATTTTTGAATTTGTGAATTCATTTATTCTTTAGAAATAATAAATGATTAAAATTCGAATTCTGTAAAATCAATATATGCCTTTGTCATAAAAATACTAGCAGCGGTGTGCTTCAAACTCTCATTTGAAATAATTGACTGTTAACTGTTAAAGTCAAAAACTAAACATGTCAAATTATGTTGTTTTAACTTCACAATAAGCAAGTGACTAAGTTATTCTTAGAGATATTGATATTTGTGATATTAAATTAAAGTCATAAATGCTAATATCTGTAAGATTGCTTATATTTTGACATGTTTAGTTTTTAACTTTAACAGTTAGCAGTTAACTATTGCAAAAAAGAGTTTGAAGCACACCGTTGTAGCTGTCATACGGCCGTGATTAGGTTAGGTTAGGTTAAATTAGCAATATCGAGGCCATTTTTTTAATTTCTAAAATTAGGAAATATCACGAGTTATGCAGATGATTTTTACTATATGATGACATAACTCAAAAACTCATGACAGCTACGCTCTCAGATATTTCGTATATTTGACAAAAAATATTTCATATGAAATATAAAACTTATTTAATATTTTTATTAATTAAGTTATGAACAAGACTGAAAACAAGATTTGGGATGTACAAGCAGAATTTTGAAAAGCAATGGGGTGTATGGACACTAATTTTGTACTTTTGATTGTGTATTTTGCTTGCATTCAAAATAAAATAAGGAATGGTTATCAAAAACGTTTTGCCCTCTTTTTAAATTGTAAAATGCTAAGAAATGTACTTTATCCATTTCTGGCATTGTACTTTTTCCTTTTATTGAATATGTTTATATGTCATAATTGCTATGAAATGAATTAGTATAGCATAACATACTTCTCCAACAAGTTAGGTGTTTAATACCTATAACTGATGAATGAATTATAGTAAAATAACTCTTATATAAAAAAAAATCTACGCCAATTAGTTAAAATAAGTTTTTATAGCATATTCATAGGGCAAATGAGTAGGCGAGCTATTAGAGAATAGCCATCGTTACCTACGGACATTCGCAGTCCCAGAGAAATCACCAGTGCATTGCTGGCCTCTTGGATATGGATAGTTTATTTGATAGATGGGGGATTGATAATGATAAAGTGAGGGGGAGGCGAGTATACCTTTCACTCTCACTCACTGGACAGAATACAACAATGGAAACTACTTCACGTTAAAATAATTACATGCTTTTAACATCAATGCTAGCTGAAGCAGGTCATACCAAAAAAAAAAATACTGCAAGGAATGAACATAAAAAGTAAAACATATAATTTATAAACATGAATATAAAATATTTCATGTTGATCCAAAACTATGTTAAATGATGAAAGGTCTGATATATAACACATGACAAAGTCTGACATACCCTTAGCTCACACTTATTCCAGAATGAAATAATTATTTTAACTATTGGGTTTTTTAAAATGTTATTTGTAAAAATTATTTTATTATATGAACATGTTTAAAGTATGCAATTCATGTTTCAGCTTAAGTTAATTAAAAAAAATCATATTAAGTCAGAGTACTGTTGCCGCAAAGCTTTGTCTTCGAACCATAATCCAGTTAGATCCGAACAGCATACAAATTCACCAATAACCTATAAACTTAAGTTGAATTTGACCACTTGCTACACAAAAAACTGGCCTTGAAGAACCCATTAAACCACCGGCCTAGACATTGTAATTGCATTGACAGCAGCCATTAGCAGCTCCCAACCTGTCCTACATTAGCCCTTGGACCTTAAATTTTCCAGGACTAACAATATCTTTGTAAATTATGGCTCAGTACGGCAATGATTGAAAAGTTAATATACCAAATATTTTTTATTAATTTCAACATTTTTTCATTGGCATTGTGATTTTATAAAATTTTCATTTAACATTCATGACAGTTCATGCAAAGGATGGTGTCAGCAATGTCTCAGAACCAAAACCCACAACAACCACCAGAACAGCGTTACTCCCAACAATTGGAACAGCTAGCTGCCATGGGATTTCTTAACAGAGAAGCTAACCTACAAGGTAGTTAGTTTTTATAAGATATTAACAGTAATTTCTTCCTCATTCATAGTGTAAAACTGAAAAGATGATCAATGACATTCATTTAAAAAGGGAAAAGGAAAAAATCTAATATTGTTAACCTATTTTATGAAGGAATTTTCTATATGCTTAAAAAAAATCTCATTAAGGAAATGATAAACGGCAATATTTTTTTTGAGATCTTAAGACATTTACAAATATTGTGTCTCAGTAACCATTACGATATAGTTATACAGGATGGAATCGTTCATGCATCATTCTGAAAATATTCATAATCTCCTACTTTTTTAGAACAACTTTGTCAAAGTAATTATAACTAAAATATGTCATTGAAATATGCTTATAAGTAATATAAATATAATGCAGAGAAAACGCTACGAAATGCTCGACCAAACGCCGCACACGCGTCGCGCCCGCACATGACAAACCCACTATGCGATGTATTATTTTCAAAGAACTTATCTAGCACTTACCTACAAATGACACTTGATGTTGTCAGTGATGTAAATGTCGCCGACGATATTATTATAGTCTCCGATTTTCCACATGTAGGCAAATTATCGCGTAAACGATAAACAGCACTCAATATTATTCGCGGCTTGTAAATCCATAAGTGGAATCTTAGAGCCGCAACAATGTCACCTCTGCAAGCTCCCCAGCAATAAGTCATGTTTGCATGTTCTATAGGAGGGAAAGGCATTGTTATTAAACACTTCAATATCAATCACACAATCTTAGTTTCAAAAACGTTAATATCGTAAACGTAACACTATAATAAAATACCTAAACCTCTAAACCCGTGCGTGCGGTCGTTACCTGCGACGAACTTGGCAGACATTGATTAGCACGCGGCAGACGTCGACGCCCGCCACTGCGGGGTGACGGCGGTTTGAGCGGGCGCATCGTATTATTAATCATCGCGCTAAGGCTTGTACTTCATACATTTACACATCTACATTCTAAGCTATTTTTCTCAAAAACGACTATTTCAATGATTATGGTTTCTTTAGCAAAGTTGTTCTAAAAAAGAAGGACATTATGAATAGTTGCGGAAAGACGCATGATCGATTCCATACAGTATAGATTTTTCAATTTAACAAAGTATTTTCGTAATTAAGCAATTATACATCTTCATCAAGAATATTTTCTCCTTTACTTATGTTCATATAAAATCTTTATGAATTAAGGTAATACTTATATGCTATTCACTTTATATATAATGTAAATGTACTAGAAAAGTCCAAAGAATACTAATTGAATTTAGCAGAAAAAACTTTAGTTGCGTATTTAATGAATAAAGCGCTTTTAACGAATGATTTGTGATAATATGCAATAAACATTTTAAGAGAACTATAAAAGCATTATATAATATGAGATCGTACATATTTACTCCATTATTATTATAAAGTTTAAATAATAAAGAAGTGACGATGCTAATATTTTATTTCAGCATTGATCGCGACATTCGGCGACGTGAATGCAGCGGTAGAAAGGCTACTTGCCCTTGGCCAGTTGTCTATGAGCTAACAGTTCACAGTTTAAATTCCACTGTTTCATCATTTGCGTTCTATGTTTACGTAGACCATACTGGTTAAAATATACAGTTGGTTGCAATAACATTACTAATGGAGAACAGAGGCACCTCTGCTATTTATGTGTAATAATTCTTCTTGTATGTGGTAGCATAAAATAGACAATGTGAACTATTTACTTGACACACTAATATGTGCCATTTCGTTCTTAACTATGTCTGAATATGTAGATACGAAATTGAATGACTAATGTTTAGAAAAATAGCATCTTAGTGTTTCATATACGTGTGTTAGAGAAAAAGTACTTGATCTCGATGGATAGTATACTAATTCACATTCAAACAAATATTTCATTATATCCAGTTTTGGATCTACATATTTACAAATGTTCTGTTATTGCAGTCTCTGTAGTAACAATAGCTGCAACATTTAATTCCTGCCAGCCTTTCTAATGTCATTGTAATGTTATGTTTATTCATATATTCTAATATTTATACATATGTAATTTATTATCGTTTTGAATAGACATGGCGACTTGAAAAATATATTAAAAATTTTAGAAAGAAACCTAAATAATTTTGATTTATCAATTGCGAAGCACATTAAATACAGGTGAGGTACTAAAATCATTCCTTGTTGAAATGTTCAATTGTTGATTCATGAAAATTCACAACTATTTTTAGATTTTAAATGGGTATTTAAAGATATACCTTTCTCGCTATAAATTACATTCATTTTGGTGTGGAATCACTTACTTCGAATTATGAAGTTATACATGTGTTTCTTTTCATTTGTTGTATTGCATTAGTAACGTTTGAATCTAAATGTAAATTCTTTGTCCTACAGTTACAGTACATCTATATGTGAATTAATGTAAATATGTATTAACCCTACAGATCAGGAAAATAGAAGTCACAAAATATAAACATCTTTTTAATGACAAATAACATAATACATAATTTTATTGATAGACAGTTATTCTTCACCAAATAATTGGGATGTTATTTTTTTGTGGTGGTAAATGTAAGAAGTTAGTTTTCATTTTTATAGCTTATTAAATGTAGTAGATTCATAGTAAATTCATTAAATTTAAGTTGTAAAAAGTTTAAAATAACTTGATATTTCATAAACTATTTACTATTGTGAAACAAATAAAAAAATAAATAAAACTGCTTGTTAGAGATCTATAAATACAATTCAGAAATTCGATTGTCACATTTTAATACTTTGCCAAACTCGAGGGAGCTTTATCATTTTTTTTGTGCAATTACCAATTACATTTTCATTATAAGTATTAAATAAAACCTTATACTTTTCAAAATAAAATGTCGTAATTTGTGATTTGTTTTATGTTTAAATTGCACAGACATATTTATGCTGTTATTTACAGAGTACCTTTCACAATTTTAAATTTTATTTTGTGTGTTCTCTGTGATGTAATTTAGGCTGCTAGATATGTCTGAAATTGTATGATGCTGGGTGTAACATTAAATGGACAGAAATGCAATTATATAAACTTACATATATAGCATGTTGTTTTATTTAAATGCCTTTCACTACCTATATCGCTTTGATAGTAAAATTTTATAATTTATTTTTGTAAATAGTATAACATCTATGAGAACCATTAAAATACAAGGACAAAATAGCAAAATTTATGTTTCAAAATATTCATCAAATGCTTAATTTTACTGTGCCATAATGTATATTTTAGCAAGTATAGCTAAACAATAATGGTATAATGCATACAGTGTATTTTTATATATGGGAGCAATATCACATGGAAAGGAACGTGGCGGAAATGCTAATGGTTTTTTTTTGTTTCATGGTGATTTTTAATCTGTGCTTTATTTTTGTAGGAGCAGAAACTTTTTAAACCTAATAATTCGATTCGTAACATTCCTATTTCAATTCACGATATTCAATTGGAACAATAACACTCTTCCTTAACACTTATCCATCTGCTGTAATTCATCCTCCAGCAAGGTCAATATGGGTTCAGTTATGATTTGCACTTAGGGAATACGCGCAATAAAAGAAAAGTAATTTAAAAAAAGACTAATAATGACATAAAAGATGAAATGAGATGATTTAAAAAATCGTCTAATTAGACTTTCCAAAAAATTGCAGTAAAAAGTATTCATGTATATAGCAAGAGTTGTAGCAAGTAAGGAAATATGAATCTGATGCCTCCGATAGCAAATTTTGTTATATTTAATTTGATGATTTTTAAATCACTTTGTTTTCGTCTTTTTACTTCACTTTTAAGCAGTCGAGCTTTTTTAATCTTGTTATACACTACTTTTTAGTGATATTTTAACAATAAACTAAAATTGCTATCTCGTCATAAATAGTGACAATGTTGGTGTTTGCAATGATCAAATAATATAAAATAAAAAGATTAATTTCTTTTATATTAGTTATACAGGATGGAATCGATCGTGCATCTTTTCGCAAATATTCGTATCTCTTTTTTTAGAACAACTTTGCCAAAGTAACTATAACAAAAATATATCATTAAAAAATACTTATAAAAAAATATTTAGACACAATCCCAATAAATGGTCGGCCAGACTTCGAGCGCGAGGTGGGTCGTCGGGTTGCGACGCCGCGCGAACGAACTGAATTCTGCCTCGCTCTTGGGCTTCGCGATGTATTATTTTTAATTTTAAAGAATTATCTAGTCACCTACAAATGACAAAGTTATCAGTGATGTAAAGGTGACCGACGATATTATTCAATTAGTCTCTGATTTTCCACATGCGTTTCTTTCATCTCTAAACAAATAAGACACACTAAGGCAAATTATCGCGTAGACGATACACAGCACGCAATATTACTTGCAGATTCGCAGGTTGTTGACTGTTAGGGCAAGTTTTAATGTAAAGTCTTACAACTGCAGCAATGTCACTTCAAACTCCTCAACAATAAATCATATTTGCTTCGATAGCAGTGAAAGGCATTGTCTTAAACACTTCAATATTAATCACACAAAATTTTAGTTTCAAAAACGTTAATATCGTAAATGTAACATTTATACTATAATTGTAATCTAACACTAATAGTATACTATCATTACAAAAAACGTCTCTATTGTAAAAAAAATGCGAATAAACAAAATATCTAGCTTCCTTCCAAGTTCGACCACCGCACGCGACTCTGCGACTGCAGACCACGCTTCGTGCTTGACAACGTATAGCTAGGGGGCGCGGCATCGTGCACGATCGTCAACTGTTGTTAAGGTTATTAGTTCGTGAATTTTTAGTTCGTGTTCTAAGCTATTTTTCTCAGAAACGGCTACTTGAAAAATTGGTTTCTTTGGCAAAGTTGTTCTAAAACAGAAAAAGAAAGAATGTTTGCGAAAAGATGCACGATCAACTACGTAAGGTATGTGTATTGATATTAATTAATATCAATGAATTATAAGTTCAATTTCTGTAATTCTTAAATGTTATACGATTATAAAATCTTTATCACAGTTTCATTGTAAGTTTTAAAAAATTGATGAGAATAGTTGGTACCTAACGAACTTTACATCGTTATAGATTCTTAACGGTCATTAAAAAAAATTTAAACTTATTCGATGGTACCCTACTCGATAGTGCATTTACTTTTATTTTTTTTTCACAATATGGCGGCTGGTTGCTGCCATATTGAATTTTGATTCAATCGTGTTTTCAGTGATACTTGCAAGATTAAGACAAATCGATTAACGTAAGAATCATAAAATCGGCCCACGCATTTGGTTTTTAAATTGCCACAAAGGAACAAACGTACATGCATATGTAGGCTGATAAACACTACTCTCCTTTATGTTATGTTACGTAGTCGGGTAACAGAAAAATTTCAAATAAACACGTCAGTGTATTATATATCTCGTTAAACTTTTTCAATGACAATACGACGTGACATACAGTACAATGTACGAAACTATCGCTCTGATTTGTCTAAGAATGATAGACCGCTCAGGTGTAACGCTCCTCGAGCCTTCCTCCTTCACCGCGTTTCTATTTTACGCCACTGTGACGCTTTCGGCATAGTGGCAGAGTTTCGTGCGTTGTAACGTATTTGTAGAGGAGTCTAAACTATAATCGCGATTTCTTGTACATCAATTCTTCAATCTTGTAATTCTCTCGTCAGACCTTTTGCGTGGCCGTACGCATGCTCGCACGGACACATATATATAGTTAGTCCAAAGAAAGTGAGTGCCACAGTATATTTCATACGAACCCAGCAATAAACACAGCGCTGTCATATATATATATATATGTATATGTATATCGATTGAAAGCAAAGAATAGTGTACATTTATCTGACACAACCGAGAAATTACATCGATTAAAGGAACTTGTAGTATGTTTGAGCTCCTTTTTTATTTAGATGTTTGCGTCCAGGAGTCATCATCTCATGCTACTGAGTTGATAAAGAAAACTCCTACACTTCTTGATGGTTAGAAGTTAAAGAACAATATTGTTCACTAAAGAAACTACTTTTCAATGACTATTAGTAAATCTTCGAGTTTGCAGGCGCGGATCCAGGGTGGCAATGAGTGCAATTCTCTCTTCAACAGACGTACGATCGAAGCACTTTTTTTTATTTTCAACGAGTGTAGATAAAAATCTACACTCGTTGAAAAATAAATTATCATACAAAAAATTCCCCCCTTCCCCTTCACAAAACGAAATCTTAGAAAATACCTCTCCTGAACAAAATTTTGGCTCTGCATTTGTGAGTTTGAGATCAGTTGTGAGTTTTGAGAAATCTCTTATATCATATAAGTATCAAGAGTCTGACAAAAAAACCAAAAAATGGATATTGGAACTTTTTAGTAGTTATTGGTAAACTCCTCGAAATTGGGTTTATTGAATTTGCTCTAAGGAACCTTATACATTACATTTTGTAACGAAGGTATGATAATGAAGCTAGGAGGTGGATAGTACAATTCTTCAAGGATTAAACTAAAACGTTATCAATAATAATTTTTAAAGCCTACAAATAAAAATTAAATATCAATTTTTTCGTTAATTATATATTCACAACACTTATACATTTTTTGTTTATGGATTCGATGACAGCTAAGGCAAGTTCCAACCGTTATATTATAACCTACTACTACTAAAAAATATTTTTTCTGGTATCAAGTTTGTGGTAATATAGTTATTTAAACCAGTGTTCTTTGGAAGAATGTCGTTTATGCATTAAAATAATATCCTTGTATATAAAACTACCTTTAGTAGTTATAAAGCAACTCAGATTTATATTGTAGCTTCATGAAAAATATTATAATTAATGGCTCAATTCTTAATTAAATTCCAAATTATAGTCTGGCAAGCAAATTGAGACTAAAAAAAAACGGGAAATTCAAAAAAAAAATGTAACCCAGTATTATCAAGAATAGTATACAAAACTGATTTCATTAGTTAATTAATTATTCATTTTAATTATACTCTTTAAAATTTGAATTTTATTGATAATATTTCAATTAAGAAGCAGATTATTATAACATGTGACAAAGATTAGCTTTGAAAATAACTGTCACTGCGTATGTGATGTTAATTCACGTACATTATAAATAACATGAAACTCTATCGCTGTAAAATTAATCACGAAAGTGTCGCAATGGCGTAAAATATGCAAATAGGGGTGAAGAAGGAAGGGTCGGGGATTGTAAAACTTGCGCATTGCATTATTCGCATACAATTTAGAGCAGCAGAGTTTCTATATGTTGTATACCTAGTACAAGATTTGTATTTAAAGTGTTTAAATGTTTATGGTATAATCCATAAAATCAAATTTATAGATAGAATAAAAAACAAAATGATTATTAAAATATAAAATCAAGATTTCTTTTACTAAGCAATGGCATAGTACTGACATTTGAGAGAAGTTTAGTGTGGGATCATACGAGTAATTCCAAGTATTCATCAGTCGACACTAATGAATACTTCAAAGGGCAAAGTTGAAAGATAGCAACCGAAATACGATTATATCGGTTGCTATCTTTCAACTTTGCCCTACGTTTTTAGTTTGATTTGATTTGGCAACACTATTTATGTCTATTATTGGTCTGTGATCTGTTTTAGTATCACTCTGTTGTCGTTATCAATCTTTGTGTTATCAATTTATCCCGCAAGGTTGAGAATTTAGCTTGTAACGAAGCAATATTTTACCAGTAATTTTCGTTAATGATGTAATTAAGATATTCTTGTAGTATTAGATAAAAGGACAATATTAAGATAGCCAAGAGGTATTTTTGACATACAAAATTATGTGATGGCTTTGCAAAAATATATTTTAAATTTTATTACAAAAGATACTAATCTGTTTGATAATGTTAACAGGAACATGTACTCGCCCAAACAGAAAGTTTTGTGGTTCGCTTTTTATACCCGAATTGCACTAATAATACTTCAAGCAATAGCAAATCTTTTAATACCTGATCACAATGCAAATGTGTTCGTTAGTCCAGAAGATCCAAATTTACGAAAAAGTCACGCTGATAAATTCGTGGATAAATTACTTGGTGGTATGAAGAGGTGGGATGCACAGTATTTCATGCATATTGCTCAGTATGGGTACACTTATGAAAATTGTTTAGCATTTTTTCCATTGTATCCATTAATTGTTCGATACTTTGCATATGGAGTTCAAAGTATTTTTGGATATGTTTTAAATCTCCATAGTTGTTTATTAATTTCGGCAACATTTTTGAATATTTTTATGTTTATTAAATCTGCAGATGTACTTCACAAATTAAGTTTAAAGATTCTTAAAAGCGAAAGTAGAGCATACAAGGCAGTCATTTTATATAATGTAAATCCAGCTAGTATATTTTTTTCAGCTCCTTATTCTGAGACATTGTTTGCTTGGATGTCATTTTACACAATGTTGAAATGCATTGAAAATGAAAGCTTAAGGTTTGCTAGCATTAACATAATGAGTGGATTGCCAGCTGCACTTACAATCATTACTCGATCAAATGGATTAGTCAATTTAGGTTTTATATTTTATGCAAGCTTTACAAATGTAATGGAGAAGACTTTACCTGAAATTGTATACAAGTACAAAACTCTAAGGAGAAAGATAATTATTCCTCTTTTATTACTACCATTATTTACTTCTTGTGTGGCTCTCTTATTAACTGTGATAATAGCTTTGATTCCATATCTTTTAGTACAAGTATACAATTATTTTAAATTTTGTGTTCCAAATAACCACAATCTTCCAGAATTTCTATTGAATCCACAATATATTTTACCAGGCAGTGGTGAGAGTGTCTGGTGTAATAGTTCATTCCCAATATCATATACTTACGTTCAAAGCCATTATTGGAATGTAGGGTTATTTAAGTACTACAAATTAAAACAAATACCTAATTTCATTTTAGCATCACCAGCAATATTTATTATTTTGTCCCATTGTTTTTTTTATATAAAAAATAATTTGAGATTGTGCTTTAAGTTAGGATTGAAAAGTAACATATTTAACTCAGGATATTCAACTAAAATGCCTTATAAGTATCAACAATATTCTAAAAGATTTGGGGCCAATGATCCAACATTATTTGTATATGTCATACACATAATGTTTTTATGTATTTTTTGTATGGCGTTTGTTCATATCCAAGTATCGACCAGGCTATTGGCTTCTGCTAGTCCTGTACTATACTGGATTTGCTCTTTTAGGATGAATGTGGGGCCAACACCTACTTCAGACCAAAACACAATAAATGAACATTTTCGTCGTATTGGTACAAACAAAAGAATACCTTCTCACCATCTATCTATAGCTAATCTCGAAGGTGTTGATAATATGTATAGTAAATGGAAAACATTCATCCTTTCACCTAGAATGCCTGACTTCCAATCGAGGTTCATTCAGTATTATTTTTTAGGTTATTACCTTGTTGGTACTGTATTGTTTTGTAATTTTTATCCCTGGACTTAAGTTTAAAGAAATAATATTTTTAAATTAGATCACATATCTCTGAAACGTATCACTTGTCTTATAAGTCTGATTTATGACCAGTTATTAAAATATATGTAGCTGTTTCTTTGTATTAGAAATGTAATGAAGTTGTTATTTTAGAATAATCTTGTTAGTATACAAAAGCAATAATTACACTTTGTAGCTATGCTTTCAATAATATTCGGGGCCTTAAAAAAGTAACTGGTTTCATTCCACTTTAATATTATAACTTAGATCTGCTAGTTATTCAAAGAATAAATATTGTTTGTTCTATTTCAGGAACCATAATATTGTACTTGATTAATAGATTATATGTCCTAAACATAAAATGCATACAAAAAATAAATTTTATAATTGGTCTCAATATAATCTAAAAGTAATTATAGTTTATTAAAATATCTAGTCATAATAATTTTAACCAGAAAGCTTATTAATGCTGTCATGCTTATTACAAGGGCTGGCAAAATACTAACTTTAATTTTATAGCAAACCGTCCACCAAATAAGCTTAAGGCTACAAGCACAATAACTAGGAATTTTAGATTAAGATTATTAGATTAGTGTTTACTGATGTTGCTGCACTGCACAAAAATCTATTCAATTTTCTAGTAGGTATTCAATGATAATATATTTACAGTTGTCCGTATTGCCTTTTGTTTTTAAATATGCTTAAAAGCTTAATGAAAAGTTATATTTTAGCATAAGCCAAATACTGTTATGGTTGTGAATCAATTTTTTGAAATACAATTACTTGAAATCTATTTGTCTTTTTATAAACCCCTATAAAAGATTAAAATATTTAAAAAAATGAAATGTGATACTAATTTAAGAAAGCGTCATATGATTAAGGCGTCAAATTTATTCTGGCTCTTTAATCGCATGTAGCTTACTTAATAAAACCTAAAAGTTGTGAAAAAGAAAATAAATATTCCAAGTCAAACTTAATAAGGAAGAAACTTGCTGTTTGCTAATTGTGTTGGAGTAACAAAATTACTTAATAATAATTAACAAAAAACTATGAACGTTTTTATTTCACGAACATACGAATGTTGGACGAATTCCGAAAAGTCGCGGACGCTAGACGGCGCTAATGCCGTGCACATGGCTAATTGGAAAACCGACATTAAGCGTTGCATGATGACTTCTGGCGGATGGATGAGGTCGGTCATGTAACGAAAATTTAGCAGCTATCTGTAGATATAGTTCCTTACCAAGAACAAAAAAAAATGTATTTTGTAACGCGGATCTGATGATGAAACCAGTAGAAGGACAATCAAACTCTTCAATATAATTAGGAGTGTGCTCCCTGAGTTTTGTTTCGTTAGTTGTAGTTTAAAGACGGCAATACACTTTATTTTGTAACGCGGATCTGACAATGAAGCCAGGAGATGAATATTGATACCTTTTCGTAAAATTACGAATAAACACATTGAGTTTAATTTCATTCGTTTTGTTTTGACGAGTGATAAACAACACACTTTGTAACACGCATCTAATGATGAATCTAGGTGTAGGTATAGTGGAACTTTTCAATAGTTATAATTACAAGTAAACATCTTGTACTTGGTTTCATTTCTTTAGTTTTTTCGAGTGCTTTACGTTACATTTTGTAACGCGAATCTGACCATGAACCCAAGAGATGAATAGTGGAACTCAACAATATAATTAAGAGTAAGCCCCTTGAGTTTAATTTCATTCATTGTCGTTTAACGAGTGTTATACATTACAATTTATAACGTGGATCTGATGATGAAGCCAGGATGTGGATAGTGGAAATTTTTCGTATAATTATGAATCAATCCCTCAAATGTGGTTTCGTCCGTTCAAGAATGTTATACATTATATTTTGAAATGCGGATCTGATGATGAAGCCAGGAGTTGAGTAGTGAATTTCTTTAGTAAAATTACCAGTAAACTCTTCGAGTTTGATTTTATTCGTTTGGTCTTGACGAGTGTTATATATAATTACATTTTGAAACGCGGATCTGATGATGAAACTAGTAGGTGGATAGTGGAACGTTTTAGTATAATTATAAGTAAACGCCTCGAGTTTGGTTTAATTTGTTTAGTCTTGATGAGTATTATACATTACATTTTGTACCGCAGATCTGATGATGAAGAAAGGAGGTGAATATTGATACCTTTTAGTAAAATTACGAATAAACTCCTAGAATTTGGTTTCATTCGTTTTGTTTTGACGAGTGTTATACATAACATTTTGTAACGCAGATCTGATGATGAAGGCAAGAGGTGAATATTGAATCACTTTCGTAAAATAACGAATAAACTCCTAGAATTTAGTTTCATTTATTTTGCGTGACGAGTGTTATACATAACATTTTGTAACGCGGATCTGATGATGAAGGCAAGAGGTGAATATTGAATCACTTTCGTAAAATAACGAATAAACTCCTAGAATTTAGTTTCATTTATTTTGCGTGACGAGTGTTATACATAACATTTTGTAACGCGGATCTGATGATGAAGGCAAGAGGTGAATATTGAATCACTTTCGTAAAATAACGAATAAACTTCTAGAATTTAGTTTCATTTATTTTGCGTGACGAGTGTTATACATAACATTTTGTAACGCGGATCTGATGATGAAGGCAAGAGGTGAATATTGAATCACTTTCGTAAAATAACGAATAAACTCCTAGAATTTAGTTTCATTTATTTTGCGTGACGAGTGTTATACATAACACTTTGTAACGCGGATCTGATGATGAAGGTAAGAGGTGAATATTGAATCACTTTCGTAAAATAACGAATAAACTCCTAGAATTTAGTTTCATTTATTTTGCGTGACGAGTGTTATACATAACATTTTGTAACGCGGATCTGATGATGAAGGTAAGAGGTGAATATTGAATCACTTTCGTAAAATTACGAATAAATTCCTAGAATTTAGTTTCATTTATTTTTCGTGACGAGTGTTGTACATAACAATTTGTAACGCTGATCTGATGATGAAACAAGGAGGTGAATAGTGAAATTCTTTCATCAAATTACGGATCCAAACCCTTAAATTTGTTTTCATTCGTTTTGTCTTGACAAGTGTTGTGTATAACATTTTGTAACGCGGATCTAACGATGATTCCCAGAGGTGCATAGAGTGGAACTTTTCATAATAATTATGAGTTAACCCCTTGTGTTTGGTATCATTTCTTGTGTTTTTAACGAATTATATACATTATATTTTGTAACGCGCATTCAATGATGAATTCAGCGGTGTATATTGAAACTCTTCAGTTCAGTTGTTTATTAACCCCTCAAGTTTGGTTTCATTCGTTTTGTATTTTAATGAGTCTTATAGATTACATTTTGTAGCAATGGTCTGATGATGGAGTCAAGAAATAGAAAATAAAACTATAATTTATCGTACAAAAAATAACTATTTCTATTATAAAGTTGTAAATAAAACAAGTTTTACAAAAAAAAAATCATTTTTTAATTTAACCATTTGTTTATTGATTTTAAAAATTATTGTAGGTATATACGTATGGGGCAAAAAGTCCAGCGAGTAGTAAGATGGACTTTCTGAGAAAAATGGGTTAGAGAAAGGATAAGAGAAGATTAAAATAAAAAAGACTAAGTAAACAAAAAAGAAGTAAGAAGAAAAATAACACCGAAGAAGAAGGTTTTCAAAAAAGACTCGTCCAGCTTCCTCTGACAAGAGTGATTTTTTTTTAAACTTTTCGAATCTTATTCAGAAAGAGTGCAGAGAGCAGTAGATTCAAAATTTTTTTGTACTTTTAGAGGGTTGAACGACCATGCGAGCCAGTGGCGGCGCTAGGCGTCGGCGACCGCCGACGGCCTCGCGCCTGAAGGGGGGCCTCGCAAACAAAAAAGTTTTGCCTACAAGTTATTTAAAAGAGGCCTCGCAAAAAGTTTTGCCTACAAGTTATTAAAAAGAGGCCTCGCAAACCTGATGTCGCCGACGTCCACGAGTGGTGTAGCGCCGCCACTGATGCGAGCTACAAGAGTATGACATATGGTCCCCGCCGCTCATGGACACTTGTAACTCCAGATGAGTCACCCGTTCGTTATCGACCATCTTAGATATTACGAATAATATATCTGATGGAGAGAGGGGAGTGAAGAAGGGAGCGGGATGATGGAGGAAAAAGTGAAGTAATGGAGAGGAGTGAGTCACGAAAACTCTCACACAATGGACAAAACGCACCGCAAAAGATGTTATTTTACGTATGCATTCTGTGAGAGTGTGATATCCCACTGGTCGAGCCAAGTTGACTACTGCATGCCTCTCCCTGTTGAAAACATCCAATAGTTTCCAATAAGAAATGATTGTATTGGAATCTAATGTCCTTTTGTCGCTGCAAATCCATATCCATACCCATAAAAAACTTTCGAAGGGACGAAACGGAAAGTTTAATGGAACTTATATGTCTACGGAGTTCTTATCTGGATTTACATATAGAATACATCATTTTTTCCGATTGTGGAATTGTTATTAAAAAGCATTAAAAACATTTTCTATTTCGTATTCGGAATTCCACATTGGTTTTTATGTCCACATGGACTTACGATAAAAACGGATACAAACCTACAGGTAAGGTGCAGTTAGGATCCATACAGATACAAATAATATTACAATCCCATTAAGTCCAATAAAGAAACCTCGCTATGATGGACTTACATATAGATTCCAAATTTAACTCTATCTGGAAATTTTTTCTTCCAGATAGATTACATATAAGCCATTACAGATTCTATTGTTTTGTATGGGACTGTATTGGATGTTTTCAATAGGGAATAAATCTTAACATTACATATTTCAGCATGACTTTATTTGAACACATATGTGTTACTATTCTTATATGTTTTCCATAACTAGTTTTGATTTTCACAGAAAAAATATTTCGGATGTATGAATAAAATGAGATGATAAACCGTGTTTCGTTTCATATTAAATACTCAATAACTACAATGTGATTGGATATGTATAAACGAAAATTATATTAAAAATTTCACGTTACTTCGCGCCAAAAACCTTTAAAATGTTTATATAGTACCTATTTACGGAAATATTGAGCCTGCAAAAGTGTTTCGAGAAGAAATTTTATTATGTAATATAAATGAGGAAATAAAAATGATTGGAAAAAGAGCTTTATGTGAGGTAAAATAATGAAGTTTCCCACAAAAAATTGCGAGAATTCACTAGAGATACAACATATTTGAAATATTTAGACGTTGTTACCTGATACGTGCAATAATAATTTTACTATAGTAAATAATTCAAAGACGTGCTATAGTGATTTTAACAATAGAAATACAAAATATAAGGTAACAATTATTACTGTGAAGTAAGATTACTTCCAATGGATCGGACGACAATGAAAAAAGGATGAATAGGAGCTAAATATGAAATTAAAAAAAAAATTAAGGATTAAAATTTATTTGTTTACATTTTCTTGAAATTATGTACATTTTGCCTTTAGGAATATACATTTCACAATAATAATATTTGCATACACTTTGCTTTTCTTCTGAAATACTTGATAATTTTGGATGACTTATAAGGATGCATAAGAATTTTGATAAAATACAACCCTGTATGCCAATTATGTTATTATAATAATGATTAGTCTTTATTTAATGGTATGCGTTTATTCATGATTTGTAAACAATTTACTATATCCAATTATGTAAACTATTTTATGTACAAAATGATCGTGTTATAGATGCTCAAATCGTTTTCCAATATTTCTTATCGTATTCTAAATTGAACTCATTTCAGCCTACACTTTTTGAGTGTTACTCAGAAATACATGATTATTTGCTGGTTTCGGCTACACTTGTTAAAAATTGTTAGGCATGTAAATAATGTATACGCCATGAGCTTTGTTGTATTGTTTTCTTTAAATTATTGTCAGTAACCATTTGACAAGAATTGAAAGACAACGTTTTTTCATGCAAACGAAAAATTCCAATCTCGCCTAGCTGCATTTGTTACACCATCCCCTATATTTTTTGGATTAGTTTATTAATAAATAATGTTTATAAATTTCCCGTAAATTTTACGATCATTGCTTTCCTTCGAATCATGAGCTGCAATTTCGGTATTCTGAAGCATATTTCGTTTAACATATTGAAAATTTCAACGAAACTGATCATACCATATCCCTTACATTTTAGTAATTTTCAATGAAACTTAAACATAAAACACTATAAAAATGTAGTTCTTTTGCTTGATTTTAGTTATCTCTATGGCAATTTTATTAAAATCACTTGGAATAATTTGTATAAATTTCAGTGAAATTGGTTAAGTATATGGATTCTTAGCAATACTTACATAACCCTAAAAAATGTACCGAATCTCCTTTTACTGACTTTGAGTTATATCAATTGAAAATTTTATTAAAATCAGCTTAATTATAAGGGTCCTTAATATTTCTCACGGAACTTTAAAAATATATCAAAAATCCTTTCGTTGGCATTCATTGTGTCCATACTAAATTTTATTGAAGTAGGTTAAATTATAAGGGTTCTTAGTAACTCTCACGGAACCATGAAAATTTATTGGATATCCTTTAGTAACTTCTATTACTATCGCCTTAATTAAGGTGTTCTTAGAAATGATCATGGAACTCTTTAAATGTATCGGATATCCTTTTAGTGGTTTTCAATTGTCTCCATACAGAATTTTATCGAAATCTTTTAATCTTAAGGATTCTCAGTAATTCTCATGGAACCCTAAAATGTAATGGACAACATATTATAGGTTTTTCAATAGTTTAAATTATAAGAGTTCTTCAGTAATTTTCACGGAATCCTAAAAATGTGTTGAATATACCTTTGCTCGTTTTCAGGTGTTTCCATTATTAATATCTTATTAAATTCGCTTAAATTAAGAGGATTCTCAGTAATGCTTACGGAACACTATAAATGTATTGGATTTATTTTTATTGGTTTTCAATTATCTCTATTCAAAATTATATTAAGCTCGATTAAATTGTAAAAGTATCGAATATACCTGTATTGGTTTCCAGTTTTCTCCATCCTTAACTTTAATGAAATTCGATTAAATTAAAAGGGTTCCCAGTAATTCTCACAGAACCGTAAAAATGTATTGGATTTCCTTTTATAGGTTTTCAATTACCTCAATTCTATATTTCAATAAAATTGGTTAAATTATAAATTGGTCCTTAGTAGTTTTGACAGAACCCTAAAAATGTATCGAATATCCCTTTTACTGGCTTTCAATTGACTTCATTCTCTATTACCATACTATTTTTTTTTGTTATTAGTTAAACTATAAGAGTTTTAATAATTCTCACGGTTAGGTCAAGGGTTCTAATAATTGATATTTTTTATTGTGGTTCATTTTCTTCCGTGGTTTCATCCGTGTGAACGTAGGACAAATGATTTACAATTCGGACCTTTGGATCAATTGCAGTAAAATTATGCCATTTTTAAATTTTCCTATCATAGACGCAGGAACCCTAAATGTGTATTATTGTTATAATTTATATGAAAATTCACAAATACATTCTTTTTATATATTATTTGACTTTACTGATAATAAACAAAATTTTCGGACGACTGGTTATGCGATACCCTGGTGAAATATTTTTTTCGGAGAATTTGTCGTAACCTAAAAGGGTGTGGCCTATTCGAAAAGCTACTCCTTTCTAAATATCCGCCAATTGTAGTAATGGTTGATTTCACACATGGGCATGTGTGAATTGTGTTTAAAAGCACAAAACAATAAAGTCTGAAAGACAAGTAAAATTTTGCCACATTATTTTTATTATATCATAATTTTAGAATGAATTGTGCTCTTATATGTGAAATTTACAAATAGCTCTTCGTGAAACTGAGTCAGTTTGACCGCAAGTTAGCATTTCGTACAAAATTTAATATTTTTCTGTAATATAGCCGAACAGCGCCATCTCTCGACACTTTAGCTTTTTGTAGTCGTTTTGAATGACCTTAATGCTATTAATACATATAATAATATAACGTGTTTGATCAAATTGTTCATAATCAGTTTCAATAATTTTTAAATCACTTTGACAATTATTACTATTATCCAACATATTAGCAGCTCTCGGAACTGATGCGTGTGTATTTGCACTTGTATTTTACTACATTTTTAAGTTTTGCTGTTTTAAAGTTATGTCAGAATTTTTTTATTTGTAAAATTTTTTACAGTTAACACATCCACTACTGAAGGTAACACATTCCAATACTTTAACATATAGACAAAAAGTTTATTTTCAGTTATTAGAACATGAAGCATTAGTTTTTTGGAGTGCCCTCTATGATACATTTCATGTAACCTTTGAATATAATTAACATGTGTCCATTATGATTTTAAATGTGAGATCTCATTTTCTTTGCTGTTCAAGTGTGGAAGGTTCAAAGTCAAGTAGACCCTCTTCATATGGCTTGTTACTAAGAGATACAACGATTTTTGTTGTTCTATGTATTGTCTCCAGCAACTCTGTCTTTCTTGAAATACTTGCTGCATATTTGGAAAGCATACTCTAATAATTGAAGTATGTGAATTTTATATAAAAAAAAACAAATCCCCAATGACAGCATAAAATGCTTTTTTTTTCATTATTTCTCATTTTATGTTTTTTATTATGTTAAGTGATATGTACATCCCACATAAGATAATAATAGTAATAATGACACCGAGATCTCTTTGCATATTAAGATGTTGAACAGGGAAGGTGTCGATTATGTAGATGTATTGATCTATTGGTTTGTCGTTTTGATTAATCTGAAACAACGGATCGTAAAGACAAATTGTACCATACATGGGGCTCTAGGGTTATTATTATCTGAATGTAAGACTCCACATTTTAAAGCATTAAAAGTTCTTTGTTATCACACTTTTTTTTTTTTAATACATAACTTAATTAATTTACTCTTTGATGTACTTTAGAAATTCAGTATTCAAAAAGATTACAAATTTACAATTATATATTACTATGAACAAGTGTAGTTACACTACAGTCCAGAAGAAAAAAAATGGAATTTTATTTCATTAATATCAAATTAAAACTGACACATTTGACAGCACACACACACACACACATATATATATAAATATTATAGATCAAAAGTATAGAGCATGTTCCCCATTTGTTTATTTAAGATGATTGATTTTAATCAAGCTGAACTGGATCCGGTATATCGGCAGTGGAGTCGGCTGCGGCGCTGATGGGCGCAGTGATGGTGGTGGTGGTGGTACTGGTGACAGTGGAAGCAACAGTAGGCGACGCAGGCGGGGCGAGCGAAGCTTCCTCCCCGCCGGCGCAACCCTAAGCCACCGCCAATGCCTCCTAGAATAGACATTTATACACTAACAATAATGCCCTACTTTGCTTTTTTTTTTTGTCCCATATCAAATACAGTAAAAAAATAGCTTTAAAAGGAAGTTAAATCTCTTCAGATTAAAAAAAATGTGGGAGGATATGGCTCAATAATGGAGTCATAAACGCCCAACCTAAAAATTAACTATCAACAATAAAATACATATAGATAAATTAAAATATACAAAATATATATAGATAAACTAAAGTTACCCTTAAACGCTGTCGAGCACGGCGCACACGCTCTTCCTGACGCCGTACGTCTTCTTTGCCAATAGTGACTGCAGCTATGAGTGGTTGCTCAGGGTTTAAATAGACGCCCGGATTCTCTAATATCGCGGACTTGGAACCTGTCTGACCTAATTAAAATATATTTCTTGGTTACTACAGATTCTCATTAACTGAAAAGTGTTGACTCATGGAAAACTGACTAATTTCTTATATTTATATGGCTACAATTGTATAAAATATGAATCTTTCACACTTGGAGTGTCAATTCAATTTGAAATTTATAAGTATGTAAATTTTTTAAAAACGATCAAATAAGTTTATAGTCTAGAAATGTGAAGTTATTTTTCTCAAAAGGACTCCTATTGACATAAGACTTCCAAGAGGCAACCGCCACGGAGGTGGTTAAATAATCAAAATAGTGGAAAGTTAACTAGCATTCTAATCCCTGTATTGATGGTCATATGAGGTAAACATATTCTATGTTGTGGAACTAAACATTCTTCATTCAACTATTTAATCTAAATTGAATAAAATAAAGACCATAATTTACTTAAAAAACCTGTTCCAATACCTACCTGAAATTGTTAATAATTTGTTTGAATTCATATACAGCTAGGAATGCGATATGAAAGACAACACACGACATCGTTACATTATATACAAAGCCGTGGACGCCGCCACAATTAGACGTGTTGTAGTCCTTTATTTATAAAAACAATATACCTGAACACGCTTTACTGTTGCAATGATAATAATATAATATAAACTCACGCCTATTTCCCAGAAGGGTAGGCAGAGACCATAGATTTCCACATGGTACGATCTTTGCATATCTCCCTTGCTTCACTGACATCCATCGATCTTTTTATGCAAGCTGGTCGATTTCGGGTGCTTAAAATTTGGCCCTTTTTTTTAATATGCCACCAATGTGATCTGTATAGGATTTTCTAGGGTGACTCTTGCCACCTTTCCATCACATACATTCGCTCTATAGATTCATACTTAAAGAGAATTCAATTAATCAATTCAATATTGTTTTAGCCGCAATTGAAAAGATATAAAAATAGAAAAATAAAACAATTAAAAATAAAAACACTGGCATACGGACACATTTTTAAATTATATATATTAAAAACATCAGAAGTGAAACCTTCAGAAAATTAAACTGCGAGAAAATGAGACGATACAGTATCAGAACTAGATTGATTATAATCAATCCTGATACTGTTTAATAGAGTATATTTATCAAAATATTGGTAACGACTGAAAAAGTTATTTTACATATTATTATTTAAGTTAAATGTTTTCAATTTGAACAGATACAATAAACACCCATACCTTTTTTCTCTCGCATTCTATCTCATCTCACATTCTATCTCATTCTCTCGCACGCTAGATCCTATAGATGTATATGGTTATCTCTGTTTACCGTCGCTTTTTCATTTCATCGAGTTTCAAATCACAACGGTGCTAAAGAAGTTTTCTATAATTCTATAAACTTATAGCACATGTAAAGCATTTAACGAAACGCCGAGTTTTACATATATTACTTGATGACGAATATTAACCTAATGAGATCTGTAATCAAAAATTGTCAAGCGATGGTAGCTAAGCGGTTGAGAAAATAAACCGGAATGTATCGGATTCTAATCATGACCACGGGCCAAGTGACCAATGAGTTATTAAATTGCAAACCACCACTCGCTACGTTCTCTGAGAGAACGTTAAGGATTCGATCCCAGAATGCTGCCATAATACGGTAACGCAACGCGTGAAACTCAGACGCTGTGAAATTAGTCACGAAAGCGTCGCAATGGCGTAAAATATGAATGCGGGCAGAAGGAGGAAGGGTCGGGGAGCGTTATACTTGCGCAGAACATTATTCGCAGGCAATTCAGAGCGGCCAGTCCAAAGACTAGGATCCGCGCTCCTCAATCTGAAATAAAACTTTTATGGGAAAGTATGGCTTAGTAATGGGGTGATTAAAACTTGATAATACAACAGAAATGAACAAAAAGAAAGTGCAAAGACGTGGCATACAAAAAAGGGTGTATATTGTAAAGTGGTACAGACATGTGTGTAGCACTACTACTGTGTATGTCATGGATATATTATATTTATTACATGTGCTGGACTTGTAATTTATTCTAAATTATTACAGAGATCTAATTATTGCAAATATAAACAGAACACTAGAAGACCCCATAGTTCATTCCAGATGCATACAAATTATGTATTACTCCTAGTCACTAGCGGCTTCCCTTCTTGTCCTACATCGACATACATTGATTGCTTAAAAGCCGGCTAAACGCGAGGCGAACTCGCCAACCGAGGGCTCCGTAGCGTCATATAATATAATTGTTGCTTTCACGCAAGTGTTTTCTTTGATTCAGTTTGGAATTGTTAGCACGGCCCGATTTGCACTTAACCAGTTTCAATTATTTATTAACTTACTTTAGAGTTCACACTACAATCACATCAACTATGTCACTAGTATATTTTGACAATAGAACAAAAACAAAAAAAAATAGGTCTCTCATATGGTCCACTTTGATTTTGTATTTTTTTTATATATATAATTATTTGTTAATCTATCCTCCATTATAATAAATATCCCGTGAAAACTTGCAACGGCTTTTTATAATGGTTTTAAAAATACAGTCCATTAGAGGTAGAACAGACAACGTAATGAACTAGTGGCATAATAACAGGGTCCCATTGATACCATTTGGGAGGAAGACAGTAAAAATCAACAATAGAATTAATAATACATAACGAGCGATAAGATGTTTCACGTCAAAAGGCATTCCTTTTTTTTAATCTGTTTACATATAGTAGAGCAATAGATATATAAATATAAACCTGAAATGGGCTGCGAAGAGACGTGGAGAGCAGTAGCAAGAGACTGTATTGTGGTCGCATCTGAAGTGTATGGTCCCAAGGGCTTGATGTATTTCGGTAGTGTTGTGGTGCCGATGACGCCATAAGCATCGCATGCTGTTAAGCCCTTACGTGAAAAGAGAAAGGTTTTATTGTATTAAAAGTGTGTTCTCTCTCTACGAGTCCTAAAATATAAAGACGTACATCAAGTGTTATATTTTAAAATTGAATTTTTACTATTTAAAATAATTTTAATTAATTTAAATATTACTACACATTTTATACCAAAAAGAATATACAGGTATCTTTTTTTTTTCTGATTAATTATATGGTCGAGACGCATTACTCGTACAAATACACCGCCAACGAGGCAACAATAATTATAAATTAAAAAATTAAAAATAACTTCACAATAAATATACTGAAAAGCATAGAAATACTAACATGACAGCGTTACGCGATCCGAATATAATTACGAAAAAGTTTATAACAAAAACAATCGTAGCCAATAATGATGTCGAATATGCAAGATGTCACACAAATGCTGCTTTGTTATTTTAAACAATTAACGAATTACAAGAAGTTCAGAAATGCACATATTGTATGAAACTTTATGGTCACTGAATATGCATCAAACTTTCTAATATATTCCATAGCTCGCTCTGTCCTTGATTAATTGACATAGAACTCTTAGGCGATGTCCGAAAACAACTATTTCTATTTAGAGAGTGATAAAGCTGAATAAATAATTTATATCTGAGAATGAATTTACTCTAGTTTCACACCAAAGCGATAGCGATACAGCAAAACATCTTTGATATTGTAATAATGGATCATTAAAAGCATTAAGTCTACCTACGTGAATATTCCCGCGTTAATCGTTGTGTCGGTAAAAAATATTTTACTACCCGGCGGTTAATTCCAAGGACTGGGAGGGCGCGCCATTTTTTTTTACATGAGGAACCTCATGGATATCTAGGATCTGGGGATCGCCGACCGAATCACATCGAATTTCTACTGACTAAAATCTCATGGTGTTCTTCTCGGTAGTCTTGTGAACGTTGGCCTTATTTATCCATTGCCCCCGCGGCGTTGGCTCATTCTATATCTTAAAGCCCTCTTTGCGGCCGTGCAATGATCTGACGTTTAAAGAGAGCGAGCACGCGCCGAATCACCAATATTTCCCAAAGTGATCCAGGTGGACTCCCAGGGGTCCACGGGAGACTCGACGGGGGTCTACGTTGGGCGTAATAAAAAATGGGGTCCACAATCGTAAGCGGGGGTGCATGAAAATTAATTTGGTTTCGAAATTAACCAGCAAAATTTTGAAAGTGGTCTATGAAACAAAAGAGTTTGGAAACCTCTGCGTTTAGACGAACAGTGGATTTCTCCAAATCTACCGCTCTCGTTCCAAGTCAAGGGTGAGGGGGCTGCAAGCGCGCGTGCAATACCATCATAGTCATCGCCGGTGTTGGTAACACTGTTTGGGTTCAAACAGCACATAATCATTATATTTTACAAAAATGACATAGTAAATGTAAATATATCTTATTGTATTGTAAAAGGAGTTGAATTGGTCTGTTCGGTTCATATCCAAATTAAAAGTCAACTTTTTAACAACAATTTTATTTTAACATATCTTTACGATAAATTAAGATAACCTTATAATATCGGAATCTGCAGAATTACATGTGATTTATAGCCCTATTCAATTTGTAGTCCCATAGTTCCCTTTTTTGTATTGACCACTGATATGGCTTCCTCTCCGATTTCTGTCCATCTAACTTGTTATGGGAATAGTATACCTAGAAATATTTATAACAATATAATTCAGACTAATACTTTTCAACTATATTGACTGTTGCTTGTGTGAAATGAATAATTAAGCAGTAGTGGATACAAAAATTTACGATCAGTGAAAGAAAACAAAAATCATAGCAGAGAATAAGATACAATATCGATTGAGAGTTCATTCGCTAATATCTTTTATAGACCGACTGCGTAATGTATGAAAAAGAAGTATGTAAAGGAATTATTGCCTTCACTATCCTTACAAGAGAAACTGAGAAATGTGATACCAATGAGTTCATATTTATGATAAAGCTTGTAAAAAGTAACATATCGCAGAAGGAAATGTATGAAATGAAAGAAATAGCGATGACTGTTATCGTTTTTATCACGCTTTTATTAGCTTCACTTGTATGTTTGTGAATTTGTGAGCTTGTCTGTTTGTAACCGACTCCTTTGGACTCGATTTTGTCCCACTTTAAACGGACAGATTTAATTCGAACTTTACACACTTATCAAGAATCGGTGACAATACAATAATTTGATAAGTTTATTTCATTATCCTGATCAGGATCGCCAGGATCAAATAATTTTGTCACGTATCGTTTGCATGAGAGCAAGTGGTTTATTACTGTTACAAAATTCTATTGCTGTTTTGTAACAGAATTTAGTAACAGTAATAAGCATTATTATTAATTCAACTATTGTTGTATTGTTAAAAATTACAAATTTTTGCACTGAATACATGTAACAGAAGATGAAAAATTTTTTTTTTCAACAAACATCGACGTGTAGCACATATTTCGAAAGTTCTTTTAAAAATAGTTCAAGGTTTCTAAGCAATTTTT
This sequence comes from Eumeta japonica, assembly GCA_005406025.1. Taxonomy (NCBI): domain Eukaryota; kingdom Metazoa; phylum Arthropoda; class Insecta; order Lepidoptera; family Psychidae; genus Eumeta; species Eumeta japonica. Next base: position 286,809 of record BGZK01000248.1, read on the forward strand.
CTGATTACATGAATAATTTCTGAAATAATTGCTCCGAAATTTGCAGAAATTGTGGCCCTCCCTCTTTTTTCTAAACCTTATGTCAAAAAAATATGAAAAAAATAAAGAAGGTAATGCTTAATAAATACTTTTAAAAAAAATATTTTGACCATTGTCGGATATACTGTTTTGAATTATTGCCGAAAAACTGCGGTTCTCAACAAAAGGACGTAAGTGCCATAAGGATACGCTCTATTGCTGATGCATTTTAGTTTACACTAGTTTAATAGTAATAGTTAACATACCTACTTTTTTAGTTATAGGCGACTAAAGTGCTTATAAATATTCTGTGCGGGAAACATGGAAAAAGTGTAAAAAACGTACTTTTTCCTCTGTAGTGCATTCTTTGTAATAATAGCTACGGAACCCTATAATGATCATGGTCCGACGTGCTTTTGGCGAGTTTTACGAATAAATTTGTTAAAGAAAACAGGTTTTTCTGGTAAATAGTATTAAATACACTTTCAACAATCACAAAAACAGATCCTTATTCTAAAAAAAATCTAACACTGCGTGTGTTGGCCATGGATACATGGAACAGTCGTCTATTTTTGCACGTGCAAAACATGAGTAGTAAATGCGGAAGACTTAAAATTATACTTTTTTTATTAATTATTGTAGTTCTATATCATGTCATAATGTCATAAGTATCACGTTAGGTGTTATATAGCAGTTAAATTAATATCATTAGGGCATTTACCTACCTAGTGCTCATTTCTTCTGATTTTATACAGGTACTTAATAAAAAGCTTTGTCAAATTAACCAGAAATTATCAGTACCAATTAACATATATGGCGTTATAAAATGAAAAGAGGACGATTCAAAACAATCATACAAGTAAGATATGTATAAATAAAAGACCGTGGGAATCAAATCAAACACTTAGTAGAATTATTTATTTAATCTAAGCACATCCCTAAATAGGCACAGACAATAATATATTGGTTGTGCATTGGTCAATATAAGTATCATATCAGTGTACAGTCAAAAAAAGTATCAAGTATTCAGTCAATATAATATACCTAATACTTGGTACTTATCTAAAACAACAACTTTCAATTTATAAAAGAAATGCTATCATTATTGCTATTACTATATTTTTATACATTTTGAAAGGCGGGCGCGGGCAGTAAGGACGCTTAGTTACACCTCATGTTGGGTAATTAAATTGCAGAATATAAAGAACTACATTTTACAACTACAGATTAAGATTTCATTTTGACATTCATTTAAAAACACTGCACAGGCATTATCTATACTAGTCTTGTTTTTAGATTGGAAAATTATATGCTTCTAAAAGCCTCTTCCACGATCCTCCACGTCTCCTCTCTTTAAACTGACAATTAACAAAAAGTCACTTAAAATAAAATTTGCGTTCCATGTCTTCTTTTGATGTGAAACATCTATACGCGCGTTGAACTGGGATAAACCAAAACGTCTTAAAATTCAGTAGACGCTTGGTTTTGGCCTACGCCGTCTGCGCCTAGCGCTGTGCGCGAGGAGAGAGGATAACATGTTGGCGTGAGGCAATACCAAGCATCACATACTTTAGAAGACGCTTAGTTTTGACCTACACTGTGTGCGTCTGATAGTGTATTTTCTCCTGTAATGAAGCTCTTTATAACAATAAACGGTGATTTCTATTTTTGTAATGTCATTGTTTACAAAGGTTCCAAGATGAGCGATATGAATATTACATCCAAAATGTACATTTTATATTTTAGCTATCATCGACCAATTGTCATTTTCTTAGTATCAAAGGATAGTTTACGAAATACAAATACTAGCGCTACTGTAACAGAGTTAACTGATGAAATGTAATATTAAAGATGGTTAATGAAAATCATGAATTTTGCTTTACATTCGCAATACCTGCCATCCTCATCTTATTCCAATCATAATAATGCAGTATATAAAAGTTTTGATGTTTCACATCTACTGGGTGTCCCCTGTTTATCGCGTTTTACAATGTTACAAGGAGGACATGAAAAGCAAATATTTTTTTAAAAGCAACTATTTGTAAAAGCACTCCTTTCCTAGTGTAATCAACGGGGCAAACAAAGACATCTATCTTGTAAATTTGTTATCTTATTATGCCCGCTCTATATATACATATAATTCAATGTAATAAATATTTTGTTCAACAAATTGTTACCATTTTATAGGTAGAGACATAATCGCATTGATGTAGAAATTTTAGTACTAATAGAAAAGTATGAATATTTAGTACTTCTGATTAAATAACTGTGACAGATAGTTTTGACAGTCCTTTCTTAATGTTAACCTAACACTAGCTAAAGAATTCTGAAGAGTGACGAGACCAAAACAGATGAAAATCTGACGATGCAAGGTCAGGGCTATATGATCGATGCATTAACACTTCCCAACCAAACTCTCAATATTTGTTGAGTGGCCAAAGATGTGTGTGGTCTAAATTTATCATGGTGGAAAACCACACCTTTAGTGTTGATTGATTCCGGCTGTTGTTCTCTACTGCTTGTTTAAGTTTCATCAGATGTTGGCAATAGAGAACCCAATTGATGGTTTTGTCTGGCGGTTTGCCACTATACACCTAGCAGCAACTTACTGCGGTTTTCGCTATAATCTGTGGAACTGGCTTGCCTTTTGATCATGATCTTTTTCGCACATTTTTGTTGTATGTAATCCATTTTTCGTCACCAGGTATCAATCTTTTCACAAACTGTTCAGTTTCACTATGTTTCAATAGAGATATGAAAATGAGTACATGACTCATCAGATTTCTTTCAGTGAGTTCATGTGGGACCCACATATCGAGCTTTTTTGTATATTCAGCTTTTTTCAAATGGGTCAAAACTGTTTTGTGGTCCATTCCCTAGCTCATTAGCAATATCATAAGAACTAATATGTCGATCTTGCTCTACTTTTTCCAAAATGGCATGGACTTTATCCATAACAAATTGACCAAAGCGAGGTTCATTATTGACATCAAAATTACCAGACTGCAAATGCTTGAACCACTTTTGCGTTACTCTTGCCGACATCACATTAAATCCATAAACGCCATGATTTTTCCATATTTTGTAATAATAGTTCAAATTGTATTCAATTTCTATGTTAGATTCACTTAGTTTGGTGAACAGCAAAACAAAAAAAGGACACCATTTTTACTTTCTATTTTCCTTTTTTCAAAATATCATCTATTTAATGGTATCAAAACTAGTCAGATACAAACAGCACAACCAAAGAGATCTATGGCAACTTTTTACTTATGAAATACAAAAAAACTTTTTCCCCAACCTAATATTTTGGCTCGCAATAAAGGTCAAAATAAAATAAATCAATGCATATAAAGTATGCAAACAGTTAGTATCAATCTATTTTATTTATAATTTGACAGGAAGGTCAAAAGTGAATTTCCTGTATAAATAGGTGATTAATTTTAGATGAACTCATACATTCCGACCATAATGTAATTAAATGTGATAACTTTCTCGTTCATACAAAACTTTACATTTAAACAGAAAAATATTTAAATAGTAGTTTGGACAAGTGAAACATATGATTAGTTCTATTTCTTGCTTTTATTAAAACACCTTTGTCACCCCCTACCGAAGCAGTAAACTCCTTCAATAATCACATAATCACACACCTACACGACGCAATGTACTTCCACAACAAAGCACTGTGTGAATAGTTTATAATCATTATGATACCCATTGAAGCTTAAGGAGCCTTAAGGCTAGTAGTTTTAAACATCCCAAGGAAGAGTTTTAGTGAATAAAATCCCATATAAATTAGTCTTCTCCAGTGTGTACATTTCATTCAAGATTTTCTGTTCCTGATCAATTTAACAAAAAAACGGGACACCTAGATTTAGTCACATTCACGAAATACATTAATTACACTTTAAAACTCATGATTAATTGTAAAGAAAAATGAATATCAATCTGATGCTAAAACCATAGACGGTTGTAGCTGTGTAAATGAATGGTTTTGCCTATTTATCTCATTCTAAAATATGCATATATTTCATTTTATTTCTCTAATTTTCTAGTATAGTACGTCCTAAATTTATGACGATGAAATTTTAAATTACATATTTCACTATACATGTTTTATTTTAAAAATTTAACACAATTTATCTCTTTGTAGAATTAATGATTGATAAAAGTACAATTTGGGAAAGATTACTGGTAAAAAGTGAGTCATACCAGGCACAATAACAAAGAAATAAATACTCAGGTTCAAGGTCGTACAAAAGCAGATGCCAAACCAAGACCTTCATTCCATCAAAGATCAGCATCATAGTCATGTAATAAAAGAAGAAGAGTGCAAAAAGTATTCTGGGAAGTAAATTGAGTTATATTTTTCACTAATTGGGCACTCGATTACCATCTTCAATCATTTGTATTGGTGTATAATGGCAAAAGTAAGTTGTATTGGATTGCAGATATTCAATTGTTATATGTTCTGGCAAATAACTATATGGTCTAGCATATAGCCTCTAATGTTGTTTATTGTAACAGGCTGGTCTGCATATTTTGTTTCGACTTGATCAAAATTGAATTAGATTTTAATCATTATTTAAATTTTGACTTTTTAAACTTAATTTCATTTCCAATTCAAATTGCAAGTTTGTCCTACAACCCACTATTTGTGTTGATTTTTTGAGCAAACTGTGAAAAGTAAACAAAACAGCTACGTATTTTAATAAAAGGTCTAAAGTAATTTTATTTCTGATGTAATGAGATTTTTGAGCATTAACTTTCGGTCAAAATAATATCTAGTTTATTAGCTTTCAAAAAAGCACGACAGATGGATAGATGCCCAAACTTGAGAGGTTTTTATGAAACTATTTTTTAATCAGAAGTTAAAAAACTGAACTACGTAATATCTAAGTCATTCATTTCAGTCCCCCCAGTTGATATCATCAAACCCTTGATATCAACCCCAGTCGATATCAACATAATAGGGTTTGATTTGTAAATAACTTTTAGTATAACCCCATACAAGGCATTAGCTGTGCTTTTAATTAGAAAATTATTTTATTTTTATTTAATTACAATTATCATATTCCTTGAATTTACTTACTTCCAGTCTCTTTTCCCAAAACAGCTGTTTAGGTTTTTCCTGAGTTCCATGTTTTAAATCTGTCTTGACTTTGCTTTCTTGCGTTTTGTATACAGTCACAGGTTGTTTAAATATTGATGCAGTTTGACGGATTGGTGGCACCAACGACGCATCTGAACGTACACCCCTTTAAAAAACATGTTTATTTTTAATATTATGATAAACATCTTCTGAAAAGGTAAACTTTTCAGTCAAGTTTACCAAATTCAAAAATTATTATTGACTGCAAGTATTAAAACCAGTTGTACAAAACGTGATCATGCTAAATACAAACATGCTAAAGAATAGGTTTATTTTTTCTTCCCAAATGATGGTACTTTTAGTAAAACTGGTATTTAAAAGCCAAGAAAAGCATAGATTTCATTTCGAATAATACACATTAAAAATAATTAATAATTGGTGATGGCAAACGTCTATAGTCTTTTGGTCTCTATATATGCAGTCCTTATAGACGTGAAAAATAGGCAGACCAACCAATGCTAAACAACTATTGATTTTCTTCAAAGTAAATCAGCTCGCTATAAACATATGAGCCATAAATAGACATTCAAATCCAAGTAAGGCTACCGACCAGAGGCATGCAACTTGAGTCAAAACAAAAATGGAAATATCTATATAATCTTAATTAAAAGCAATATACACTAATTAATATCTTTTTGTGGCAAAAAGGAAGCTAATAAAATTGTTTATCAATTAAAATTATAATAAATTATATCTCAATAGTGTTAAATGATTAATTATCATAGTGTAATATTACAAAATACATCCTCGATACTACAAAGTTATATATATTTATTATTTTATATATTATTTAAATGGTTTATGATCATTTGAAATACACTTTTCGACATGCTACAGAACATTACTTTTAATATATACAATAGTATCTACATGAAATTTGAACACGAGGAGAAACACATTTATAACTGTCAATCTGCAATGAAAGCTAAACAGTAATTTTATTTTTTATTTAATGAATGCAATGTGGGTGGCTTGTGTAAATTATTCACACTTTGCAATCACTATTATATTCATGAATTTGGTTTTACCTCTTTTATATTTTGCATGATAAAAGTATGTCGCTCAATGAGGCACCTTTGATTGTAAGCACTTTAATATGTTAATGGGGTTTTTGAAATAAGGAAATCAAGCAAATATTTCACAATATATTTTACAGGGTGTAATTGTATGTCACTCAGTATATTAAAATTTTACGAATTGCAGATGTTTATGTCACATTTCTTTGTTTTTGGAAGACTAATGAATGATCTACAAAAGTTGGTATGCTTTACAGAGCTTGAAAAAATGAATATTTGTATGCATGTTAGTTAGTGAATGAGTAGCGAGTCAAAATTTTACCCATAAGTTTGTGAACAACACCTCTATATTTTATTAGCCTAAAAATTCCATGTTATTTTATTAAAAATATGATGTATATAAATAGTACATTACTTATTTAGGCCGTTATTTCTATTAAAGGGAATCTTTAGAGTTGACTGCTGTTAATATGTTTCTTCCAAAGATTTATATATATGCATTTCACAAAAAAAATTGAAAGGCAAAACAAAAGCATTGAGCTCGATATACAACGTGCTTCTAACATTTTCCATTAACTTTGAAAAATGACTCTACTGATTATGATTATTAAAAATTCTCAAATATGCATAAAAATGAAGTTTTAATTTTTTTAACTTTTCTGAGGTAATTAAAAAAATAAAATTCTCTATTTAACATATACTAAACTACACAATAGCCCTATTACACATATACAATAGTATGTTCTAAATAATTGTAAACCACCTAAAACAATATATTCTGTAATACCATCGGTAATAATTATCATTATTTATATAGAGAATCTTTTAAACATGTATCTATTTGTTGTAATTGTGCTTAAACGGCCTAAAGACATTTTTTTTTGCATTCTATTCGCATAGTTTAATGAAAAATATCATGCTAATATTGTAGTTCATATGATCAAGAATAAATGTATTAAAATATTTAAAATGTTGAGTCGATGTTTATAGCTTCTACATTAGTGTCTAATTTAAGCTTCCGAGTATGCTTGTGCTGTTAATTTTGCTAGACTCAGATTGTTCAAATATTCCATACATCAAACATTCTTCTATTCTCATTTAAGCCCCCAATTTCAGAAAACTATTATAGCCTTCCAAAATGTCATAGTAATGATGATTTTGTATTTTACCATAAAGTTCAGTATTTTTCTTTAAATAGCCTTTCTCAAACCATTTAACATGTTAACTTCCATGTGAAATGCTTCAACCGTTGCATATCACTGGACTGTCCACTTGTTTTTTACGTCCAAGCACGGCCATGACAGTAGTATAGTTTTTAGTCACATAAGGGAGAACATAAATGAATATGCATATAGTAAAAATATGCATTATGACAGACAAAAAAAATAAAGCCGTGTTAGTAGGATTTACAATGATGATGTAATATTCCATTACAATAAAACATTTTAATTATGTACATGTCTGATTATTTAAGTGTGATTCTGCTCAATTTTCTTATCAAATCTAGATTGTGGTGCAGATCAGTTAGTCATGCAATAAGTGTTCAATACAATAAAACACTAGCGAAGTACCACTTGAAGCACAATATTGTTTAATATATTTTCTAATATTTAAATAATTTATATAAAAATGGGCGATAAAATTGATACAACCAAATGGAATCCTTAAAACACCATTACAATAAATGAAATCAATAAAATAATTTAAAACAATAGGTTTTTAGGAATGCTTATACCTATATATATTGACATATATAAAAATTCATAATAGTTCATAATGATTCATTCATAAACCATTGATTGAAATGACTTCAAAAGTTGTGGGTATTTATACATTTTCAGTTTCTTTGAAAACAGTGCAAAGCCCATACTCTATTTATTTTTCTTAACTTTTCTCTTACGTCACAGCTTATAGATATATCTAGTGATTACATTTTCTTTCGAAACCCACAATTTGCTGAAATTAATATGGATAAAACAAAAATTATATCAGATATCCACATTTCATATTTTCCTCCAAGCTAGTGATGGTAAAATTAGGAAGTGTTCAATTGAAGTTGTCAATAAAGCACTAATGCTGTATATTATCTATCAATGGATGATAAAATAAATTAGTATTGTTTTACCTTATCTTGATTGACTTGCTTTTCTATGCATGTGTATGTTTGCTACACATTTTGCAAACAATTTGAAAAAACTTCTCAACGAGACAGACTTCAAACATTAAACATAGCTCGGAACTGAATGACAATGCTTCATCAACTAGGTTAATTGAATTTTCAATAACTATGAAAATACTGAAGATTTAAAATTAAAAATGTAGGGTAAAAATAATATGAGAAGTGTAGAGGGTAGAACTCATGGGAAAACCCAGAACAGTTCATATCACTTGCAGTGCAATAAAATTGTTGGTAGGTGAACAGTAAAAAACTTCAATTATTTATTACAACTGTTCCAAATTTTTCACATTCAATTACTGTGTTTAAATCTTACAAATATCACAATCACAAATTGTCAAGACCATAAGTAAATTTTTTATTATGTTAGTTTATTTAGTTTTGAGCTGTCACAAAAATCCTGAATTTGAGAATATTCCTTAAAGCATATGTACAAGGGCGTACCCATGGTATGGCAAGGTGGGGCATCTGCCCCACCCTGGCTAGGGGTCCTTGCACAGGAAAAAGGTTCTGGAAACACAAAATAAATTTGAAAAAAAATTTTTAGCTATATTTGGCCAGAACCCTCAGAGGTTATTATTGAAATAATGTCAGTAAGTTAAAAGCATTTTTAAATTTCTACTTTAAAATGCTTTTACTTGGTACTTAATAAGTTTATTTACTTCTGCCCAACTCTTAAAAAAAAGCTGGATACGCCCTTTGCATATGTAGGATTAGTTAATATTTTATTCTTATTCTCCCTTTAGTGCACACATCATTTTACTATCCCGACAGACTCTTACAATAAAAATTACAAAAGACATAAAATCAGTATCATAACAATTTCCATAATAGTAATATGTTAGGTAAATTATTAACCCTGGAATGGTAACCATCAAAACAAAGACAACTGATAATCCAGAATCTCTATTCTATTTTGGGATATTCCTCTGCATATCGCAAAATAAAAATAGATACAATTTCCAAGTAGAACATTTATTCAGCCAATTTGTTTTAATATTCACATACCTAATACATAATTATACAATCAAAGAAAATGAAACCTAAAATATAAATTGAATGCAATCTTTGCCGATTTTTATTTCATAATCCTTTTGCACACAAACCTTACACATCTCAAATTTGCTTCCACTTTTGATATTTTGCTGAGAGCAGAAACACAATGTTTCATTTTATAATTAACATGAATAGGGCTAGAGACTTTATCAATTCAGAATGCTTTTAATATTATTTTTTTTCATATATTCCTCACTACAATGTCTATAAATTACAGTACAGTACAATATCAATGGTTACCAACCAACAGGTGAGATAAATCTTTCAAGACTTTTTGTTATTGCAAATTTTCATCTTATACATTAAAAATCACCAATAAAAGCATAGAGTTACAAGAAACTTTATATTAGATGCAGCATCTACATCACTCGCTTAAACTTGAATCTTCTACTCAAATTGGAATTTTTGCTCACCTGATCTTCTATTACCCTTTTCTCTTCTTTAGAGCCTGGGCTTATCACATCAATTTCATTTTTAGAATATTCATGTAAACATTCATCACTATCATGCAATAACATCCAAGAGCAGATTCTCAAAAAAATCTTTATGGTTCAATGCAGTATTTAAAATAAACAAAACCATCTCAAAAATATGAAAATAAATAAACTTTACAATTTTGTCAAAACTCACAATAAATAAATAAAGTGAAATAAATATGTATTTTTCATTTTACACAAATATTATTAAAAAAAAATAATATTAATCTCTAATCTAACAGGGTGCAAATCTATGCCACCTTACAAAACTATTTGTTGTTCTTAACTGCTGTCACATGATGAGCCATTCATGTTTACAATGAAGAGAACACATGAAGTTTCAAATGAATTGCCCGAAATGCATAATAGCAATATATATATATATATTTTCTATTTGCCTCCTATGGTACTACTCCAATAAGCCCCACCTATCAGAAATTCTAGGATCATTTTATCTTCTATTTTCAGCTTTTATTAGTATTTTATTTCAATGGACATTTCTAAAAAGAATTCTTGACTTTTCTAATATAAGAGTAGAACACTAATTACATGATATAATCTAATTATTCTAAATTTAGTGAATAATACTTATAAATAAAAGTCATAACTGAGCATGATTCACAAATAACTGGAACTACAGGAAATAGTAATACAAGGATTAGAGTAATGCAAATGAATACACAGAATATGGTAAGTCACTGTATGTTATAAAAAGAATAAATCCAAAGCTGTGCTTTCTACAAAAATAGGCCAAATAATTGTATAGTATACTCATACTGATTATGTTTTCATTTATTCGAAAGTGAAATACAGGAAAACACAATCACTTTAATCAAACAGTCCAAAGGGAGAAATACTATTTCGAATTTAGGACAAAAGCACTACTATTTCAATAAAACCAATGCATCTATTTGGTGATAAGTACAGATGTAACACAAAGCGCTAATGATTACAAACACATGTGAATCTAAATACAACAGGTATATTGGATGATGGAACCTGTAGTCAAACTGCGCACGCGCCTTCTTGGCCTTACACAGGAGCATTGTGTTTATTTGGCCCTGTTGGAAGTCGAAACATGACAGGTCCATACTATCACCAAGAAATCGCACAAGCTCTGGTTTACTGCGAAACTTTTTACCTGTAGGGCTACAGAAAATTAAACATGACCAAAAGGTTAGATTATCTTCAGGCCAAAGAAAATGAAGTGATACTTCACCATATTATTTAGATTAATGTTAGGTTTGTAAATAAGTACCAGTTTATATGGTTATGAATATAATTAAAACATTGTATTGTTATACCAGATACTTCCTATAATAATGTGGCTGTATATAAACCTTCCAAAACAATTACATAGAAAGAAACATCCCTTACAAATAGTATAGTTATGAATCTATTTCAGGCATTAACACTAATTCATTATTAAAAATATGATCCTAAATATTTTACAAAAGTTACATTAAATCATAAATCAGAATTATTTTGAGTTATCCAAATGTTGGTTGATGATAAATCTCACAAATTCTTACCTGTAATAATAAACATCAACTTTTCCAGCTGAAAGCCCAGATTTCCTCAGAACTTCTTCTCGTTGCCAGCCCTTTGGCAAAGCAGCACAATCAGTTCTTTTTCTCTCAATAGAAATATTCATTGTCTTGAAATTTTTAAGAATGATTTTTCTTGATAATCTATATTGTAAAATAATGTTTCAGCAATGATTTGTAATTTTAACAAAAACAGTTTACAGATATGTTAAGCCTAATGAAAGGATCAATATTAATGCATTTGCACACTGTCACTTCGTAACAAGTGACTTGAATGTTTCTGATCTACCATAAGGAATGTCAATTTATTGAATTGTTAAGGAAATAAATCCACAAACAATTGAATTTTGCATTAGAAATTGACTTAATATATTTGAAAAGCCATGTATTGTCTCAGTACACAAACATGGAGTCAAAAATTCGCTTCGTTCGTTACCTCGTTTACTCACTTATTTCAGACTTGGTGAATTCGTTTTGCTGAGTACATACAATGTCAACTTTCGGCAAAACTCACGAAGATAAATTCGCCAAGAATAACCAAGACCGCACACCCTTTAATGTATTTTTTATAACCACACGATACAAACTCAATTGTTTTGATAATTACTTCTAAAAAAAACTACACATGCCCAGCAAATATGATGTTCACGTATTTCCTAAAACCCTTTTTTTACACAGTTACTCTAATCCATTACCAAGAGATTCGTTTCATTTTAGCAAAATGTTTTATGGATTATACATTAAGTCAATGCACCTTCCAAGTGCAAGGTGCAAAACTTAGTTTGCTCAAAGCTTCTTTTATGACAACCCACTTGTACTAACAGTATATACTGAAAGACTAAATACTCAATTTAATAATTGTATCATGCTAATCGAATATGGTAAAATAAAACCTGAATAAAATAGAAGGACATTAAATATTCAATATTTCATGCTATAAATATAAAACAACATATCATATCCATAGACTAATAATATGATAGGTAGCATTTCAATCCAGTGTTGTCTCTTAGTGAAATTTTTTATTCCGCAAAGTCCTTTCAAGAATCCCCAAATATTAGCTAAAAATCAATACAAAATTGCGAAATCATTTTTTCAAAGTTTTTGTTTTCATTATTAATTGTACATTTGTTTTTAATCCCAGTATTATTTTTTATGGATTAAAATTTTTATAAGAAAACTATTTTAGCATGATTTAAGGAAGATTACACATGCATGATAATGTTGCTAGATTGCGATCATCAAATACTTTAACATTTCTGGTGACAATTTCTATCATAATTGTCATTTCTAACAATTATAATTACGAATCTATATAAATAACAATACAAATGTTAGATTGTTCATAATTTTAGGGTCGTATAAATAAAGCACACTTAAATGTTGGGTTCCATTTTGAGAGTGGAAAAAAGCGTAATAATCATAATATTTCGCTATAGAAAATAAATAAATAATAACATATCACGTGTTTCAATTATTCTCTCATTCTTTAAACAGAATTACGTTATGTGGTTATTTACGTAAAATGGTTTAGTTAATCAGAAAGGATTAAGAAAACTTGTCTGGCACGCAGTGCATTCTTAGAGGCACACAGTTTTTCTCCCAGCTAATTTTTTATAGATCTGCAAGCGACCATAGAACCCTAAATGTATGAAACGCTTTCTGCGTTTTGTGATGCTAGCTCAAAGATATAGCCAGTGCTGGAGTTCTTTTGTGGTTGTCTATAAGGCAACCATAGACCACCCACGAGTTGAATTCATCCCTTTTCCATTTGGCTGTGTTATATAAAGTTGTTAAAATATCCGGGCTACAAATCACTCAACTATCATTCTTTGGGAATTTTTGGAGAAAAACATTTGGGCGAAAAGATTTGGATGTATATTTAGTAAAACAATATACGACAGAATGGAAGTGAATATTATTATTTGCCTATTCTTTATATATATATATATATATATATATATATATATATATATATATATATATATATTTGCAATAATATAATCGTATGAAAATATAAATATAAAATGTGTTGAATCACTTAATATTAAGTCAACCAAAACTTAGAATTTGTCAAATTAAAACATTCAATCATAATATAGCCGGCAACGGTTCGGTCAGCGCCAGGTCCATCGTCATAATATATCTGAGTTATAAGCTTAAATATCTGCACGGTCGGCACGGCGTGTGACATGCTCGGAAATTGGCGCGGCGCACGGAGCGTGTTATGGGACAATGATGTTCTGCGTGTGGTGTTATTCTGAAGATCGTGCAGCGTGTCAAATAATTTTTTTTAGAGCTACTCTCGTTTTCTGAAGAAAGTGCGTTAATTTTTTTTAAAAAAAGTTTTACAAAATCGTCATAGACACGCCACATCTTTTTATTAAGGCAAAGTGTAAAACAATGTCTACCCAATATTGCTATTCAGTATTCTTTCACTCTTGCAAGTAATGTGAAAAAATGGACTTATCAATATTACAATAGTATTTCAGGATCATTACAAAATAATATCTTATTTCAATAATATTTTATGCTCTATTGGTGGGTACGACGTAGCTCATTAGTATTTTTATCCGCGTCTATCCGTAAGTAAAAATATTAAATAAAAGGGATAAGTTCTTTCTATCTTCTCCTTTATTGACCAGTAGCTCTTAATTTTTCTGTTATACATATGATCGCTTATATAAAAATACACACAATGTAAATATGTATGTATATAATACACACGCATTTTTATTATTAAATATGCATAGAAAAAATATGTAAAACTTAGAATAAATCATCATTCATACAGATCAACTTGATTTACATTACTCTTTTCTGCAATAGATGGTTTGTGGGCTAGTAAACTGTCTATTACTTCATTCTAATATATGGAAATTAGAAGGTATTTTTGCATCAACTGGAAGGAACATTTATAAATATTGCAACTTTGTATAGTTTCCGTTTTGTCAATTACTTACATTGTACGCTATTTGTCAATCGCACAATTGAGAATTGTCAGTAATATTTTAAAGTAATAGCATAGTAGAAATTTTACGAAAATCAGGTGTGATTTCGAATTTTTAGTATTTGGTGTTCTATTTATGAACTGAGAAAATTTCATATCAACGGTCTTACAAATATTCAGTAAGTAAACTAAATTTAAATTTGTATTGGCATGTGAATAATACTTTCACTCGCCTATTTACATATTTTTTTAAGTTTCTTATTTATAAATACAATAATATAATACAATCACACTATAGTACTTAAAAAATGCTGTTTTACCTTTATAAATTTGTAGTTGGAACCATTGCAATTTAAGTTACTAAGAAACGATGTTTAATGAACTTGTCACCCTTCTATGCAATTTAACATTAAACCTACCCATAGGTGTATCATTTTTAATTTAATTCTTCTAAAATGTCGTTTTAATTACTAATAGAAGTGAGACTGTGCCATTATCCCATTGTGACAATATGATTGGTCACATCATGTTTCATTCTTTCATGTAGTTGTTACAGAATATTGCTATCAACATTCTTTGATTTTTTATAGATTTTAAAAATAATGTCATTATTGATATTATAAAGACTTCAGGATTTAAAAGTGTACATTTATTTTGGAAAATATGGAATAGGCTTTTTATTAATATAATACTAAAATTGTGCTTGATTCAACACATATCCTAACAAAATGGTTTAGTTGAGCAGTAGTTTCAAGCCATAAGATTTTCATATAAATCATCACCACCTTTATCCTAAAAATTGTGCCATATTTTTGAATATTTTCAATCTGATTTTTTAACAAATTGATGAGTTAAATTGTAACAACGAGAGTGCCTGAATGTAGCACACACATTGCATAAATTTGCATTCTTGCAGCCTTGAGTAAAAAATATTCTTGTCAAATAGAGTTTTTTCAAAACATTATAGCATAAATACATTTTTTAGTTAAATACATGAATAACTTACCATTTGAAGTATCTTAACATATCTTCAAATAAAAGTGTCTTTATTTTGTAGGCCATTAAATAACACTTTTATTTTGTTATATTATTTTATGAATCCACACTTTACTATTAATTTAGAAAGCATTTTATTCTTAATAAGAACGATCACCAAACCTAAAGATGCCTTTTCTAATTTTATCATGCACAACCACAATAAATGCAACATAATTACAGAATTAATAATCACTTAAGAATGGAGGTGATTATGACTATGGACACTTCTAAATATTTTAACATTTTAGAATTCTTTTTCTTACTAAGTATTTGTTTAATAATAGTATATCCACAAGCACCATATTGAACATACAAACATAGACCCTCTTAAATCAATTTATGACTGAGTATAAATTGTAAATATATTTAAGGAGGGGAATGAATAAGGTCTTATTTTCCCCCTATCCCCTATATAAATCCTTATATGTATATTAGGCTTACATGAAAGTAAATAGTAAAATGAAATAAATATTGTACTAGAATATTCTAATTTATTGACATATTCAAACAAGTTTGTGCTGTGATGGCACTTCAATAAATGCATTATATTATGATCATTTTTTTAATCATTAAAATAATTTTATTCGTATTTATCTATGAGCGCAGGATTTTTAAATACATTGAATAGTAATATAAGAACACTAAATGTGCTTTTTGTATGTCCTCTATAAAAAAGAAATGTTGAAATGTTATGCAAAATGTATTGTTTTGATCGAAAATTATAGTTAGACAGTTTAGCATTCTACAAGTAATATTAAATGTAGTTTTTTATTCTAAAAAAATATTTTCTTATTAGGCATACAGTCTCCTTTCAGAATATATAAAGAAAACATTAAATGATGTGGATTTTTTTTTTTTGTAACTCTGGGGCAGAAATAAGGCCTTACCGATTCCCTTCCTTACATTTTTAATACATAATTTAAATTGTTTATTATTTATCTTAAACTTTCCTAATATTTTCTTACATATAATAAATTTTCATATATGAATTGGGATGCCAGAATTAACATTCTATTTCCTAAGAAAAACTCGTATATTTTTTAGGAATTAGATCCAGCTTAGAAATTACTTGAAGGGTCCACTTATGTACCACAAAAATTGTATGAATATCTACTTCATGTTCTCAGAGCAGGATGCTATATGGTAGCAGTCTGTAGAAACAGCCATAAAAAATCCAGAGGTTTCATATTTGACATATTTCGAACCCTTTAATTGCATAGGCAACAGTAAGCCTTTTTTATACTTATCGATATGAACACCCTATTAAAATTTGTTATCTAGACTAATGCACAAGATTATTTCGAAACAAAAGGAAGTATTAAAAAAATATTTTTGTTCTGAAACAGTTTGAGTTTCATATCTTAAATTTGTGAGTGTTTTATACATTTTGTTTTGATTTCGTTAAGTAGTATATCATGTGCTGTACAAAGGGTTATAAAGGTGTTTGCTTTTGTAACCTTCTTAGAATTCTGAGCCAAAATGGCCAAAACGGAACCCTTTATAGTTTCGTCATGTCCGTCTGTCTATCTGCCTGTCCATCTGTATGTCACAGGCATTTTATTCAAAAAGTACATGACATATATTGATGAAAATTATAGTGTAGGTGCCTTGTGTAAGCCGTTACTTAGTTTGGTAGTTAAATAACAAAAATTTATACTTTTAGGAGGGCACTCCACACATGTAACAATGTAAAAGAAGCTGGAAAATTTTTTTTCAGCAAACATCAATGTGTAGCATAAATTTTGATAGTTCTCTTAAAAACATTCAAAAGTTTTAAGTATTAAAACTTATCCAAAAAATATGAAAAAATAATGAAGATAATGCTTAATAAATACTTTCAACAAAAATTATTTTGAACATGATCGGATACACTGTTTTTGAGTTATTGCTGAAAAACTGCGCTTCTCAACAATAGGATGTAAGTTCTATAAAGCTCTGAGTGCTCTTTTGCTGATCTTTTTTAGTTTGCACTAGTTTAATAGTAATAATTGACATATCTACTTGTTTTCCTAGTAAGACGTGACTAAGTGCTTATAACTATTCTGTGCGGGATACATGGAAAATTGTAACAACATACTTTTTTCATCTGTAGTGCATTTCTTTGTAATAATGGCCTCGGAACTCTATAATGAGCATGGCCCAACATGCTCTTGGCCAGTTTTTTTCTTCCTATTCAAGGTCTTGTCATGTTTTGTTTTGTTACAACACTTCTTGGATTTTCATCACATTCTTAGTATTTTTATTATTGACTTTAACCATGTTTGGCTTTAGCCATGATACAGAGATATTTAAAAGTTTTTGAGTAACTTCCCACATACTTTGTAAAATTATCACTATTTTTATAAGCTTTTCAATGATAAAGCTCATATAAACTTCTACTCTTATGAATTCCACTGTTGCACAATCACTTAATGATAAACGCATTTATTTTAACATTTTTTAGTTGATAAATGTCATATTCCGCTTTTATGATGTAAAACATAAAATTATATTGCTCGAATCTTCACAACCTTAGAGTTTCAGGATCTTTTTAATGATATATTTTTGTAATTTTTTTCTTGGATATTTTCCATTCATCGGCATTCAAATTATTTCTTTTTTAAGTGGTGCTATGAAAAATCCAAATTGACCACTGTGGACTGACTTCAAATTACAAATAACAAAATTTGTATGTGTTTTAGTATACCAATTACTGTAGATACAAGTTTTATTGGTAAAAGTGATTTTCGTAGAAACTAAAAAGTGGTTTAACAGATTTCTACATGTAAAGAGTCCTTACTACTATCATAAGTGACATCTAATAAGTTTACATATATGTCTCTATTTATAACAGTGTTTTTATTTTCCTCACTAATTTTACACACAATTTGACCTATAATAGATTCAAATAATTTATGTTCATCACAACTAGCTTCTTGAGTTCCACACAGGTTATTCTAATACTCCACTAATCTTTTCTTAATCTATTTTTATAGTTATATCTAAATATTAACATTGTAGATAGATAAAAGCAGTCACAAGCATTATGGTACGATATTTAAGGAAAATTATATTGTCATGCTAAATAATATTTGAAATGGATATATGAAATTATGCATTACATTCTTTTATTACAAATAAAATAGCTTTTTATTTCCATAGTTTTTACAAATTTGTGATTTTTTGATAAATAATAGATTAAGTAGACAGTAATCTGTAGACTGTCTATCTAATATTATGTCCCTCAGTATGGAATGCATTTTGGCATAGGCCTCCAATTTTCTCCAGTGATTCCTATCTTCTGCCACCCTCATCCACCATGGTTCCAAAGTCAAATTCAAATCGTCCTTCCACATCCTGATTAGAGCATCTGTTCCTTCTGGACCCATTTCGGAGTACCAGACAATTACTTGTCGGCTCCATTTATTCATGTTGCATCGCGTCATGTGACCTATCCACCTCCACTTTGATGCGCACGTGAGGATCGGTGACTGGTTACCCTCCCGATCGTGACACTTGGCATTCTGTCCCGCAACCTATATCCGCCCATGTTTTTTTCTATTATTCATTGACATCTTTCTTGTTTTTACCTCATTTGTTGGGTGTTTGTTTTATTACAAGAGATAAAATGTATTTAAAACTTTATTTACATTGTACTTATCTGAGTTATTGAAAAAAGACAACTGATATGTAATCGCCATTAGGCTGAAACTGGCAGCAAACCCAATAGCAAATTTGAAATAACCAAGGCCAAAAAATATTTTGGCCTCTTCCCATAAGCATCGAGCACAAATCCCATAAGCTGAAATAATGTGAGCACTTCATGTTTTATCCACCTATATCATACATGCTTCGCCCAAAAACTATTCATCCAAATACAAGGTGTTTAATCCTCCTGTCACTTTGTATATTACGCATCCATCCACGTGGGTATACATGACAAAATATAACTGGTGTCGTGGGACTCTCGTTAGGAATGAAGTTTATCAGGAAATGTCCGTTTATTTACTTTTTTTTAATTCTGACCTCCCCCCGCGGCGAGTTGGCGAGTTGGCGAGTTGTGAATTTAGCGATGCTGGCTTAATGGTTAAGGGCGCTGCCTTCAAACCGGTAGGTACTAGGGTCGATCCTTACCGCGGCGAGTTGAACGTTGAGTTTTAACTTAAATCAACTCAAACCACTTGCTCCGTGCCTCGGAGGACACGCTAAGCCGTCCCGGGCGCTATCATCGCATTAGTACAACGATTGTTGACAGCTCCCGACCCGCGCTTGGCGGGAGCGGTGGGCTAAAGTTCTAAAGCCACTCGAACCGAAATAATTTTTGTTGTGTGAATTAAATGATCGGTGAGGGTATGCCTCAATAATAAGGCAATTAAGAGCTGATACAGGAATGGACCCTCGCCTATCATATGAAATTTTGCCGATAATTTTTAACAAATGATTTTTTCTTCGTGTTGGTATTATTGAAAATGTTCTGTATAGATTATAGAACATTATGTTGTTACCATGGCGTATTTCCATGGGGTATCCATTGCCCCCCCCCCCCCCCTTCTTTTCGACGGCGAGATTTGATGAGATTTTATCGAGTTCACGTAATTAATGGATTTCTCCTTACCGCTTCGACAAATATTACAAATTTCTCAAACACATTAGTAAATACTATCTTATCAGTTTTATTTAATTGGCCATGTTTTATAAATATACATATTAATTATATAAAATAATAAAAATTTGCTTCTGCATTAATTATTTTGTTTTGATATGACACTCTTTCAAAGCGTTGTGTTGACGAATCTCTCTGCAAGCAATGATGAATGCACAGGCAAAAACAGAGAGTTTAATTTTTTGTGTCACATACTTTTTTTGCTGGTGAGCGATAAGAAACTTCATATCAGTAAATATGGAAATAGCCACTACATAACCATTTTATTGCAGCTGATACGTATTAGCATGAATACAACGAACGTGCAGCACGCATACAAAATATGTTCTTGCTCTTAGACGAAGGTGAATGTAACAGTTACGAGCTTTTATAAATTCGAATGTGAACAATTTTCACAAATAATTACTCAATCGCGACCATTTGCTAATAATGTTATTTTATTAATAAGATACCATCAAATTATCGTCGGGTCTTTATCTAGATTGCTATGAATATGGGAATTGTTTAAATATGTTAGATTTCAGAGTGGTAGAGCCATACTGTAGTCGACGGTTGCAGCTCGATAATTTGGTCAGCTCGACCGGTGAGATATGACATTCACACAGAATACAGAGGTGACGTAACAACTGCCGCTGATGCCTTTCGTCCAGTGAGTGACAATTGCGGTGACCCGTTCTCCCCTCCATCAATTCCATCTTCATCAGATATCCCATTCCTAATATTTTTTAAGAACTAATTTGGCCCTTCTAAAATGATATAAAAAAAGATGTTAATAAACCGGTAGTGATTTACTTGAAGAAGTGTCCCTTTACAGTTGACGTTTTTCTCTTTCGGGAAATTAGGCTTAATTGTTGTCGAATCTCGTCGTAACCTGGATTATGGTTCCTCATTCCCTGGTATGGTTTATCCGCACGTCAGTGAAGCAATAAAGGGATACAAAGATTAGTATCATTTGGAGATATATGTGGTATTAGATCACTTTTTAAATGGAGAAGAATTGTCTAGATCAGACATTACAAGTTTTGCTTAGATGAAACTCTATGTCTAGAATTTCACTGCAAAAATATAACGGCTCTTATTCAATAACTTGACAGGTAACAAGTAGAAATCCATTTTCTAAATATTTAAACATTATAATTACTATTACTGTATTATATTCGATGATAGATCAGAAATAAAAAATTTACTGGTGGAGCTTTTCATATATACAAGCTTTTAGAAATATGTAAAGATATATCGGAAATATTTTGGAAAATTCAAAAGAGCATGCCTCATAGCGGTCGTTAAATTTTTACAAATATATATATTAGTACGAATGTTTTTTTTTATCATTCGGGCATTCATATAAGTCTATAAGTACATTATGAGTAACATGAGAAAAATTTAAGTTAAAAAAATTGCTCGATTTTTGTAAGGCGAGAGCAGAGCACTATCTCAGCGCTCCACTTATGAGGCATGCAAAAATACCACGCAAGCGAATTAGACCGTGATCTTCGAAAGGACTTAGTTTAGGCTAATACTAAGGCGTTTGGAAAAAAATGGACTCGATCAGTTAAATTTTTCGGGAGTTGTGACCACGCGAGTATGGATACATGCAGACGCACGGACGATCACGGAATAATTTTGTTAAACATCTTTTTCATTAATTTAAAAAGCAAAATGTCTTTTAAAAATGCCATAAGTGTTTTTCCTTGATATTCATGTGTATGCATATTATTACATAAGTGCGATAAAAATAAATAGAGACACTTTTATTTAAAAAAATCACTTGATTTTTGTAATGCGAGAGTAGAGCACTACCTCAACGCTCCGCTCATAAGGCGTGCTATACTGACGTTTAAATGAATGTTACGTAGTTACACGACAAAACAACCATTTTTGTATTGTCTAATAAAACGACAAATATCACGACACAGACCTTCACATCGTTGGTAACGCACTAGGAGCGTTTTCTGGTTGATTAACGTTTGGATCAATATGCCACCGCTGCGGACACTCTCACGAACGTCGGTTAATTACTTTTCATTATTCAGTTGTTAATCGATGGCTTTTTCTGTATTCAGAGTTATCTAGTAATGTTACAAGATTACGATAAAGAATTAAATATATACGTTTTTTAGGGATCCGTAGTCAACAAGGAACCATTGTAGTTTTGCCATGTCCGTCCGTCCGTTTGTCAGTGTAATCTGCCTCTGTCTCCGCGGATTAGCTCAGAAACTCATAGTACTAAAAATATACAATTTGACATGGTTATACATATTAATTACGCATAGTGTGGGAATAAATTCTTGAAAAATATTTTTTAAGGTACCTGCCCTACACGTAAAATGAAATAATTTTTTCTAGTTTAAGTAGGTCATCATTGGATATCTCATTCAGATACATCACGAGTCTGTGAAAACCATCTCTTTATGTAAATATTTGTTTGCGAAATGTTAATCTTTTAAAGTACTAATTTTTGGCAGTCAAGTACCCCCCACAAAAAAAATTGTTCAAATCAAAATTTCGTACAAATTTCACTGGATAGTTATTTATGTGACATTAATGGTTTTGTAAAACAGGTAGTAAATAAAAGTTTATGAATCATGTAAAATAATGAAAATATGAAACCTCATCAATCATTAACACCCGTCGTATGTGGACTCGTTTTTAGACGATATTAGCCGTTAAACCGTGAACTCAATTAATAGGTTCATAATATCAAACAAAAGTACCCTTTTTAAATCTGTGTACTGGATGGGCAATTACGGAATTCTCCACTGAGCGTTGCCCAAAACGCACTTGGCCGGTTTTTTCTTTATTCTCGTTGTGTTTTATACCCGTATGTCTCCTTATTACATTAGGTTCAAAAAATAATATTGTAGGCATTAAACCTAAATTACAACCACATTAATTTAATAGTACAATTGTATATTTGTCTTTGTGCTTACATTTCAGAAACATTTTAAATGCACTGCCAAATCAATATCGCAGCCTTAAAATAATATTTGTTTTCAATTTTATTGTAATTTATTCGGATATTTCGTTTTGCATGTACTCTTACGTGAATTTATAATAAAGTACCAAGTTAATGAAGGCAGTAAAATAAAGGTTATTTTCACTTATCGTGATTTCCGTTTACGCTACAGTTTTGTAGATATTCTGTGGAGTTCAGTACCGCATGTGTATTCTTTTGCATTTCCTTAGATGTTGAATGATCGAAAGATGTTTATATTTTGTATACTCTTAGTTTACATTTTATAAAAGACAATTTAAGTTTTTTGAGTAATTTCGATTTATCATCTCTTTTGTGAAATAAGGTCCGTTAAATATGAACAATAGATAATCGAAGTGATGGTCATAGTAGACGCAAAATGAGGTTCCGTTTCGTTAGTTTCAGGCTTGGAACCCGATGAAATTGTGTTAGATCTGTACTGAAACCTAATAGATACTTTTGAATTTCCAGAAACACATGTCATGATGTATTTGTTCAATGAACATTACACGTGCACGACAGTGACCATTAAAATGTTCTGTTGGCGATTTCTGTTTAGGAAAGCTGATCATGTCATTCCGATGAAGGTGCAAAGCGATCACACAAACTTCAAGTCGAATTTTTATTCCCAATATATACAATCTAAGATTGCTTGAAAATATTAATGAAATTCAATGCTTAACATTGATTACTGTGACGTAAACTAAACTGTTTAGCGAAAATCCTTCGGCAACGATATTTAGCAGCCATGCTTTTTCTAGTTTTTATCCCTGGCCATTCAAAGCTCGAATTTAGCTTCGATTCACAAAAATACCTTTGAAAATCAAATCTCTATTGAAAAATGTTGTAAACCAAATACATTTTCGCAATGCAATTTTGAATACCGTGCTAACAAACGAAAAGTTAAACAAAAGCTTGTAATTGTCGGGGAGAAGTTCTCATTTTAAAGTTGTACTTGTTTACGTGCATTGAAAGTTAAATGTTGTACCATGCACTATGCTAACGGCGGATTAACATTGCACATGACACAATATTTCACTTTACAGTGCAATCCGCCGTAAGTCTGGAGGAAATTACCAAGGAACTTCATTGATAAAGCAAAACGTGCCAATTTGTTTTGAACGTCAAAGTAAGGTTATTTAATATCGCAAATAAGAGATACATATTACTTGGCTCCTTCTGAAATTCCATAGAAAACATTAAGTTAGCAACCTAGCAAGTTATTTTTATTATTATTGTTTTTCAAAATACTGTCCGGTGAGATCAATCAATTCGTTGCTGCATTCAAGGAAACCACCGAGAGAAATAATATGCCTACTAACACTTAGAGTTCGCTAAGACGGCCTTTTCATATGCAGCCACTGCTTGCTCGGCGTCCGTGGATTACTTTCTATGAAATTTTTCTTTAATTTTAGGAAATAAATAAAAATTGCATAGTAGAAAGTCGGGACTGTAAGGCGGGAGAACCAGTATTTCTATACCTAACGCCCCAAATAGTTGAATATTTGTCTCTCGGTATATCGTTAGGCGTTGTCATGATATATACCGGCGTGCAGTATTTTTATATCTTCTTAAACAATTGTTGCATCCATCTTCCCGACGCTTCGACCTCGTTTTACTTTTACTACGCAACTCCTTGAAAGGAAACACCCACTGAGCATAATATCTTTTGGTTTCGTGATCATAACCATAAATCCAGCTTTCGTCACCTGTAACCAAATGCTGCGTCATTTGAGTCACCACTGGCAAATCTTTGCATCATTTCGCGGCACAAATTATCACGAGAAAGATTTTAGAACTTCGGTCAAATTATGAGGTATCCGCCGTGTACAAAGCTTCCTGACCGCTAAATGTCAATTTTGTGCCCTTATACCGACGCCTAAACTTGTCGAAATCTGCTGGTAGATCACTCTTTTGTCAGTCTCTATCACGAGCCGCACAACACGGGTGTTTTCAATCGTCATCGTAGAAGGACGTCCCTCACGCAAATCGTTAGTCAGATTAGTTCGACCACGTTTGAACTCTTCAAACAACTTTATTGACAGTTTTCTTTTTTGCCTCCAACTTGTATAAAAAATTACAGATGAATGTAATATATATAATACTAGCTGGCCTGGCAGACGTTGTTCTGCCCTTTCTTGTAGTTGGCTTGCCTATACAATTAATGTCCGCTGCTCCGTCAGCATCGGCATACAATGAATTTTTTCATGTTTTGTATAGATCGATTTAAATTTCAAGCCCGGTCTCGCTTTTGATTTCGATCCCGATTGCAGTCAGTTTTTATTCTGATTCCGATCCCAAACTCGTTTTCAACTCCAGTGCCGTTCTCGATTTCAGTCCCGCTTTCAATTGTGACTCTGTTTCCGTTCTCGATTTTGTTCCCCGTCCCGCTTTCAATTCTGATTCCGCTACCATTCACAGTTCTGATTTGGACGAAGGCGAGGGCAAACAATTCCTTCATTTTTTGTATTTCGATTCTGATGCCAATTCCACAGTCAATTTTGAACCCGGTCTCGTTTTCAATTTCGGACCTGGTCCTAGCTCTGGCTCTGGATTCTGTTCCCCGTCCTGTTTTCAATTTCGATACCATTACCGGTATAAGTCTTAAAGTATAGTAATGATTTTAAATTTAATGTGGTGTGAATTGGTAAGAGATATTTTTGTCAATCCGTGTTATACCAATTGAGAGGCGAGGGTTTAGGTAAAATTAAAATTTGTGTTTGTGTGGATTTTTGGATGAGAAATTTGAAAACATATAAAAATAAATCCCTGATAAAAATTAAAAAAAGTACTTGTCAACTATGCCACATATCTGTAGGTTATTCGAGGGGCTTTGTTAAATAAAACTAAATAAAGTTTATGTTCACTTTTATATATTTACTATTATTAGAGAGGTGCACTTAACTACGCGTGGAACTCGTACGGAGTTGAAACACTGACTAAACGCATATTACTCTATAACTCTATGTGACGAATCATTACGTTTATGTACTGTGTTCCGATGAAGGAACAAAGAGACCTTGTCACAACGTGTAAATAGATTTATATTTTGTTGTAGTCCAACAATATCAGAATATAAGCTATCCTATCTTTCAAGTTGGACCAAATGACACATAAATCCCAAGTTTCATGAAGGTTGATTGAGTTGTTTTAGAGTTCATCGTGAACAAACATCGTATCTCTGGATATTTATATATAAAGACTAATCGAATGAAAATATACGACGCATATGTCAACATAATGGGTGTTATGAAAACCATAGCGGATCGACAGCAGAACTGTCATTGATAGTGCAATAAAATAAAACAAAAAAAAAATCGCTACCAAACTTCACAGCATCACCGGCTAGGCCAATCTGAAGATTACTTGAAAATTTCATCAAAATCGGTCTTGTCGTTTCGGAGTCCATAGGAAACATACAATACACATATCGACTTTTATGTATATATAGAAGGTTGGCAAAGAGTTTATTTTTTTTTAAATTCAACTACATTTATTGATTTTACCGTTTTTAGTTGGCCATACTAAAAATTTTAAGTGTGACCTACATAGGCGTACAATGTTAAATCAATATTTTATCAATATTTCGTTCTAAAAAAAGACTAGATAGTGCTTAACTATTAGATACTAGGCAGAAAATTGTTAGATAACGTAATCTCTATCATTTATCCTCATTAAATTTAATATTGATGATATCAATATTTTTGGGAAATTCTAGATACAGATTGCCATAACGTATTGACTTATTATTTGTAATTTATTTATAATACTTAAAAGCATCAACTTAAAGGTGATAATAAAAAACCAAGTTCCAAAATCAGTATTCGTCATTAATTTGTACGAACTGTCATCTATTTTTTTTTTAACATTTTTTTCGTAGGTATAGAATAGCATTTGTTGCATTATTTTTTTTACATCGTTTTCAAATGATTATCTGGTAGTGCCAACCCAAGCTTCTCTGATCATTGATTGTAGAAAAACACCGTAATTGCGATTACGAGAGGCCAATTTATCATTGTGTTTCGTTTATCATTGGCGATGACATAACCTCAGTGCTATAAATATAAAGTAATACAATGGACCTACGGTTTGTCATCACCAAACGCACGATTGACGCATCATTTGTCAACAGTACATACCAATAATAATGATAATGGAAAATATTAAAAAAATATGTATTTGATACTACAGTCTTATACTCAGTGGCGATCATAAGAATTTGAGCCAAGGTAGGTCAACAGATTAATTCTGTATGCGGTTCAGCTATTGTTTGCTAAGTATGTAATAATTACATTTTTTTTTCTTCTGCTCACAGTATTATTATATAAGTAAATGTCCAAAAATTTTTATTTCAAATTTTCTACGTTTATTTTAAACTCATTACGCATTATACAAAAAACGTTTCGTAAAGAATATCTGTTTCTGGGAAAATATTAATATAATAAAATCAAAAACATCCAAAAAAAAAAAAGGTAAAGTTCAATTCTTTTAAACTATACAAGAATGACGTGAACTTGAATCGATGTATGACCGTCTCATATTTACTGTACGCGAATTGTAAGACCGACATGTTTTGATGACGCGCGGTATTTTGGTGAATTGGCCGTAATGTGTTAATCGTTTCGTACTACCGTGAAAAAATTTCGTTACGCTTTTAATAATACTGAAAAATCGCTCAGCTTTGCCGATGCTTTGACACAATTTAGAAAGAATCTAATTTAATATGAGCAGAACACCAAACAAAAAGAATTAATGGACGACGTCACAAAATACCGCAATATAAGTACGAGCTTGTTCCCATCCGACGTTTCATCAATAATAATCGCCATAAAATCAGTATTTCGTATTTGATTTTTAATTTTGCTCTTTATCAAGGAGGTAGTACTAGAAATCAAATCATTTGGAACTCTACTGCATAAGGACGGCCTTATGCAGTATAGTTCCACGGAAGAAAACAGTCTTATGGAAAAGCCTGAGTTGAAGTTCGTAAATGACTTTCGAAAATACCATCATATTTCGTTAACAAATCCAATTTCGTCTTCCTACCCTTAGTTCCAACTTTATTTGGGATCGGGCTTTTTTGTGCGTTTGCGCCGGGCCATTTTATCTTGGGTTGTTAGCATTGGAATATTTTGAACCTTGAGGTCCTTTTCGCCAGTGTACTACCAAGCGATCTGCCTCTCGATCGCTGCGTGCTATTAATAATAAGCACTCTTTTTACAGTATAGCTATTGTTTCGTCTCATGACGTGTGCGTACCATCTTAGTCACCCCTACTTGATCATGACAAATCTACCATTTCTAAATAATTTCCTTTATTTAACGAAGAGATTGTTTCGACACACCCTTGAACAGATAATTCTTGTTTATCCAAATAAATATAATATATCGATTAAACATTGCGAAATGTTACGATTTCTATCTACTTTCGGATTGTTTTTTGAATGTTTAATTATATTGTCTGGATAAACGTGTTTTGTTGCTATCTTTACCAAAAGCTTATAGGTTTATGGATGACTACGAGGGGCGGCTGATAAGTCCGCGGCCTAAGGCATTAAATGAAAGAAAAGTACGAGTATTTTATTTTTATTTTTCAATATAGTCTCCCTCAAGCGAAATACATTTTTCACATCTGGTGCATAACGCCTTCAAACCACCCAAAAAATATTCCTTTTCTTTGCAGTGAAAATGGCTTTCTACAGCCATCTTCATTTGATTGTCATCAACAAATCTACGACCACGTAACTCCTTTTTTAAATTGGAAAAAAGGAAATAGTCGCTGGGAAATAGATCTGGGCTGTAGGGTGGGTGGTCAATTTCCGAGAAGCCCGTGTCCTTCAGGGCCTGCCTCGAAACCCGCGCCGTGTGGACAGATGCATTGTCTTGTAAAAACAGCACTCCGCGCGATAACTTCCCACATCGCTTCTGTACGACTGCCTCTCGTGCCTGAGCCAATAAATTCGCGTAATATTGACCATTCATAGTAGTCCCCTTTGGCAAGTAATCAATTAGTAAAACACCTTCACTATCCCAAAAAATTGTCGCCATAAGCTTCGATGCCGACTTTTGAACCTTGAATTTCTTCGGCGGCCTTTCTCCTTTTTCGTCCATTGCATGGACTCCTGTTTAGATTCCGGATTGTATTGACGAACCCAGGTTTCATCCACGGTTACAATTTGGTCGCAAATTTCGTCTATATTATCCCCGACTAACTCCAAAAAATCCTTACTTGTCTGAAGTCGCCGCTGCTTGTCAA
This sequence comes from Eumeta japonica, assembly GCA_005406025.1. Taxonomy (NCBI): domain Eukaryota; kingdom Metazoa; phylum Arthropoda; class Insecta; order Lepidoptera; family Psychidae; genus Eumeta; species Eumeta japonica. Next base: position 316,112 of record BGZK01000248.1, read on the forward strand.
ACGGCGTTAGCATTTTTGGTACCCAACGTGCACTGATTTTTCTTATATTCATATGCTCGTGTATGATTCTCCAACTCGTTCTTTACTAATCTGCAACTCTTCAGCTATCTGCCATAATTTTATTTTTCGGTCGGCCAGTACTAATTTTTCGAACATTTTCCTCCGTCACTACCGTCACAGGACGCCCTGGGCGAGGATCATCTTCACAGCTCTCTCGTCCTTGTTGAAATAAGCGAGCCCATTTTTTGACCATCGTATACGAAGGCGCAGATTCCTGAAGAACTGATACCATGGCTTTAAAAATTTCTTTGGGCGTTTTCCTTTCTTTACGAAGTACTTTATTACGGTGCGATGTTCAATATTACTGAGATTTGACGATTCGGCTGACATGATGACGTTTGTGCTTCGATAGATAATTTGTTAATGACTTTAATAACGAAAGGAAGCTATATTTATACTAACAAGAAGTGTCGCAATTAGTGGTAATAGTTGTGAAATGAGTCATCGCTAAGTACCTTGGGCCGCGGACTTATCAGCTGCCCCTCGTAAGTGTTTTTCTTGCTGGTTGTGTTTTGTGACCGCATTTGTCAAATTTAGCAAATCGACATACCCGTAATAAGTTGAAACGGATTTTATAGTTGTGAATTACAATGAAAACAAAACAGTATAAGAAAACTATTGAATGCGCTTACATTACAGTTCAATTTTCATAAGCAAACATTTTCGTCACAAATTTCATAATTGTAATTAAACATTTTTACTAATTGCACGACATAATAACACAATTAATATAAAAATAATGAAATTCTGCCGGTTGCAAGATAACGATAGCGTGTAATGGCGTATATATGTATCAATTGTAAAACGCTATTTAAAGCACAAAAGTGTTCAGATTACATAACGATTTAATTTGTCGGTTATTCATTTGAGTCGTCTGAAATTACATCTGTGTGTTGATATATAAGAAATCAATTATTTGCATGTGCGCACACGTAAGTAGATGCTGAATGTAGCCAGAAGCTTGTTCTGCTTGTGTTTCGTCTAGAAACGTAGGCAAACTAAGCTGTTTGCGAGCATGGTTTAGTAAACCGTGATTGGACATGCTTGCGCCTGTTGTTTTTGCATATGATATGACTGGAGATACATCCAGCTCAAAAACTGAACAGAACTAAATGACGCAATTGCGAAACAATTTTTTTTTTGCCAGGACTATCTATTTAGATTATTAATCTCTTGAAATTCTAGAAAAAATTGCAACAATTTTTAAATGTATTTTCAACATAAATGTAAAAGTATTCTTTGACGACACTAATATTTATAGTTTGTGAAAATTTAACGAAAACATTTATTTTCTTTTTATTAATTTTGATTTTTCAAAGCATATACGCAAATTTTATTTCTATTTTATTTGCTTTTAACCACATTTAATTGCATGTTACGTTATGTTGCAGTCCTCTGATTTCGGTTATATTACAAGCAGCTTAAAACGTATTGCCGGCAAACGGCCTGTATACAAATGCCAAGGTAAAAAGAAAATGGAGCGAAGGCTATGTATAATATAACCTCACAAAACCGGGAACATTATTAAGCTCGCGGAGTTATCAGTCGCGTTTCGCAATAGGTGGGGCTTTTGTTGCCCTATCTGAAATGTCAGGCGCGGCCGGGGTGACGTCACCGGTCCGCGAAAAGGCACGACATTTCCTCGCGCCCGCCGCGCCTCCGGCCACGCTTTAATTCGCCCGTTTTAGGGGTGTCCACTAGCAATATCAAGGGCTTGACAAAGCTCCGTTGTCTATGAATAATAAATTAACGATGGCATTATCCTTAATCGATATTTTTCAGTCGATTAGGCGAGTGAAGTCTCGAATGTCGTTTTGTAAACTACACATATATAAAACTTTCACATTAGAATCGATATCAAAATTAGCTCTGATATATTCTTAGTATAGAGCCCTACATATAGTTTTGTTTACCAAATCAAACAATTCTGATGTGTGACAACCTTCGAAGCAATATAAAGGAAAGTGCTGCGGAAGCAGTGTCCATAACCAAATTGCATGCGTGTGACGGTCGATTCCGGTGACTAGACTCCTCGATCTACTTACTAAAATACATGTTACATGTATGTACACATGACTATCTACTGTTATTTATATTCGCAAAATAAGAAAGGTACTATGTACATGATGATATTTATTTGGTTTCTTAAACGTATTTTTTATTATTTGCAGGTCAAGTCGTCATGAACAAATTCAATCTTGCAATGTTGAAATTTTGAAGTCTCAGATTTAATTTCACGTAAGTACAGGAAAGTGCTTGTATATAAGGTCGGGGAAAAAGGTTTTTCGTATTTCATATACAAATTGAAACAAATTTTTGGTCGTATTTTATTTACATTTAATTATAACGTATGTGTGCTATTTTCTTCAACAATTTGTTGCCATTTTGTAGTTATTGAATAATGCCATTGCTGTAGAAATTTTGGGACTTCTGGTTAAAAAACTGCGACAAGAAGTTTTGAAAGTCCTCTCTTGATGTTAACACTACTAACTACTACTACCAAAGCAGGTGAAAATCTAAGGGTACTAAGTCAGGACTATATGGTGGCTGCATTAACGCTTTCCAACCAAACTCTCTATATTTGCTGAGTGGCTAAAAATGAGTGTGGTCTGACATTATCATGGTGACAAATCACACTCTTTATGTTGATGAATTCTTGCGTCTTGTTTGAGTCTCATCAGCTGTTGGCAGTAGAGATTTGAATTGATGGTTTTTCACATCAGTAAAAGCTCATAATGAATAATGCCCTACCAATCCCACTATACACATAATATCAATTTATTGCGAGTTAATCCGGGTTTCACTATGGTTTGTGAAGCTTACTTGCCTTTCAACCACGACTTTTTCATACGTTTTTGTCGTAAGTAATCCATTTTTTATCTCCAGTGATTAATCTATTCAAAAACGGTTCGGTTTCATTACGTTTCAATAGAGAATCGCAAATGAATACATGATTTTCATTAGATATATTTCAGTGAGTTTCTGTGGGACGGAAGTATCTAGCTTTTTTGTATATCCAGATTTTTTTCAAATGTATTAAAGTTGTATTGTGGTCATTTTACAGCTCTTCAGCCATGTTGTAAGAACTAATATGCTGATCTTGCTTTACTTTTTCCAAAATAGCATCGATTTTATCCGTAACAGGTCGACCAGAGCGAGGTAGCGAGGTTCATCTTGACATCAAACTCACCGGTTTGAAAACGCTTGAACCAGTTTTGTGCTACTCTTACCGACACTGTCTTAGATGCATAAACGTCACATGTTTTGCGGCTTGTCTAGCATGTTTCTTTTTTTGTATTAAAACTTCAAAATATATCAAATATCTACATTAGATACACTCATTTTGGTGGACAGAACAACAATAGAAAAATGGCGGGACACAGTTTTTATTTTTCTTTTTTTTTAATGTTGTCTATATAATGGTGTCAAAAGTAGTCAGATACAAATAGCACAACCAGACAGATTGCACTGCAACTTTTTACTTATAAAGTACTGAAAAACTTTTTTCCCGACCTAATATTTGTATAAAACCGGACAAATGGGTACGCGATTGATTGTCGTACAAAACTGTAAATCGTACACAAAATGCATGTTTTTTCTACAGAATTCAAGAAAACATCAATAATCGGTAATCGAACTTTTCTAATGGGTTTAAATTTGAGGCTATAAATGCCCTTATATGGTTCAATCGTTTTAAACAATAAAGTATTTTTTTGTTAGCGTATTGAGTACATAAACTAGTCTAAATTAAATTATTTTATTCCTCTCAGTCAATTAAAAAAAACGATTTCATTAAAAAAGACTAATTAATTAATTTGATATTTACAAACAGAGTAAGTATAAAATAACTGTAATCAATTTACATTGAAAGCACGTAATTAAGACAATCCTCAAGTCAATTCCTCAAAGATAAATAGCTGTGAAAATTGTATGCACAAAAATCTACCTGTTTACGTCGTCGAGCCGAAATTGCTGAAACGTAACCACGTGACATTTGGACAGTAGATTCTGTTTATAAAGCTCATAAATGGTACATTGGGATTCGTGGAAGTTCATTCCATATATAGATGAAGTAAATGTCGTAATTTATATCTCCTTCATATACTAATACTACGTTCTCTATTGTACACTTATTCATTATTTTTAAAGTTAAAACTATGAAAATTGGTATTTACGCTTTTATATTTTTAAATTAATAACAACGTGCTTCAACATTTTAGAAAGATCAATCTTTAGAGTGATAAATTTTAATTTTGTTGATGTTGATGAATAGAAAGTTGCCTTAGTTAAGAGTTGGGAAGAGTAGGGAATAAACAGCTGACAAATGTTGACGAATACCCGAGGCCCCAATACACAAGTGATGAAAAGGACACTGGAAATTTTAGTTGTTAAGGGTCATCGGTTCCCGGGCGTCGGATACCAGGGTATCGGTGATAAAATAACCAATTTTAATACATGATTTTCCTTAAGTGTTTCGATGTCATTGGTTACATGACTAGATGTATCCGGAGTAGAGTTCGTACAGATGGACGTCGTCTTTACAATTGAAACGAACCTTACGCGGAGTTGCTAATGCTCTGCACGTTCAGTTGTTTTGTCGTCTTAAATGTCGACGCCTGCCGACGACTTTGCATATCCAGTATAGGGAGTAGTGCTGAAACGGTTTCCGAAAAAGAAGCACTGCTGTCGCTCATACTGCGACGACGAAAACGGCGAAGCAAAAATAGTATAATAATCGTATCGTCATCGCTATAGCCTTTTTATTTGTGATTTCGAATGCATTCATATTTCGTACAGAAGCAAATAAATTCGGTACTACGATCTTCTCCACTCCCTTGCTCCTTCTTTGGATGTAGCTCTTACCACAGACTGATGTTGGTGCTGAAAACGCTATACCAACGGCCGTCGCCATTGGTACGTCAAGACACGTCTGTGGCGGTCCATGGGTGCCGTTGAACGAGTCAACCTCTGCTGTCATCTGGTCCGATGACAAGCTACTTTAAGTGACTTTTGACTGTTAAATCATTTCTCTATACGAGCCCTAAGATCAGAACCGGCACCAGCGTTGGGAATGGTGTCAAGATCGTGAGCAGGACCTCAGTCGGAACAGATTTCGAACTCAGTTTAGGAATAGGACAGGAATTTGATCGGAACCGATATCAGCGAATGCAGAATAGGGGCGAAGTTGAAAACTGAATTTGCGCCGGGTTCAGGTTAGCGGTGGAATTGATTTAAAAGATGCATGTACTCTATATGTTCGCAGAAAGGACGCCACGGTTTACCCGCGGCGTCCTTTCTGCGAACTGTGGTTATTTTATAAATTAGAGATTTGCGAGGTCATCACACAAACCGTATTAGTTTTGGTTTTAAAATAGTTGTCATTAGGGATGACGTTTTGCTCTCGTTGTTAAAAGTTGTAAAAAGTTGTTACAAAAATGACCGGCTATTGTCTGAAGTACCGATTCCACCCCAATATTTTATGTTACAAATTTAAGCAATCTTCATCACCTAATTATCGGTAACAACACGTACTCATTAAGTTCATTCTACGTTTAATAGAATAGAAAGATATAATGAAATTTCTCTCGTGTTCAAACTGCGTTAGCGTTTTCATTCTATTTTGATCTAATTTGACGTCATTTTGCGTGGAGCGTTCGTTATAAAATAAGAATGAGGTACAAATTCCAAACATGAAACGAAAAAAAGTAAATACTGGTTGGTAAAGCTGAAATATAGATTAGATTTAAAAAAAGAAATGACTTAAATATCCTTAGTTTTTTAAAAATAGAAGTATTTTGTTTGCAGTCAATAATATTATAAAATAAGTTAAATGTAATAAAAAAATATGAGAGCATGCAAGGATTGATAGTAGGCTGTTTTTTATCTGTGTGTTGTTGATATATTAAATCGATGAAACACGTTAATATTCATACATGAACTATTAGTGATCAGTTAGTGGCGTGCCCGCCGATCGTATTTTAAGACGTTTACATTAATCCCCGGAAACAAACGGCCGACCATTGTGGGGGCCGTCGCTCGCGCCCATGACGGATGACCTGTTTGAATGACGTGACATGACCCAAATATAGTGTAACTGGGTTTCCGTTCGGTTTTTGCACTCGCGCCGGGGCTGGGCCCTCGCGTGCACGGCCCCGCCCGGATGACCCAGCGGCGTGTGTTGCCCTAATGGATTAATCCCGGCCCGCGAACAAATCGTTTACAGTAATTGCTGAAATACAGATTTATTGCATTGTCTTCTACACAAAATGCAAAATGTTACGAAAGAATTTTTCATCATTTTCGGTGAAAACGAAGGAAGAGAAAACAAATGATGATTGGAAGATAAACCAGAGAACCTTTAATGTCGGAAATTCTTTATAGTTTCGCAAGTCACATGTGATTCCACTATATTTTATTGTTTATTTTGAGGAATCATATCTTTTTAATCTTTTAAAATTTAAATTTAATTTATCCATTTGAAAACAATATAGAATATTTTATGGGATTTTTGATATAGGTACTTACTTTATGGGATTTTTGTTATAGGCAATTGTGAAAATATTAGTTGAGCAATCTATATTTGTAGTTTTATTTTAGGGAAAATAAGTATGTGGTAAGTGTGTTCAACTAACATTGACTATATATATATGCCTTTACTCACACAAGCTTTACTCCCGCGTCTTTGCCCACGTGGACTAAGCTTGTTGCATTTTTTCCCATTATTGATTGGCAGGATCTTTTTTTACATCTAGTATTCTGATATCATTTCCTGCAATAAAAAGTAATATATTCCCATATTTAGAATGTAAGCTATTTCTCTGGCAAATGTCGCAAATCGAGCCGTGATTTAGTCATGAAAATATAACGTACATACATACGCCAGAAACACTTCTTATTCCTTTGAACCTTTTTTCGTGATTCCGCACTCGACGCGATAGCTACTACTAATATAAATCTTCACGAGGAAAAGATTTATATTAGTAGAACCTATCGCATCGCGGCTCCAGCACCCGTCTTTAATGCGGACCCGTTTTCCAATTTCCTGATTTGTTCCAGTCTAATTTCATCCTTAAATAAACTGCACTATAATTGTTCTTAATATTTTTTCTGAGCCTGAAACGACCAACTAAATTAATAAAAAAAAAACTGTTAATTTTAGAAAAAGTGTTCGAATGGTAATGATGTGTAGTATTCTTCATTGAACTCTTAATGGAACGCTAAAAACAGTATAACCCACATCCTTTTTTTTTTGGTTTTAGTTATTTCTTTATTATATTTCATTAAAATCAGTCAAATATTAAGGTTGCTTATTAATATCACACGACAAAATTATGAAACCATAAATTACTCTAAACATCCTCTATAAAATTGCTAATTAGAAAATTGTCTAACTATGAAGGTTTTTAATAATACGAAACGTTAAGTATGTATTTCACTTACTTTCAGCTTTTTCCTTACTAAATTTTATTGAAATCGGGTAAAACATAAGAGTTGTTGATAAATAATTGCTACAGCATCTATATCCGGCTATCGTATATCCTTTCGTGAGCTTCCCGCGATTTCCATACTAAATTTTAAGAAATCGGTTAAACAATGAGGTTTCGCAATATTTACGAAACCCTAAAAAAATATATCGTATGTTCTTTCATTGGTTTCTAGCTATATTTGTGCCAAATTTTATTGGAATCGGTTAAAATATGAGTTCTTAGTAATTCTCGTGGTACACTAAAAATTTCTTGTGTATTCTTTCATTGGCTTTCATCTATTTCCATATAAAATTTTATTGAATCGGTTAAACTCTAAGAGTTCATAGTAATTCTCACGGAACCCTAGAAAATGTATTCATTGGCTTCCAGTATTATATATCCTTTCATTGGCTTCCAGCCATGTCCATCTTAACTTTTATTGAAATTGGTTATATTATTAAGTTTTTAATTATTCGCACGCAACTTTAAAAAACCAATCAAACCTCTTGATATTTTTTATTATAGATAGCTTTTGCCTATGGTTTCGTTTGTGTGGACCTAGAATAAAGTCGTATTTTATATCGACTAATGACTCTGTACCTATCATGGTCCCGATCCCGCTCCTCTTCTTTGATCTCGTCTTGATCTAGATCTTAATTCCGATATGTTCCGAATATTGATCCCGTTTCCACCTTTGAGATAATTCCGATGAATTAACTTATTTTTAACGGTTTTTCAATTTTCATACCCAAATTTTAAATATTATCGCGATAAAAAGTACCTTCTGGTGAAAGTCGTACTGTGACCCGTACATCGGTTTCAAAGATACCCCAGACAAAAACACAGAAAAGGGTTATTTTCTTTCACACGAACCTTGTGCTAACAATTACAAACATAACAAAGAAAAAATTAGCCAAATCAGTCGAGCCATTCTTTCACACATGCGGTAATTGATTATTTGTATATATAAAAGATTAGTATTAAAAACCATTAATTAGTATGTTTAAATTGATAATGCAAAAGAGGAAGAATATGGTATATAAGTGTTTAGCAAAGAATCCGAGCAAAATAGGTAGTTAAGACAGATCACACACACACACGCACACACATATGCACCTAGCGGCAGTCGTGAATGAAACGGATTTCGCTTATTTTCCCTCAGGTTGTAATATATTAGAAATATCAAAAAAGTTGTATACACAAATGAATGTGAAAATTTTTCGCGTTTAACTACAGTACAGAAATCTTAGAGAAAAATGAGTAGTTTAGTGAATTACAAAAATCCCAGTCACGCTCTTTTATCCGTTTTCGATCCGACACCCGGTTTCGACCTCGGTCTGGTCACGGTTTTTTTCCTGTTTCTGCGTTTTCGATTTTCCGCACAATTTTTAATAAACTATATCAAAACCAAATTTCATAGCCATACCTTTCATGATAAAAAAAAAAATATTCTAACAGAATTCAAACCCCCTTAAAAAGTGAATTTCCAAAAATTCTTTCTTAGTGGGTCTCCACCTTAAACAAACTATCGTCTGATCAATTTTTGTCTCAATCAGATTTATAGTTTCGGCGATCTTGTGATGAGTGAGTGGTATTTTGCTTAGAAGACTCACATGTGCTTCGACATTTATTCACACTCAAATCAATATCTAGATAGGGATTTGCAGTGGTAGAACAAATACGAGTTCCATTGGTTTTCATGATGTTGAATGTTGTTTGCACTCTTCGCAATAACGATCAAATATTTATAAATTCAATGTAATATGGCGGTAAATACGTGAATTCCTGCTGCTTATAAGCGCTCACTTTCAAAAAGATTGACGTTATTTCTCTTGCACATATTGTACGTACAGTACAACGCACGAAACTTTGCCGCTCTGAATTGGCTGCAAATGATATACTGCGCAGGTACTGTACTTCCGGACCCTTCTCTGCCGCGTTCCTAATTTACGGCATTGCGACGCTTTCGTGACAAACTTCAAAGCGGCAAAGTTTCGTGCGTTGTATTGTACACTCGTTTATTTTGTTTTTAGTCTCGCTTTACTTATCTCATGGGCGATCTAATTTCCGGTAATATATATGAGATATATGTTTAAACCAATCCGATATGTACACACGAGCCAACCATGAAAATAATTAAATGATGTAATAAGTGTCCTTGATTCAACCTAAATACACAATTATGTAAATGTTTAACTGATTCGTAATATGGTATTTAATTAATTTTCGAATTGCTATAAAGAAGCATAATGAAATATTTTAAAGATTTCTAAATCAAATATCAAATCGGATTTATAATTTTTAATATTCTCATGATTCGTTAAAACATAATTTACCATGCTTTTAGATTATTTCGTTTCTTCCAGTTTTCTTTTCAAGTTTTGCTTATTTTCATAAGATAAAGTTCCAGTGATATTTTATGATTGCCAATATTAGAATGGTAAACAACTTTTCATGGATATAAAAAATAGGCAGATGATAAGCATTGCTATTTGACCGCTGAAACTATAGAATGGCGGTGAACTACGTAATGTACATTTGAATAGACGGAAAACGGTCAATGAAAGGGTAATGACAGTCGATAAATTAAATCGTTTTTTAAAGTGATTTCACACATCAGCCTGAAATCAATGTTATGGAACAATAATACGTTTGACAAAATATGACTCGAACGTTTAATTTTTCTCCGCCAAAAGTAACCCTTATTTGAAATAACTGTATAAACAAAATAATGATAGCTTATCGTTCAAGACTGACAAGCATTTCTACTATTTTCTGTGGAAGATCTAATTTAAATTCGACTATCAATTAGATGCAGTGTCATACCTATTTACTTACAAAATTGTATAGTTTAAGGAAAAGGAAGAAGTTATTCTAGGTCTAAACGAGACCCTTTATTGAATGTATTAACAGACCTATGTTTATTTAATTAATTTTAAAATCTATAGCTACATTAAGTTAATTGGCTATATTTTCACCAACTAATTACAGTGAAAAAAAAGCAGATCGTACTGAAAGCGGTTGTCAATAATTATTCTTTGCAAATGATTATGTTCAACTTAGTGAAAAGAAAAAAACACAATACAAAGAAAATATTATTCTATTTGAATATTAACATGGCATTATTGTATGTATGCCAGTGAAAGTTGGGTATGACAGAAAAAAAAAGTGAAAATGGAATCAATACAGAGGAGATGCGATCTCTGCATAATATGTTGAGGGTTTTTCGAAAGATAGACATACGAACCGTGATATCAGATAGCGGTGTGATTTGAAAGAAGATATAGTGAATGAGGAGAAAATACTGACCTTATGCTATGGAAGGGTTGCCCTAGAAAACTTTATACACAACTAATTGGTTGTATAATAGAAATAAATTAAATTTTAGGCACCGAAAATCGACGAGCTTGCATGAAAAGATCGAAAGATGTCAGTGAAGCAAGAGAGGTTTATAAAGAACATTGTGGAAATCTGTGGTCTCTGCCTACCCCCTCAGCTAAATCTGCATGAGCTTACGTTGTTGTTAATATAACTACATCGTACAAATGGTAAAAATTAAAGCAGCAGGTGTCGTCAACGTTTCTGGGAAATCGGCTTTTATAATTTACGTCGCTCGATTCAAAATGTTCATGAATAAGTGATGGAATAAAGTTTCGGCTTGTCCGAATTGTGACTAACACGATGTGTGAAACTACCATTTGTTAGGCGACGTCACTTCACGGAAAATGTTAAGTTTTTTAACAGTTTTCACATTTGCTCAGTTAAAAAGTCCCTGAAGTATAAGGTTTTTACCATAAACGTGATAAAGGTCTACAATAGTGAATTGGTTGACATCTTTCGACTATTCATCAAAAAAAGTTTCAATTTCGGACTGCTAATGAAACTTTTTTTTTGTAGTAGCAAATGAAAACATCGATGAAAATGAAATGGAGTTCTAAAATTCAAGTCCTCGGTCGTTCCTAGTATTTATTGAATAGAAACAAAATGAAAATTGGTTTAAACGTGTTCATAAAAAGAAAGGACTTCATTAAAATTTATGTTTAATAATCACAAAAAAATTAATAATTATTATTGCTTGTTACTCTGGTTGAGTGGTGAGTGTGTTGTCTTCGAATCACGATTTTATGTCGTTCACTATTTCTCTTAAACATTCCTAAATATTTTCTTATAAAATTAGGTATTCATATGAAAATTGATGCCTGAAATACTTATTTAAATTTACTAAAACTTAATTCTTAAAAATATACGAGTTCCTAGCTTATCGATCGTCCAAACAACCCACTTCTGCTCTGCCGCGTAGAAATTCTATATACATCGCATGTCCCCAGAGCAAGATGCCCTGCGTCCTTAGACTATGTCAAACGAACAGTCAAAATCACTCGCCGTTCATAAATATTTATCTTTGGGTACTGAGGTATATTGAAGATACTTTGTAATTTTCCGAACGCCCCTTAATCGAGATGAATCCTTCATATAACGTCTTTATCGAAGTTGGATGTACCCAATCGAACAGATTATCTCAAGTAGATGTATTTGTCGCCGACTTCCTCCAATCGGAGAGTTCTCAATCATTACTGGAGTGGGTACTACATTGTCATTTAACATAATTTTCGCTTTGTTCGTGTTCATTCCTAGACCCACCTCTTGAGAAACTCGTTCAGTGATTCCGCCAGTATGAACCACCATCAAATCGACGGTGAGTTATGTATTCACCATCGACGTGAATGTCAAATCTTTCCTATTTAAGAGCTTAAGAACGTCTTCCGATTCTCTGGTGAAGAGTTTCGGAGATATGATATCTCCCTATCTTGATACATCCTGCAGTCGGGTCGATTTTTTGGTTTTATTCTGTTCTCGGATTGACATATTGGCATTGTTGTACAAAAATCGCAGTACTAGATATAGCGATAGTCAATGTGACGTGGCCGAAGAGAATGCAGCATCGCCCAGGTTTCGATTGCATCAAAGGTTTTTTTCGTCGTCTATATATGTTAAGCGAGGGGACCGGCTATGTTCTCCGGTCTTTTGTATAATTTTCGTTTAACCATTACACCTCTGCTTCACACTTCAGGCGTTTCATCTCCTATTTGACGGAATTAAGTAACTTCTGAAGGACTGTAAGTAACGATCTTCCACTTGCTCTAAGAATTTCAGTCTTGACTCCGTCCTTATATAATACCTTATTGTTTTTCAATTATTTGCGGGCCATTTTAATCTCATAAAGATTGACATCCAGGATGTCAGCTAATTTCAAAGTATGTCTTTAACAATTGATGGTTTCTTTGCATGTCTTGGCAGTTGGAAGGCAGGAAAAATGGCAGATTTTGATTTCTATTTAGGCGTCAGTTCTAAAGGACTTTAACCTGACTGCATGGACAGTTTCCACAGCCTTATTGTTAGCATCATCCACAACATCGGATTCGCCTAAGAATTCAAAGTGATTTTGAAGTTCGAGCTGAAAGCTTTCGGGGTTTTGATTTTTTTGCAGTTGTGCGAATCATGAACTTTATCAGGCGAGACTTTTGGGGTCATCCATGGTGGTAACACGTAAATGAAAACAGCAGTTATTACAATTTTTTTTTTGTTCAAAATACTTTAAATATTGGACAAAACAAAAGACATAAACCTTTTTTCGTTTTCGTATTTCGGATTTGACGTCACAAAGCTTTTGACCTGCTCCTTGTCGCGCATTGTCACATTTCGTTGACACCAAACGTGTGACGTAATTTATGAATGGCCCCTTTTTTAAATTTTAAATTCAATGTGCTCTAATCATACAGTGATCACTTCTGGTTTTTGCCTTATTGCTTTGCTACTAAGAACTGCCTTATAACTAAGAGATCATTGAATATTATAAGTTATTAATATATCTACGCATAATAAGTGTAAAATTTCCATTAATTATTATTCTACATAACGTGTAAGAATTTTCGTCTTCCTCACCTTAGGCGGTTACTCATGAACCGATAGACCTACCAATTCTTGTTTATACGTACTAAGTGAGCGAAGTTGAAAGTCATTTAAATAAGAGATAACATATAAAAAGAAGATAGTACTGTAGGTACACCTTTTCTGTTTCATCAAAACGCTAAGCTACAAATAATGTTAGGGTTAAGTGTAGATTTACAAATTGAATATCGACCTCAATAAGTAATGTGATTACCTGTAAAGGTTATACACGTATAGATGTAGGTTGCGAGCCGATAAGTTTGATGTTCCGCCGCCAATAACTATATTGGTTTAGCGGTCCATCAGTGTGCGATAGGCGCCGCACCTAACTCAATCACATCCGACTCGGCTAAGCTTTTAATGGCGGCTCGCGTTGCCCTCACAACTGGGGCACGATGTATTAACTTTGCATTTACTGAAACTTCGACTTTATGATGCCATATTTAAAGTTGAAAGTAGAATAAACGATGGAGTAAAGGGTGGGTGGATTTCATTGACAGTGAGGTAATCATTGGAATTTATTAATCGTAAATTTGACGGCGTGTCCCCATACTGAATTAACAAATGGTGGTTAATGTCGATTTTGATGTGTGATTGGAGTGTTATCGTAATTATGCGAAAGAAATAATTGTATTATACAAACATTTATTTAATTTGCTAATTATATGTAATGTGTATGCAATTTGAAATAAATCTACGTAACTAATTTCCATCTACTTCTTTGTTCTTTCACTTTGACTCCTTAGATATTATTGTGGATGTATTTTCAATGACAGAGCAATCATTTGATAATTCTGAACTGACATGAAGGCCAGGGTAGCTGACATATGAAATTAGGTATTGGATTTGATTTATTTGGGAACCTCCCAGGTGTATGTATTGTAAATGTCTGCAAAGGAGCACCAAGTCGTTAATAATGTAAATTGATTATTAGTAATAATTGATTATGTGTAATAATTTATTACACATATTAACTGATCAAATAATCTACTACGCCTATAAAATACGTAAGGTATACCAAAAGTCATGCACACTTTTTTTTTGTTTTGAAGGAGAAGAAGATTTTATAGCTATTCTTTGTTATAATTTTAAAGTTTCTTTCCCCTCAAGATTGCACTATTTGATTCAAAATGCTTTTAGGTGATAAGTACCTCAACTGTGCACCTTGATTCAGACATTTCAATGCTGAATTTAATTGTGCTCCTGTTTCTTTTTATGAAGAGATACGTGAAGGTTAACTGGGTTCTCAACTTCGGTCACTGTGAAAAATGTTGCTACTGTCAAGCAGCTAATCGAAAAAAAATCACATATCAGCTATGTAGAGATTCGAAGTAATTTGGGGATTGGTTTAAGTCTATTTAGAACGATGGTTACTCAATGATTGAGAGCATTGCCTTCGAACTAGAATTGGATTCAATCTTCTCCATAACCGAATTGACCAATCACTTTTAATTAAGTCAGAGTAATTGTTTCGTGCTTCAAAAAAACAGGTTAAACCATCGATGCAATGACAATCATTTTAATACGTAAATCATTTAATAAGTAAATATATCAACGTTTTAAAGTTAAGAAGCCGTGCAGGCACTGAAGTCGTCATGAACACACCTCATAAGAAACAAGCTCGTGTTGATTGATGTAAAATTAATATTGGTGCAGTATTTTCACGGACGGTCCGATGCCGTTTACGACATTGTGACAGGAAACGAAACATGAATGTATTGTTACGATCCAAAAAGAAGACAACAGTCCTGCAAAGTTGTTCAAGGGCGACGGTGAACCAACAAAATCGATGCGGTCCAGAAGCGTGGGTAAAACCATGACTGCCTTTTTGCACCCGGGTCTATTTCGCGTTATCTTTCTTCAAGGACAAAATACAGTTAATGTTTAGTATTAAACTGTCATTTCGAGAATGCTCGAAAATGTTTGCGAGAAATGATCGAGAAATCGCATTCTCTTGTATCGTAACAATGCTTCTTTACATACCGTAAATTTTTGGTCTCTGAAAAGGTGAAGCTTGAGAGGTGACCCATTGATTGTTCTGCACACAGTCCGATTTTTCCAAAAAAATCCCTAGGCCCTATTTACGAAACCAGAAGAGGCTGTTATAGTTTCTCGAGAACACCTAAACCAGCTCGAGAAAAACTAACCCTTAGATCAATGGTTTGTTAATGCTTCGTCAATTTCGATAAAACGGTTCGAACGAATGAAAACTGCTTAATACGTATAGGATTATATATAGAAATTCATAAAATTACTTTATATGTATTTATTTATACTTTACTATATAAGCTATATATAGAAGCTAAAGGTGTAAAGCTTCTATATTAACGCGATCAAAAATTACCCCCATTTATGTTGTATATTTTGACGCTTTCAAATAAATCAAAATCTATATATAGGGTATTTCCCATTGACCTAAAAATAATGAAATTAATTAAGATTAATAAATGTGAAGCAAGGTCTCACAGTTTAAATAAAAAAATATCTTAAAATCCTATTTGGTTTTTATTTCCTATATTTTTTATTACGAATTTTTATTTGCATAGGAGTATGGATACGACGTAGACCAGTGTATTAGTAGTTTAAAATTTTCGAAAATTCATATGTTTAGTATAAATGTTTATCGATAAATTTTATGAAAACGTAAAACAACAACAGTTTTGGAATTACCGAGTAATTACACGAGTATCGATCGTCAAGACGTGTTGAGTGAAATACTACATACATATAATAAGTTTATACGGAACCCTCTCTACGCGATTCCTATTCGTACTTATACCATATTTTTAATTTATGTAGTGTAGCAGCTTGTTTATATGTCCTTTCTGTATTTACATTGTCATAGTAGATAACGATCGGCAATCCAAACCTAAATACAAATTTTCTAGGAATCAAAAATTTATGTATCTTTCGTTGCAATACCAAATTTAGGTCCCTTATATAGTGTTTATAGTGTTCACCTTTATTAAATCTTCTTTTAACGGTCAGCTTACGTTTGCACAAAAATCTCGTGAAGTGTGAAACATATTAAACATTTATGGCTATTATTTTTCTATTCCTAAGTCTAGGGTTATTTCTTATTCCAGTCCAATTCTCTATTCTGGTTCCAATATCGCTTTCAATCCTGATTCCGTTCTCGATTGCGTTTATGTCCTATTTTTCTATCATGTGACATCAATAGTAAAAATATAGTTTAAAAAAACTAGAAAACAAGTATTAATGATAAATCGAACTAAAAAGTGAAAAATAATTCTTAATATAGGTATAAAACAATGAACGAAAAATATTAGTAATTAAGTTTATTAAATTAGTAACTATTTTTTTCAGAATTTTCAATTTCAAATTTTTCAAAATTTCAGATATTAAAATAAAAAAAAAATATTTTTTTTAAATATGAAATTATTGTATTGCCATCGGTCCTTGATCAAACTTCAAATGAAATCTGACTGCGTTCAAAGTGGATCTAAATCGAGTCCAAAGGAGTCAGTAACAAACGTACATACCATACAGGTGAAGCGTGTTAATAAAAGTGGAAGTATAGAGGTGAATACATGTTTGTTACCACCGAACGCTGGATTGTGACGAAACTTGGCAAATACACAAAAAAAAATAGTCGGTCTATGTTACACAGAAATAATATAACTTCCAATCAGTTTACGCATTTTTAGGATGGGACTAGTAATTCTAGAAATTATCTCCTACGGTTCTATATTTATATAAATGTAATTATTTTTCTCTTTAAATTATAAAAAAAATTTGTAAAAACGATCTTTTAAATTCTCTATCCAGTTGTGCAACAATGTGTTGGTTTTTTAATTGAAACTAAAGCCACTTCATCGAACTGACAGCTTGAATTCATAATTTTTATATTTATTTGTACAATGTAAACTAAAGTTTTTTACCATAAAACAATCATAATAATTTACCACTTGCGCAGGTATGAATCACTTTTATTACCAAATCATTGTGTGGAGTGTCAAATATATTATTGTCAAAAGCATAATATCAAAAATAATTTTATTTCGTTTTATTTTTAAAAGTGAAGTTTCTAACAAAACGCTCTCCGGAGCTATCGTGTCTCATCAAATTTCCCTCATAAAAATAAACTCGTAAGATTCTGAAAAAATCATTTAGAAGAAAAAAATCGCATTGTTTGGATACTTTGAAAAATAATTAAATAAAACTGTACATCACGAAACTAATATCTGCTCGTTTCGTTCTTCGCTATAGATGACTTATTGTCTGAATGTAAACGTTTTTATTGGCTTGTCCTAGAGAGTTAAAGGTCAAATTATGTGCAAAAATTGGAGCGCGGAGACGACCGAGCGAGTCCGAATTCGACCGAAGACCGCCCGTCCGTTTTTTTTTTTTTCTACGGGGACAATGCGAAAAGGGAAAATAAAATATGCAGTTCGTTTTTTATTTCCAAAAATGTTAAATTTTATTCATTTATAGACGATAGTAAAAGACGGATGAGGATTTGTGATTCGCTTCTATTTCGAAAATCTACTTTGCAAATGAGCATTACTGCTCCGATTTCGTCCGCCAACAGAGTTACGTAAAACTGCAACGCGACGGCTAGACGGGCTCGTCACCGCGTTTACGTGCCGTCTGTCACAATATCTTGCATTCTGAAGTCGTGCCAGATCAGACGCTTCGAGTTTGGGATCTTGATCTTCCGGTGATAGTATTGGCCTGATCTAATTTTACGGTAATTAAATTTAGAATAACAACAACGTGTATTATTGATTTTAGTGCTGTTGCCGCATTTATACTTTCTATTTTTTTATATAAATGAAAAAAAAAATAGTAAACAAACAATGACGCATGTGGGATGTGGGATTCTTGTTCGTTCGTGAAATTTCCCGGTTCGATTAGGGTCCGTAGTAAATTGATTCGCAGTGATATTTTTATTGTTTACAAGAAGCGGATTGCATTATTGGAATTTTCGGTGTTATTTATATTCCTTAAGATGATGTTATTTTCTTAGAAGCTTTTAGGACATCATTATGAAACGAAGTTTCTTAATCGAAATGTCTTACGTATAAATATTATGTAAATATTAAAAGACATTATCTAAAACGAATTCTGCAGATTATTAATGTATTATAACCTAAGTCTTGTTTTTTTTTAATTATGCTTTAGTTACAGCTCAAACGACTCTGTAATATTTCATGTTTTTAAGGTTTGATATATTTTTTAGGTCATAAATTACATGTCGTTAATTTTATTCTTAAAAATAGTAGTAATACCTTAAAATTTGCAAAATTTGCTTTTTTTTAAACATTTCAAACGAATTTGGACTAACACAAAACGGTAATATTGAATCGTTTATCGGTATTTGACGTGTCGAGCAAGAGCTATTTCCTGTTCATGTGGCAAACTAACACGATAATAAAATAGGTAGAATTATTATTCCTAGTTTGTGCAATGTTGTATTTTCGGTTTATTTTTCGGGAATTCCCGTAACTACAGAGAATCTCAATTCTATTATGAATTTTATGTGATTGGCACTGTGTGGGGAAAATATAGAAATTTTAACATTCACAATTTATTGATAGTTGGATACATTGCTAGTTTGATGATCAGAGATCGCATCTATTGTAAAACCATCAGCAACTTTACAATTTAAAATTAAGTTAACTACTAATGTATGTACTGAAGCTTGTCGGTACCTGAAAAATTTTTAACAATAGAAAAACTGATTGACTACTTATGACAACATGCGACATACACGACTGCCTACTCACAGGTATACACTATTCAGTAGCTTCCTGTGAGGAATTCCTCCGAGGAAGAAAGTAAAAAAACAAGATGGTCATTTAAAATTTAATCTTTGAAAAGAAGATATTAAAAACAACGATAATTATAGCAAAAATTATTAAAAAAAAATATATTAAAAAATGTAGTTGATTATTTATTGAATCTTCATTTTTTTTACCTAACGTAATATGATAAATTATGAAGAATTAATAGGGAATCGAACTTTTTCTCTCCAAATGAGTATAAATTGACCAAAATTTTGTAGAATAAATAGTAGCCTTAAATGAATGTGTTGATAGATAAACAAAATCACGTGGCAAGCCCCTTTAAATAGTGACATATTGATGACGTCATCAGTTAGCGGCCTGTTCGTGCAGCATTTAAACAAGCAGTATTATAATTTAATCCTAACAGGATTATGCGAGGGACTCACTTTACTGCGTGCATGACCTTGATAACTGCTCCAGATATAACGCGTGAGCAATAATTATTGTCGAGGTGACTTCATACACATCTCGCGTCGTCTGGCGTCACGGCGTGTCCCTCGAATGCGTATCGATGAATGTTTTTTGTCTAATTTTAATTTGTTTATTTTTTTTTTTATCGCGTAGCTTATGTTATTTTTTTTTTTTGTGAATCATTCAAATAAATCAGCATGTTGAATTGAAAATAAATAAAACTATATTGACAGTTCTCAATCAGGTAGATTAAAAAAAAAAAAAACAGAAATATCACCACGACGTCTCTACGTTGCAATCGATTCGGTAACGTTTTAGCATAAACGAGAAAGAAATATATCAGTGAAAGCAACAAAGTTGCCATCTGAGGCGTGGTTCACCTTGGCGGTTTTGTGTACGCCATCGCCAAAGCCAAAATACGCTATCAACCGAACAAAACAGTTCGCGCCGTACGCCGCTGCGCAACGCACGACAGGCGTCGCGCTCTCGCGGCCGCGATTGGAATACTATTGAACTTTTTTGACTTTTCCCGTACTAGTCATTGTTGTGTCGTTTGAGCATTAAATATATGTAGTATCGAGACGGCGTGCGTCGAACAGTATCTACCGCGTGTTAACGGCAAAAAAAAACCGCGGGTATTATTTTTCATGACGGAAATGTGACAAAAAGAGTCTCGGCGGCAGACAATCCGACTCAACCCTACACACTGCAACTCTCCACGGGCCCGATTTTCGTTATGTGAGTCGTGATAACTTCTTTTCATGTCGTCAACCATACATTTGCCGTTTTTGTATTTACAACGTATATCTGTGTAGCTGATTCGTTGAATCGGACGGCGAAAGACCGATGCGATTTTAAGATGCACGCTGTATTTGTTATTCGAGCAGAAAGCGTGATGCGGTGAGAAACGTCCTTTTTTTTTCCATTGTATTATCTTCGTTTGACAGAAATACTTGATTAAAAATAACTTTAATGTTAGAGTTGACTTACTGAAGATCACCCCGTTAATTTTTTTTTTGTTATGAATTCTGCAGTTCTAGGCGCGACTCGACCGAGGTCGTTCGACACACAAATTTATAGGACAGCGAATAAACACCAATTATCCTTGACCGATACTAGTTGTTTCGCTTCGTTGTGGTACACTGGATACCGTATAAGCATATGGAAAAGGCAAACGGGCAAATTGTTACAGTAAGTCTGTTTACCTAACTAAAGTTCATTATAATGTTATTACAATTGTCTATTTTATGCAGAATGTTTTCCTTCCCGTTTGCTGGTTTAAATGAGGGAAAAATATGGAATTAATAAAAATAAAATTATTAAATGTTTTGAGAAGGTCATTATTGATTTCAATTAAGGAAATATACGAAATTAATAAAAATTTAATTGTAAACCTTTTTGGAAGCTCGTTTGTTGACTATATTATTCTTAAAGCTTAAATCGTAATAAAAAAGCGTTTTCGGATTGGTTTACCCTAATTATTTTTTTAAAGCTAACCATAATAGTATACATTCTGTTCACATTGGATTTCCGTTATCATTTTTTTTTAAAGCTAAACGTAATAAAAATATATCGCCTTCTGATTGGATTTCCCTGATTATTTTTTTAAAGCTATCCGTTATAAAAATATATTGCTTTCGGATTGGATTTCCCTAATTATTTTTTTAAAGCCGACCACAATGAAAATATATATTTTTTGGATTGGATTTCTTTGATTATTTTTTTAAAGTTAACCGTAGTAAAAAATATATTGTTTTTCGATTGAATTGTCGTAATTATTGTTTCAAAGCTAACTGTAATATTAAAAAAGATCGTTTTCGTTTGGGATTATTATTTCATAACTTTTTACTCTTTAAATCCATACTTATAATAAAACAGTAGAACTGGTGTGTCTGTACATTGCAGGTATATATGAAAAATTTGGGGATGTAGAAGAAGGCAATATAAAAGAAAAAGGGATATTAAATTTTTTGTCTGTCTATCTGTCCGCACACATTTCTGAAATTACTGAACGGATCTTAATACGTATTTGCCATAAATAAAGGTAATAATTTATGAAAATCGAAAAATAATTTATATTAAGCTAATGAATTGAATTTGAAAATTTTTTAATGCATATTACTCGTGTATATTTTCCTAAATATTGTAAATACTACAAATTCAAATTCAAAATATCTTTATTTCATAGCTTGTAATATAATTCTTCACATACGTCATTTTTGCGAATTTGCACTACCACTCGTTCGGAAGTTTTATCTCAAAAGGAACGAGCAAAATACTTAGGATAAATCTAGTGATTAATCTTAAATGTAGAATTAAATAAATAATTTGTTTATTGCATGCTTTATTGCTATGACTAAAAATTAAAAAATAATAAAATGTAAATAATTATAAAATGTAGAGAATTTTCTATACCATCTCTTGATTGCAAAAATGAGTTTAATTTTATATGACTCTATAAAACGATTACTTCTGCAATTACATACAACGATACTTCCTTACGATGAAATAACTCTTAATATTAAGCTATGCAGCAAGAAGTTGAAGTGATTATGTTCCAGAATATCACCATATTACCTGTGTTTAAAATGCACCTGGCTGGATGTTCCTAAATGGGTGGGTGATTTACTGGCAAATAAATTATTATGTTTGGTCGTACTAGAAGTACCCCATTTCCTTGAGTCATTGTTTGTATGTTGTTACCCTAGTTGCGATGTATCGAGGGTTTGCTATGTATAGGTTACGTTCACCCACTACGGAGTTCGATTTATGATTCCGGGCTAAATCGACGATCCAGCTAAAAGATTAGTAATACAAGGTATAAGTAATAATGGAGATGTCATGATCAAATATTCTCGCAGGTTTCGAAACGTCACTTTTGGACTTCCGGGCTGGAATAAGTTTTTAGAATGTGAGCACTTACTTGTTTAGAAGAACGTAAAAAAAAAAAATAACTTAATAGGTACCCCAAGTGCGATTGAATAATAACAAATATATTTTTATATTTTTCTTTTCTTCGTATGTATCATTTCGATTGATATTTGAATCCTATAATATTTCACGAGTGCGTCGTGATTGTCAATATTTGACTGCGTAAAAATGAGGTGAATCCTAAACCTAACAGACTTATTGACACTGCCAATGAAAACAAAAAAAAAAATAAGATTTTGAGGGTTTTTCATGCATAAAGATAAACGATTTCTTCAAACACTTCTTTAGAATGTCTAAGAAATAAGGAAATGTTGTTTTAAAAAACCTACACTCACGTGAACTTTATCTTAGCTCATGGTGATTATATTTATAATATTTACTCGACGAGTCTGTATGTGTATTATTTCGAATCTCAAAATCTAATAAGCCATTTAAATATACTGTTGTTCGGTAAGATGTCCAAAATGATGAAATAACTATTAGATAACTATTAGGTATAACTATTAGACAATATAAGTTTTAAAATACTATATTTATTAATCGAAATGTATTTAATAAGGCATTATAGGCACCTGAAATAATCATGAAACGTAATATATATAATATAGTTAATCGAAAATTTATAATAGCTTATATACAACTTATTAAGAATTATATATTTACTCATATAATTACCTATTGTGTAAATAGTAACAGAAAATATGTTGAATTTATTAAAAAATATTTTAGACATTTGTTTACCCAAGATATAATTAAAACGAACTAAATAACTAAAATTATTTCACAAATATGACCTAAAAACTTCTCATTTAATGAGAATAAAAGAACATTTAAGGTCGTGGAATAAGTTTTCTCATATTTCATATACAAATGCAAGGTAATTTTTATCATATTTTATTTACATTTAATTATTATATATATATATATATATATATATATATATATATATATATATATATATATATATATATATATATATATGCTATTTTGTTCAACGGCTTGTTGCCATTTTGTAGGTAGTGACATTATCCCGTTGCTATAGAAATTTTGAGACTTTTGATCAAAAAACTGCAACAAGTAGTTTTGACAGTCGTCTCTTAATATTAACCATAGACTACCTAAAGAATTTTGAAGAGGCCAAAAACATATGAAAATTTGAGGGTTGAGGAAGTTCTGGGCTATGTGGTGGATGCATTAACATTTTCTAACCAAACTCCCCTTCAATATTTTCCGAGTAGCTAAATATGTGTGAGGTCTGGCGTTATCATGGTGAAAAATCACACCCTTTCTGTTTTTCAATTCCGGCCGTTTTTTTCCCCATCACCATTTTTCATCACCAGTGATGAATATTTTCAAAAATGGTTCGGTTGCATTACGTTACAATAGAAAATAGCAAATGAGTACACAATGCATAAGATTTCTTTCAGTGAGTTTATATGAAACCAAAACATCGAGCTTTTTTGTATATCCAGCTTTTTTTAAATGGGATAAAACTATTTTGTGGTCAATCCTCAGCTGTTTAGCTACGTCGTAAAAACTAATATGCCGATCTTGCTTTACGCTTTCCAAAATCGCATCGACTTTATCCATAACGAGTCGACCAGAGCGAGGTTAATCTTTGACAAATCAAATCGAGATTTAAATTTGACTAATCAAAATTACCGGGCTGGAAACGTTTGAACCAGTTTTGTGTTACTCTCATCGACACTGCATTAGTTTCATAAACATCAAAAAATTTTTTTGGGGATTGTGAGCATTTTTCCATTTTTTGAAATAATATTTCGAAATGTATCGAATTTCCCTTATCAAGACAAAATCGACCTTTTTACTTATAAAATACGAAAAAACTTTTTCCCCTACCTAATATTTTAATTTCTGATTCATCCGTAGCATGTATATATTAATTATTATGCTTTGTTATCAAAATAGAACACGTATACAAAGTTTGTTTATAATGTTATTAACCGTTTAAGAATTCGCTCACGCGAAGACGATCGTGGTCGGTGCATCCGGTGCATCATGATGAAAATTATATATTCTTATCGAAACTGAGCTTCATTCGTTAAATATACCTTAAAGAATACTTAGTCCTGCCCGGCAACATCAATTATATTAATTTATAATCCATATAGCGCTTTGCTATTAAAATTTAATAACACTAAAAGCTCGTGCCATTAACCGTTAAAGAGTTCCTTTCGCCAGGAAATTATTCTGACTCCGGTATCAAGGCCATTATGGGCATTGACATGGGTCATACATATTTATCCAAAATGTAACAGGGTTTCAGATCCAATGCAACGGGAAGTGATACAAAATTAGATTGTATGAACTAAAAGGGACTAATTTTATAACTACTTCTTCTACTAATGAGTGAAGCTGAATGAACTTGTGAAAATATTTGGAAAAAAAAAGAATAGAATGACACATATCGCTTTATTTTGTATGTAGATTTATCGTGTCGCGAAAAATCTTCATACAAAGTCCACCCATGCTAATATATTCCCTCTGTATCTTGATCAGTCTATGAATGGTAATTTAATAATATAAAAGTTAATTCAACTATGTATTAATGAAAGGTATTTATTTTAAAAAGCATTTATAAATATCACTCATATTGTAATAAATTGTTATTATTATGTACTACTGTTTCCCGCCCGCGGCTTCATCCGCCTGGACATAGAATGTGTTCCTTCATTATTGCACGACTCATAATGCGAAGCATTAAGAAGTGCTCTACGAACGAATAATTTTTTTTCCTCAATTTCGTAACTTTTTTCATCAATAACACGATTAATAATTCATGTAATTTTATTAACCTGTGCACTATTTGATAGATAATTTAATGAAGATTAATTCTATCACTGGTTCAAATCGATTTAACATAATACAATTAGAAAAACTATCAAAATAGTCAAAGAAATTTCCTGTCAATCAACACTTTTTCGTTCCGGACACGATAGCGAGCGTAAAATTCACTAATTTGATCCATTTTTTAATAGCTTTAGATCCACTGTCCGGAGATTGGTATTGAAAATGGTTAACTTGATTTATGTCGTTTAATAGTTATTAACAAAAAACGAATGAACATTATGAGTCGTGCACTTTTGGATTTTCCAAATATTTATTGTGACTATCTCCCCGCTTCCAATTCTGGTACCGATAGTTTTCCTGATTTCGATCCCGATAACGTTCTTGATTTTAATTCCAGTCCCATACTCGATTTCGACTCCGGTACCGTTTTCAATTTCGGCCTCGCTCCCGGCTTTGCTCCTCAGTTCTATTCCCCTGCTCCCCGTACCGCTTTCAAATCCGTTACCGCTACCCGTCACGCTTCCGACTTGTATGATGCCGAGACAATTGATAGACGAAATAAAATATGGATTTTATTACTCGGGAATACTGTAGTTTAAAAAATAAAAATGTAAAATAAATAAAAAAATATTCTGGATGAAAGATACCCAATGTCCTTTTCTGTATGTACCCCTGACAACGTGTATGCAAAATTTCGTGATAATCGATTGAGTAGTTAAAACAACGTGAAAACGTAACTCACTTTCGCATTTTATAATAATAGTTAGAATATACTTCTTCGTAAAACATTCAAAAAACAGGTATTAAACTTCTTTACAAAACTTCCTTGAAAACAATGTTAGAAATGACAATGTGATCACCGTTTTCTTTTGGTTTGTATCTGTTTCTATGAATTCGAGACGAGACCACTTATGTCCATATGAAAAACAGGTTTCGGTAAATGCAATAGTGCGCTTTGAAGCGTCTGACCTTGTGCTTCATTAATTGTTGTGGAGGAGGTAGGTTGCCTTTGATATTAATTGTTTTTTTTTAGTATTTGGAAAGTCGTGGCTGAATCGGATGGTGTGACGTTGATGCAGGGTATGGAACTATCGGAATAAACGAATTTAGCAGCGAGCTAATCATATACTCGATTAAGTGAGATCACTGACCTTCATTATTATTTAATTGTTGCATAAAGTTAAGATTTCTAATTATGATATTAACAACTATATTGCGTGAGATGTTAATGTGCGGAAATTCATAATTAGACATTTACAACATGCAGCATGCAACCCAACGCCGATGCTCTTATTTGGATTTTCACTACGTATCTTTATTCAATGAACTGAATATTGATTCGATAGCATTCACATATCGATTAATTGAGCAAGTGTTAAAAGCTAACTTAATCTAATCTAACCTAACCATCAATATGATTAATATACAATCTCAACATACGTTTCGTGGTCATAAAGCACATCATCAGGAAAGGGTAGGCAGTCACGACCACCAGCGAGCCAGGATTAATAAATAACAGACGCGCCCTCAAGCACTAATCGAACATGCTATACAGTATTTCAAATGGTTACAGAAGCTCGCCGTCAGTCACTGATAAACATGCTCGTCGATGGTCATCGAGTAATCAACATTAATTACGCAAATGCCACCCAAATTGTCACAGGCAAACGGCCAACTTCGGTGGTCTGATCATTTTAATTCGGTCTATTAGTATACTATTGACATCTATAAAATTTTTAACGATTTTGAAACATTCAACTTCAATCCCTTCACGCACACATGTAAAGCATCATAATTATGATTAGTACCAAGTCGGTAACCTGCATCTATTAAATGTTTGGCAAAATTAGGTTTCTCAACCTTATTATGTATTTCAGAATGTCGAAATATACTCTTATATATATTTTCGAAACATCGTCGAGTTTGATCTGTTTATAAAAAAATCACATTCGTTACATAATCAGTAATTGAGGTAAATCTTTTCTTCTTCAGGTAACAAAATGAAAATGACATTTATTAAGATAGTGTTATAGTCGTTTTTTTTTGTTCATAATATCGCCATGAAATAGCACTGACAAAAGTTTTGTTTATTGATTTTTTGTAATTGAATACATAATAATACTACCGGAAGTATAATAACAATGTTTATGAATTTTTATCGCTTCATGGTAGTGATCTGTTTGGACTCCTAAACGGTTACCAGATTTAAGTAACCACTAAGCACTGTGATCTTGTCTTCATAAGAGAGATTATTCCTAAAATTCGTTATAACTGCAACATTACTTTTTTAACTATATTTTTCCTCATTAGCGATGAACTCACTCTTCAAAGTGATGTCTTAATCTTTTATTTAATGCAATATTAAGAGAATATAGCGTATTTACAAAAAGCACTTGAAGTAATATATAAAAATTCTGTAAACAATTGTTGTTGTGTATAAAATATTATTTTATTCTGCAGTGACGTACCAACCTGTAAGAACTTAAATTTTAATTCTCATAATTTTATTATGTAAGTAATAATTTTAAATACTACTTATATGCAATTATAAAAGAAAAATATGATAATATTTTTTTAGCAGGATCGCCTGCTGCTCCAAAAAACGTTTTTCTGCCCTTTCATAGGTAGCATGTAGGTCTTACGTGACGACCACCCGAACTTAGTGTAAACATGAATCATCTCGGTTAATATATACAAAATTCCACTGTAGCACTACCTGTCGAGTCTGTATTAGTAATTTTTTTTCTTAACATTAAAAACGCATATATTGTGAATATGAGTCATTTAAGCCCATAGATATAGAATTCCTTGATGACTCGGCCACATCACTAGCTATCGCAGCCAGATTTTTGTGATTTCCTTTTTCGGCATTAAGCCAACACATATAAATATGAGTAATTTCGGTCTTCGTTCCACACAATGAGACGTACTTATACCCTCCGATTTCAATTCACATTTTCGTACCCCATGATCTTGAACTCCATTGCATTTTCGCTCTCGATACTGATGTCGATTTTAATTATGATCGCTGTATCGGCGACTCACCGACTTTGCAACCCTAAACGAATATCTGTTCGTAAATATTTTTTATCCAAACTGTTAAGGGGAAGTTGATTATGTCTCGTGCCCTTGTTCGGGCTTTAAGTTACCTCTTGGCTAAAATTCACGAAAATCGTTTCTTTCATATAGCCGTGAATATGCTTTTTACGTTTCCACGGGAGCTTCGTACGAAACCTTCAAATGAGGCTCTTTTGCTGAACACAATTAAAATTACTTCCTTATATTGCCAGATAAAAACTAAGAAACAATTTAAGTGCTTTCGAATTCATAATATTTTTAATAATTGGTTAATCGGAGGATGTAGTCGTAGACTGCATCCAGGAAGAGGCAGGTCAGAGCAAGTTATGGGCTACTATTGCGCCGGTTGTTTCTTCTTAAGGAGTATCCCAAGATGATATTGACTTCACTTTACATTAACGATTTTGCTTTTAGTCGAGGATGCACGTGTAGATGCACATATATGACGTTCCGGAAACATCCATAACCGACGAGCTTGCATAAAAAGATCGATAGATATAAGTAAAGCAAGAGATATGCAAAGACAATATATTTGTCATGTGATGTAGGGTCATTACCTACCCTTTTAGGAATTAGATGTAAATTTATAAAAAAAAAAGACTGCCCGAGTACATTATTATTAAGGATGTTAAGATTTTAATTTTCCATAATTTTTCGCGATGGAGAGAATCACGAGACATTTGACTCAAATAAATGTTGGTAGACGCGGTTATTGTAAACCTGGCTGTATGACCTAATATATATTAAATTAAATTAGGTGTACATAAGCATTAGTTATTTTGAGTTTTTAATTTTCTCTTCTTTCCAATTTAATATGAGTACTTATTCATAAAGAACAAGCTCCCGTTTACTATAATACAGTTTTGCCAGTTTAATTACATTCAGACATAAAGTTTTAAAATGTGTACTTATAAACTTATTGCGGACGTTTGGTTTTCCCGTTGCTAAAATTTCCCTTCGTATAATGTAGCAAAGCAAAGTCATACCGGCACTCGACTACAATCTTGTGTAAATTGAATCGTAACAGGATTATCGTTCCATAATAATAACTATGTATGTACATTGTGCACTATTCTGAACGAGTGGTTTCTCCCGTTCATAATTATCATTTTGAATCTAATTTTCGCTATATCACATAAAATTAATGTCGGTTAAACGGGCCTATGGCGCATTAATAATAATATCTGTATTATAATTACATATATCGTTATATTCAAATAGTATAAATATTCTACTCGTAAATATATAAAAACAGATGGAAGTGTCTGTCTGTAATTCTATTTATAAAAAAAATTAAATAGATTGTTCTATTAGTAAATCAGAATATACTCCTAAATTGAAATAAAAAACTTACCTGCGTTTCTGTTTGAAATGATTTGAATAGTAAACGATTAATGTACCGATATTAAATTCTAATTTGAACATTGAACTCAAAAGCACTAATATTTATATATAATTTAATTAAATAACGCTAGGCTTCCAATGACCGCATCTACTAAAGATTATCTACAAATTTTTATTTAACCCAAATATTATTTACCTGTCTTTGTTAATATGTAGCCTATAATTTAACCTGCATGACATTTGACGTGTGCGCGCATGCGTAGCGAACGTGACAACTTACGTAACCAAAGGCTTTATTATAATGAACATTTTTGATAATTAATTTTATTCTTTTAAAACGTTTTAAATAATGAACATTTTAAGACTTTTCACATCACGTTATTCTGGTAGCGCATCGTAGCTGAAATAGAGTAGGTTTCTTTTTGTGCTCTTTATTATTTTTTTAATTTTCGAGATCAATATCAAAACTTGACACATCAACATAGATATACAAATTTGAACAGAAAAACCTATTTTCTAAAATTGGGGAATCATTGTCAAAACCTAAAAGTCTTTATTTTTATAAACATGGTATTTACATATGGAAATAAAATATTGTAAATAAATAGCTAAACTTTACAGTAACTATTATTGTTACTACAAACATTTCTACAAATCTTACAATTATTATTTAATTCACAGTTACTTTTCTTTTCCAACATAAATTGATCGTTTTGGCATTTAATAGTTTGCTATTCAAAAATAATAAAATTTGCAGAATTCATCATAAGATTTTTAACGAACGTAAAGGTAAAGAAGTTCTTACATCAAAAATTTTGGAGTTCCTAGACGCCACTGCGTCACTAGCGTAACGATTGCCTGTTCTATTTTGTTGTAAGCTCGTGTAATTCTACTAGCTTTCTGTATGATTTATACATTTTTTCACTTCAATATGGCAGTCATGATATAGATTGCCATCTATTAAATTGAAGTTGCGCTTTATGTGGGAGAGTGGCGTCTGAAGCATTTTACAGACACGCTACAGACTTTCCATCATATTTCAATTTATTAAAAAAAAAGATAATATTCCTTTATTTGAACAGAGCAAACTTAATAGATGTACCCGAATTTTTATCTTCCTTATTATTTGTTTTTGTCTCAAAAGGAAACACTAAAGCTTTCTACATTCGCATGGAATCGGTGCCATGAAAAACAATTAAGCAGAAGCCAATTAACATATCATTTTTTAATTTTTTTAAGTAGTGTAAGTAAAGGTACATACATTTTTTTAATATATTAAATATATATATTTAAATGGAATGTGAACCTGCATAAGCACGTATTATTAGATTATAGTAACCTAAAAGTGCCATTGGCCAAATGACAACTTTACATGCATAAAATAAGCTTCCACATGCTTCTACATCGCAAAACTTGAAAAATAATCACTCGTTTACCTTGAAATTTTGACATAACGTTGCATTTGAATATATGTGTGTTGTTATTATACCGACTAGCGAATCCAACTACCTACTACCTACTTCGATTCTAAAAATTATTCAACTCAAAGAAAATTACTCTATAAATTGAGAACAAGACCGGAGTTAACGGTATAGAGTCCAGAATTGCAATCGGATACAAGATTGGGAATTAAAAGCAACATTACTCAAAATATAAAGATAAAGGAATACATTCTATGCCCGCGCTGGTAATGCTGCAGGCGAAGGCTAGTCTTTAGATAGAACTGTCACATGTACTGTTGTAAAAAAAATTGTCGAATTTGATATATCGTTTGCGTTGTAGAGTACAATGAATCACGAATGTGATTTTTTTTTAATTGGTATATATATTTAGAATCAGAATAAAAACGTCTAAAAACTTCTTTTTTTTTTCTCAACAATGTACATTTGTTAGAGAATTTAAATTTTTTTCAATCTGTGCAATTATAATTACTTTAAGCGCGGGTCTAGTCTCTCGTGCCTCTACGTGTAGTTTATTTTGATAATCGACCTCTACTTGGTTGTTGTAGAATGCGTGCACTCAGCATAAGTAGGTAAGCAAGGATATTGCATGATATGGGAAATTTATATTATTAAATATATTATCTGTATTTCATAAATCATTATATATAAACACTTAACATAAATCGTAATATTGTATGAATTTACCACTTGTTTGAAAGGCAGTTTTCCTTCAAAAAATGTCGTTCAAGAAACTTGAGAGTATCTCTTTTCTAATACTACCATATACAACCATAATCAAATGCAAATTACAAAATTAAATAACTCGGTGGTAAGTCGAAATGATTGTGCCAATTAATATTTGTCTTCTAAATGTTCTAAAATTGTATGATATGCTTTCTATAGTTAGTCTTCGTTTAAATTTATGTAAGACTAAATCTTCTAAATTTAAATCTCAAATAGGACTATAAAGGCATGGCATAATATAAAAAAATGGCATGACGATTCGAAACTGAGAGCGCTATAATGGACTATCGTCACTAATGGACT
The DNA here is from genome assembly GCA_005406025.1 of Eumeta japonica. Classification (NCBI taxonomy): domain Eukaryota; kingdom Metazoa; phylum Arthropoda; class Insecta; order Lepidoptera; family Psychidae; genus Eumeta; species Eumeta japonica. The sequence goes on from BGZK01000248.1 coordinate 348,461, forward strand.
ATTATTAATGGCTTCGTTAAAAATCACTATAGTATGCGACAGCACCACAGAAAATAGCACCCATATAAATATTAAATTCAAATGTTTTTCCGTGGTTTGTAAAAGCAATTTTGATGTTGAGCACTATTAATACAACATAGTGAAAAATTAAGAGCACTATAGCTTCATCTTCGGGTAACGGTAGAAACGTCGAATTATAAATATATCGCCCCACTAGAAATTTTATGCAAAACCTGTCTTATCTGCAATGATATATTCGCAAAATTTAGTCTCCACTTTATTTAGGAATTTTGGTCAAAGCATGTCGAACCAATGTTAGTCGGATTCCCGTGGTTGGTAGTCCGTAATAAAATTTTGCCGTATTTTGATATGACTTCGATTTTTAATAGAGCATACCCATAGAATCTAAAAGTTAATAAAAGTTAACAATGCACAGTGCAAATCGATGCTAAATAATGCAACTGCGAAAGCTGGCTTATTTTCCTAAAGTTGTTCAGAAAATTCAGGTTCTAAATTCATCAAAAATATTGGTTTCCGGTGAATAAAAAAAACCCTATATGGTACGTTAGGGATTCGCGATACGCGTGGAAAACTTTTAAACCCTGTCCCAGAAGTTATAAGGTGTTGTAACGCGACGGGCGCTGGAAAAGTTGAAATCTGATAATATACGAGTACTAAGTGCGTCCTACGTCCTGTTTAAATTAGCTTCAAATGTACTGTACGGCGAAAGCTGATTATCACACGATTAGTATTTTAACTATATGCCTAATAAGCAGCACGGTACGCTAACAAATACTAGGTGGAAGGAAAATTATACTCTGCGGCATCGACCAGCCACACTGCGGTTTTAAACAAAACTATAGGGAGCGTACGCGAAATATAGAGGCAGCACTACTGCTGAAGTTTGCGCATTATTCTGGTCTTTTTATGCATAAATCAGGTAAAAATCTTGCAATTGTTAATCGATTTGTCGTCTCTATGATTTTTGTCAGTTTTCGATACCGATATTGGTCCTAGAAATTGCGAAACTTGCTTTTTTAAAAAAAATGTCTAAAGTTTTTAGAAATATTCGCTCTTTCAAAAACTTAAGTTTTCATAATGTAATGTTTTAAAAAGTTATCACGGTTCATAGTCAAATAAGTTTGTGATTACAAAAAAAAATGATTCAGCTACAAATTAACGTTTTTAATTTTTTTTTTTTCCTTTCCGTGAGGCTTTTCTTATTCTAGGTCAATGGGATATATTTTGAATTGCTAGCGCATTGCAAATTATAAGGCTTAAATGGTCGTATTTTCTCGGTATATTTTTATTACGTTAATTTAGAACTTAGATTTTTTTACAGATCTAAGGGACGCCAGATGTAAGTATTTGATGTTCATTTCAATTTGATACTTCCACGCGTCCTTGAAAAAAGATCTCATCAGACAAACAGACGGAAAACGAAGGGATCCTATAAGAGTTTCGTTTAGAGCTACGAAACTAAAAGTTAAAAAATAATGATATGATATTTTCGATCGGTATTAATCAATCTTATTTGAAACAGAACCTATTCGAATGTTAAAAAAAAGGGTTACATCCGTGTATATATAAAATATATATAGTGGAAGTAAGACACTTAAAGAGTTAAGTAAAAGTAATCACCACGGTTGTACTTCTAACCTGGTTAAAGAAGGTGCAACTTCCGGAAAAAGAATCCTACTTTTCTTACTAATTTCTAAATTATTGTAAATAAAGTAAAAACCACTGAACAATGTAAGTATGAAAATTAAAAAAAAAATACCTACTTATTTTTTGCAAAAAAATAGCTAAAACGATAAATTAACTGAGAATGTTTAATGAGCATAAAATGTCCATAATTACTGCCATTTTAAAGTATTAAACACAATTATCTGGCCCTAACCTAAACGGTAAACCGTGACCCTATTTCGGGTCTACAGTCTATATTTGGAGTCGTCTATCAATTAAAGCATTTCACATAACTTTAGTTTTTTCATTTAGATATTTTATTTAAATAGTTTTATATTAGATGGAGTAAATGTAATATTTTTTTTATGTACTTATTCCAGCTAATAATTATTTTGTACATGCGAGCTTAAGGTAATATATAATTTAAATATTACTTTTTAATTGTCAACAATATGTTTCGTAAACAACAAATGTTTAATTAATTGGTATGTCATTAATCTGAAACATCAAATAACTTATTTCAATAAAAAAGCTTATTAGTTTTACTTATTAAGAAATACAACTCAACCACACTTATACAACTCATACATTTATATGTATAGTAATTTAACTTTTGATTATATTTCAAATAAAATGTCAGTTAGCATTTATGGATTATAAAATACAAACTAAAAGGGAGGCTTTTAGGATTCTGTATGTGCAAATGAAAAAGAAAGGGAAGCCTTAAGGATCACGTGTGTGTGTTTGTTTGTCCGTCTGTCACAGTCGTTTGGTCGGCATCTACTGGACCGATTAGGTCGAAAATTTCATACACATTGAATTTATGTGACCCAAACACCGATGTGTAACGTAAATGAATTTTGAATATAGGGTCACTTTTGAAAGAAAATTTACAAAATTAAAAAAAAAGTTTTGCGAATCGTAACGTCTGACATATCACATGAAAGGACTTGTGAGGATCTCCAAAAAATACATTATAATTCCAAAATAAATAATTTTATTTAAGAAATTAAGTGAAAATTGATAATTTCCCCTATCTAGGAGTTACTGAATTTAAAATTTTCAAAAAATTCCGAAAAATAGACCTGTAGTTTCACGTTACAGAAAAAGCTGTAAGAAGTCTGTAGTTTTAAAATAACGTGATAAATCTATCAGTTTCACATTGCATACAAAAACATTTATCCTTCTGTATTGAGCGGGGATGCGTCCTGCAACGTTTAGTAGGACAAGCCTTCCACTGCTTAAAATTTTTTTCAGCAGCATGAGGCTTGCATCTTGTCCACTGCATTGAATCCAATTTCATTTCTCTTCTTCCACACTCGACTTTCACTATCGTCTTTGAGTACATACAGTAATAAGAATTGAAATCCCATTATCGATTAGTATGGTGCGATATACTTTTACTATTCATAGCAACTGAAGGACCGTATTTACTATCTTTTCTGTATTCTCTTGTCAATATACACTGTCTTTCGTGAAAAGAACCCAAATATATAAATTCTGTAATTCTTTGACGAATCGTTTAAATTGATTAATATTTTTCGCGTATCTATGGTGCAAGAATTGTCTTGTCATCGAGACAGAAAATTTGACGGATACCTCGCCCGTTTCTATTCCATATTCATATTTATTTAAATCATTTAGGCGGCAATTGATTTTTAGATAGAATAGGCATTGAGATCAACGCAAAATAAAAATTTAAATCCTAAATAAGATGAAAGAGTTTTAATAGTTTGTATGGAGAAGAAATATTAAAAGATATTTGATTGTATTTGTTGCTAAAATACTTTTAAAAATTAATCATTAAACTTATATATTTTGTAATATTCATATTCACTTCTTATAGAATGCTTACCTCAAAAAAATAACTGCTTGAAAACTTGTCGTAATTCAGTCCATATTAATAATATTAATTTAGAAAGAATTTATTTATCTCCTGTTTTTATGACAGAAATACTGATTTTAATGAAATATGATACGAAAGTAACTTAAATTTCGAATAAGAGTGTAGAATAATAATATTTCGTTGCAGTTAAACTTATTTTCTTGGGATACTAAAAATATTTTCACTAGTATATACTTCTCTGCGAAATTTGACAAGATACTTGGTAATAAGTTCGAAGAAGGTCGTGGATTAAACATACCGATTCAATATGTATTTTTCGAGAAAACATCAGATATTATATTTTTTTCCTTTCTAAACTATTTAAACAATATTCACGCTGTTCGGTAAAGAAATGACTTGAAGTTTGATAAAGAATAGTATAAATCCAATATCATTAAATACGTACACTGGCGTGGTAAAAAAATACCCAATGAAAATCACATGATACCACTCGAAGGATGTTAATAATAATAAATGAAGGCAAGACGAGGCTTACAAAACATTTTAAAAATTGAAATCGTGGCTACGTTATAACAGGCTGGCTGGCTGTTGTAAGCCACGAGGCCACTTTAAATACTTATACAGCATCAGTTGTTTTCACGTGTAAAGTGATATGAAGAGAAATAGTACACCACATCGACACCTGTCCGCGATTGATTAACGCAGGTGCAAAGCTGAAAATTGTACTTTGAATAACTGCATGTCAATCACAATATCCTTTTCAAATTGATATTGTAAATAAATCTATGCTCGCGTATGTAATAGAAGATTTAATTTGATAAGAACTCTAAGAAATGTATATTATGTTAAATAAGTGGGGTGCACAGAATATTTTACACGGTTCATAAACAAGTAGTGTATAATTAAAGTAAGTTATTAACTACTATTCAAAATATTCTCCTTTACATATTACACATTTTTTCATCCCTTTGAGAGTGTTTTTTTTTTAAATATTTTATCGTGTATGGTTATACACCAAGTTTTATATTTGTACATCAACAATTACAGTTTTTACAATAGAAAAAAAACTAAACAAACAGTGTTATAAAGACGTTTTTCTAAGAAAACACCCCTTGGTTTTTTTTCACCTTTTTCTTCATTCGTTAGGATATCGATCATGATAACAAAGGTTTTGTGGAAAATTGAACTGAATACCTATTACGGTTCGAAACGGTAATGCAGCCCTTTAAAGGTAGGGCAGATGAAGAGTGCTGGATGAACAAATGGATGAATGGGGCTCCGCATGGCGAAGAATTTGTCGTTGCGCATTTTTACGCTAAGTGCCGTCAACTCCAATTCGACGTTACATGTAGTGAGATACAAACCCGGCGTGTGTTTGCCCTAAGCGATAACACATTCGAATGAACATACAACGATCTTATCTAAATGTTTGTCTGTGAGACATAGTCAAACATATCGTAAAACACAGTGACTAATAGGTTTTCTCAATGAATTTTCTCGAGTGTCGTTTTCAACATTTAGGCACGTTTAACTGTTGCCTTAACTACAACTTTTTTTTTATATATATGAAGTAGCGAACAATCATGTAATAAATATCAATACTGTTATTCTAAAAATAAGTCTCGAGTTGAGAGTATTTTTGTCATTCCATTAAGTCAACAAATTTGTCAGCTAATGGTTTAAATTACTTTTATCTGACGATTTGGTTGATTAAACTTCAATTAGTTATTTTGTCTCTATTTTTTGCTTGTAAAACAGTTTTGTGGACGGTATTATTGAACTTTATCTGATTCAGTTATATAGTTATATACAAACGTCGTTAGGACTTTTAAAAACTTGAAATATTTTAGATCTTTAATTTTTTCGATATATTATGACATCCTTTTAATGTTTTCGTAGTCCTCCTAACTTTCTATCATTTAAAATGTTTTCCTTATTTATTTGTATTATAATCAATCACTAATACTTAAGAATAACTCAAGAAAAATAAAATATGTGGCCCAATAAAAACTTCTAAAATCGTCAAATTTCGATTTTTTTTTTTGTTTTTAATTTTTTTTCTCATCATTTCTTTTTTTTCTACAAGAAAAATGATCAAGATCCTTAAAATCTCAAGTCGAAATTTTAATATTTAAAGCTCGCTCCAAATTTTTCAAAGTTTCCAAGTCAAGTACTTTATATCTTTTCGAGCGACTTCTGAACATGAATATCAACGAAATTTATATTTGTTTTTTCTCTAATTTGACATACTAAAGAATGGAATTAAAGCACATGAAACGAAAAAAAATTTGAATAAACGAAAAAAATATAAAATTCGTTGATATAGAGTATTAGTCAACGCTGTAAATGGGATTCTAATTTATCTATAGAATAATTGAATAAATGTGTTGGATAAACGTTCAGCAAACACTATTCGATATCTTTATTTTATGATTAAATTGTGTGGAAAAACTCTCAAGAATCGAGGAAAATTTTTCTTTTAACTTACTAATTTTTGCACCTCTTGTTCACTTCACTATTTTATTTGGCCTATTTACAATAGCGACGTGTGCTGCAGTCGAGAAAATCATATTATAATGGGGGATAGTATTGATTCGGAATGTGAATAATATTCGCTGTTGATCGGAATCAATGGATAATTCTTTCACACAATTTACTCTTTTAGTTCTCGCGTCCAGTAGGGCCGTGGCGCGGGCCGCGGCGCCCGTCGGTAGCGCGTGTCCTCCGAATCGGGCACGCGTCTCAATTCGTTCCAATTGTTAACAATTTGTTTTATTACTAACTAGCGCGACTGTTCTTTTCTTCTTATGTTACTAGGCGTTTTGATGGAAGATATTTAAGACTTAATGCTAATTTTCCAATGTATGTATGTATTAGGTTTGGGGATCTCAGAGTCGGTAAAAGTAAAAATCGGAAGTTTCGTAAAGGATTTTATGGAATTTGTTGCACTTAAAAAATAAATGTAAGATAATATTATGCTTAATGTTATCCCGTATATATTTATGTAAAATTACGTAATAATTTTTGGTAAACTGCATATGTATAGTATTATTCAAGTCAGACAATGCAAGCTAGCAATAAGTGCTATTATAAAGCATCTGCGAGGTTTACCCAAAATGTGCGCATATTGCGAACACGAGACTACGTATTTGCTAAATAGAATGAGAAGAATGTCGAATGAGACACAATTTGAATTTCAAGAATACCAAATGAGATTTCATCATTTAAATGTCGGAAATGCGAGCGCGAAAATACCACGAAGAGAGATATTATATTTTTTCGTTACATATAAGCAGGTAGTCTCCATTAAATAGTCTTATGGAATTTTATGTAAACGAATTTACATCCTATTTTGGCAGAATCGCTCTATTGATGTTCAATAACAATTTAAACGTAACAGTAGCACAGCCGTACCCACCCACATCTACGCATTTGGATGACGAGGCTGAAAATTCTACTACCTACTCAACAAGCCGTGATGAACACAATGATACTGAAAACAGATAAATCTCTTCTCGATCCATAGATCTTCTTATACGAAAAACGACACATAGATTTTATACGAAATAGGTCCGAGCAGAATTCAAATAATTATCACGTTTTTAAACCACATGGACATCGAAGTGGTGGTCGACTTATCCAATTTACATTTATTCAGAGATTCTGCGAGTCAGCAGTTCTTATAAGAAAAATCTCATAGAAAATGGATCTGAATATCAGCCACTTGGTATGACACGCCTGGGCACATATCATATCAGCACAATAGAACATATCAATATCAGATCTTATCATGGACCACTCCCATTACAATCATTTTTGAGAGTAGAGAACACTTCATAAAGTCAAGATAAATGTTACAAACCGATTAGACAAATCGTTTCTAATACATATCAAAAAATTTGTGAGGGTATTAAAGAACAGTATAATCGCATGCAAAAAGGAATTAGGGTCGCGTATAGTAAAATAATGTAGTGAGAATCAAATCAAATGTCTAATTAAAATTGTCTTAAGTGAATCCAAGAAAGCAAAAAATTATTTCCGCAAAAAATAGGCGACGTTTGACTTTCAACGAAAGACCAGACGTAGAAAAATGCTACGGATTTAATTTTATATTTTATTTGGCATTCGTAATTTATTTAAAAATATTGAATCATTTAAATGTAAGGAACTACAAGACTAGGAAAATGAACCCACTTACATTTATTATTCACAGAATTTATCCAAACACATAACATGACATAATTAAATTGCAATCTATCGCTTCAACAATAAGAGAAAAGTCAAACTATGTAATATATATTTCCCAAACTCTTCATTAATATCAAAAGAAAAGTAAGCTCTGAATGTATTGATACCACTCTGGAAAGGTAAAAGTTTCCACTTCAACTAAAGGAAATGATAAATCTTCGTTTCGTTGATCATGTACTCCTGTTTTTTTTTTTTCAACGTCAATTGAAGTGGTGACTTAAGTTAAAAGATCCGAATTAAACAAGCCTTAAAATCGAAAGAGAATGCACCTCAGAAAAATCTCACGACGAACAATGCCTGGAAAAGGTGAAGAATAGCTTATGTATGTGAATACATACGCGTATCCACTTAGCTCGAGTAAAATTTTTCACAGTTACATAAAACAAGGAAGCCGAAAAACGCATTTGAAAATATCCGATAAAAGCATTGATCCATGAAAACGCCGATGAACGATGACATTCAAATATCATTCAAGCGAAAACAGCATTTGACAAAGCGTCCTATCCAAACTCAAGGTTTGCCAAAGTACCATGAAATGTAGTATATTGGAAGCGAAAACTGATCGAACACGATAGAATACCACTTTAGGCTCCCGATGTCGAATCGCTGATCTAGGACACAAGGCCGCGGCGGTGAATCGGGTCAGAACATGTGTCGCATACCGAGTAGACGCGTGAAAATATCCCCCATATGGATCATCACAAATACCAGATGGCGATGCGGTAGGTCACGAGAACGCTAAGAAGACGAGCTCGTTTCATACAATGAGAATTGCGCGACGGTTGCGGCGCCACAGAGACGCATTGAAGATGAGGGTGGCCTGTGCCCATCAATGGAGATCGACTATTTATTTTTTTTTACTACTCGACTGGGACATTATTTAAGAGGGTTATTTCTAAGGAGGAAAGAAAAAGTAAAACATTTAAATCCTTGCCTACACTTTGTATGTATTCTTTAATTTTAGATGTTCCGAGAAACTTGTGTTATGTTTTAATTTTTTTTTATGAATCGAGAACGCTCTATGAAAACATTACACAAAGAAAAATATTAACATTGGAGTGGAAAAGAGAGAGGACTCCGTAGATAAAAATACTTACCTAAGGCCTTGCTAATAAATAAACCTTGGTGCGTGCGTGGCTCTCACGCGCATTTCAAATAATTATGCTTACACGCAGCTTCGTTTGTCTTATTTTATTTCATTGTTCTTTCCTGGTTATTCATTGAAACGTCAAGTGGATCTCTAAAAGAAGTGTCAGGGGAGTGACAGTCATGTTCACCCATTGGAATAATCATTGTTATACAAATTATACACTACTCTTATATTGATTTAAGAATAAAAACCCGATGGCTGCATACTTGGATACATCTGTAAATTTTACGTCGATACGTCTATGTATAAGACGATATTTGGGCAATCGGAAGGACAATAGGAATTAATGTTTCAAACTGAGTCTATTAAACATAGATGGTTGCTATGAAAAGTATGGAATATAAAGACATAGGTTGACGTTTAAATTACACGGTCAAGATTAAGACTGCGGTCGAGATCGAACTCGGTTACTTTCCTGTTCGAAGCCGATGCTCTTGACTAGTGAGCCACCACTGTTAAAAAGTTAGCGTTTGTAGAAATAGAAAATATTCCTGACGTTAGCAAAAGACACACTCGTCATAGATACCGACTATTAACAATTCGTTTTATCGATCGGACATGACGTTTGGATCTATCTGTACGGAGCTTTGTTGATTTTTATTCTAAATGGAGTCTGTAAATGTTCAAAAATATCCAAATTTTAATTGAATCTCTGATGTACATACAAATGGCCTAATCTTGTAACTTAATACAACGTAAGTAATAATATTAACTCTAAACCAAATACAGAATTAACGAAATGACAATGTTTTTCCCTTTATTTCGCTATCGAAAACTTACGTCAAATATATATTCTATGAAGAATATCAACACATTAGGCTTGTAAATATGGAAGTAATAAATTGATTTCATTCACTTATGCACCAACAGATGGCGTTAGTGAATATTAGCCCTTGTTAACGTAATGACCTCTATTAGAAACGAAAACATAACGTATCCATAGCAAATAGCTTTTGTCGTTATTGACAAACTGTATCTTTTTATTGTATGTTTCTCAATCTGTGTTTATACGAAAGCGATCAAGTGTGATATAAATACATAATAAGATAGGATATCAATATGTAACCTAAAAAATGTAATAACCTAACCTAATTAATGTCTTGTATTGGTTACAGGCAGCCGTGTTGGTGCGTTGAAGCGCAGGCCGCGCAGGATGTCGGTGGCGCCACACGTCGCACCAGCCGCCCCGCGCCCCCTTCCCGCCTCGCGCCCACCACCGCCTCGTAGGAGACCAATTCCCGATCCCACCCGAATCCACAAGTGCTCTTCGTGTACACTATAGTATAAAGCTTAACTTTTATACTCCTCTTTTATACCGATCCGTTGTAATTAATAGTAAGTGCGCACAGTGTTAGTGTTAAGTGACCGCGAGTGTATGATATCATATGTGTGTCGATGGTGCGGCCGATATGGGAAAGTCCTCGGCGAGAACACATGGCCAAGGTGAGTGGAACACCCGTCCGCGCCTGTGCAGCTGTTTCCGAGGCCGCATTCGCTTTTACCATCACTAATTTACTAATATGATCGGCTTCACACATACGAAACTGGTGTCATAAAAGTATAAAATTTCGTCTGTTCGTGTCTCGTACGTGATATGAATAGATATTTATATATATATAACTTTGGATTCAATGTTCATTTTGTTTTAAAAGTTGTTCAAAACGTAGCTTTTTTGGAATAACCATGTTTTTCCCTTTCCATTACTGAGTTTTCTATGTTTCTCTTGTAAAATGTCCGACAGTAATAACTTTGCGTTCAGATTTTTTATCACACATATTATTTTTCTCATGTGAGTAATGCGACTTATGCATTTGACTTTGGTAAATCGAAGTAATTAACGTCGATTTCGAACACTAAACATTACTCTCAAGAACATTACTTTCATAAGTGTAAACCTACCTTAATATTTAGATCTATAAGTAAACCGTGTCCCGTCCAGCGCTCGCTCTATTCTATTGAAGTTTTAATTTAGAACGTGTTTTCTCCTATGGTCCTGTATTATATTAGTTTATTTTATAATGTCATAGTCTGTACAACGATATTATAAATAGATCTACCCAGACGCTATTTATGTACTTATCAGTGTATGTATAGACACAGCATTGTGTCCGGCCAAGTTCGAAAAACACTGACACTGCACTGTGTATATTTAGTCGAACCCTTTCAAGGTATATTTCCCACTTCTATAACGTTATTTCCAGTTCAGCTAGTTACCTGATTTTCTTACGAAGTACTTAGCTCCGTGGCCCGACAGTCATGCAAACACCGGCCATTAAAAATCAGCATTGAGTCAGATCTTACAGTACAAATAAAGGGAAAAGTCCGAAAAATATAAATACATGTATCCCTTGACCTAAAAATAGAAAAATTGTATTTATGTCCTTACAAAAATATATTAAAACTAGCTCCGTACCAAGAGATTATGAACAAGGAAGGGATAGCTAGTCTCTATGACTTATTGCAGGAGGTGAACCTAAGGGATAATAACGTGCAAGTCGTAGTTTTAGAAACTGTCGTTCGATACACGGTCATGTAACGCCTTACTTTTTTTAGGTCGAGTACCAGGAGATCATTAGCGATTACCGATCATATTGTACATATTAGCGATTACCGATCATATTGTACATCAACAAAAACATAAATGTAAGGAATAGATTAACTTCTCATGTGAAACCAAAAGAAATGTTATGTGAAAAAAGTGCCACGTTTGGAATTAAATCGTTGACAGCCATACAAATTTATTGCCACTAAATGCGTTTGGAGGAGTTGCGCGAGTTGTGTCTGAAAAGGTGTCTAGTTAGGAATTGTACTGTTGACAATCAAACTTAATTATTGCCACTAAATGCATTTAGTACTCAAACTTGGTGGTTTTGTATACACTATGTTGAAATATGATGTAATCCATAAGGAATTTAATAAAACTGTTGCCAAGATAAGGCCCAAAATGCATTTAATGGAAATTAATTGGTTTGGCTGTCAACAATACTTATCAATGTTTTTGTTGGAATATTTATATAATATATATGTTTAATAACTTCTTTATATTTCATGTAAATGAGTGAATACAGTTCTTTTAAATTCACCTTATCTATTTCTATAATAACTTACACACCCACGGCATATTTTTAAATGAATATCTTTTTTTTTTGTAAATTTTTCATTTCTTTACCTTTTAAATTACTATTTTTCTAATGGAATACTCTTAAATTGTATTTATAAAAATCTTTAGTTTTTTTTCAATAACTCATATTTAACTACACTAAATTACAATAACAACAACTTAAAAAGTTGTCGGAGTCCATTAGGTATTAAAATAGCATTTTAATACCTAACGTTTTTACTTGGAAAATGGGATTTTTTCTATAATGGGTGTACCATTGAATGATTCTCTTATAAATTTTGATATTGAAAAATCTGCCTACTCACCTTTAAAACAGCGGCATCTTCATGAACGCTATTTGTGATAAACCAGGTAGTACAGTGATGTAACCGATTTAGCAAAGAATCGCTTATAGCAATAAGTAGAAGAAATGAGAATTCCAAATGCGCCCTTTTTCCGTAAAATACGCTATTAAGCCAAATTACTTTTCTTGTGATTTTAATATGTCAAAAAGTTAATAATAAAGGTATGTTTCAGAAAAAGTTCCATCATATAATAATGTGGAACCCTAATATTGCTGAAGAGTTTCCCTGTGAACTTGTGACGCTTTGATAATTTTTAACGAATAGCCGTGACCGTAACTATCTTATTAAAACATTTTTTCTTGCCCGTTTCCCATGTTTGAACTACTTTGTAACGGCAACAATTAAACTGCCAATAATTTCGGTGGATACATCAAGGGTAGGTATTGACTTCAATTTGTAGAACAGTCGTTAATTTTCGTTAAGTCGTTGTAGGTGTGTTTTTTTTGTGCGCCAATTTTCTGTTGTTCACTCCTTTGGAGACAGTATTGTTTCTAAAGTATTATACTCATGGAACAACAAGGTACTTGATCTCGCTCGCTTTTATATTATGTTTTGTATTAAAATAAAAAAAAAAGCTCAATTTTAGTATTTGTCTGACGCAGTACATGTTCTCGGAGAGCGTTCTTAATAGAAAAGCTCTTCAAATTTAAATATAATACAGTCACAATCAAATATAAAACTATTGCAGAAAGAAGTAACCCGAGAAAATGTCGAAATGGTTAGATCCATGGATAAATAATCAGGAATTTTATGACATCCTTATTTATCAAACAATTCATTTTCTAATTATCCTAAATTTTTTTTGTGGGGCACACAGACCTCCATAGACGGGTCTATGACTGTATATCGACTGCATGACATGTAAATACTATTTATGTTTCCTGTACTAAATCTATGTCGATCACTTCTTTTTAAACGCATTTTTTCATATCTTATATTTTCTTCTATAAGCCAAGATGCTAAAGTTAAAATTACAATTTTCTTATTTTAGCACCATGAAAATTCAACATATAAGGTCAGGGAAAAAGTTTTATTGTATTTTATATACAAATACAAGATAATTTTTCATCATATTTTATATATATAGAGATTATCATAAAATATTTTTGAGCTTCTATACGTCAAAAGGAATAAAGGTCCCTTATGAGATCACTTCGTTGTCCGTCTGTCTGTCTCCGAGACCCTTTTTCTCAGTGACGGACGTGTAGTCGTATGAAGTTGAAATGAATACCACATACTTAGGTCTGGGGTCCCTTATGGTTATGACAAAAATCAAGGTTCTTAGTTATCGTGATTGGCTGATATCCCCATAGATTTGAAGGGTTTCTTTTTTTATATTTTTAATAATGGAGGGGTAAACAAGCTTGTGAATGTGATATCTTTGCCGATTATGAATGTTCACCACGCCGGGAATATGTTAACTTGCATCATCCTTAAAAAACACGAAAATTCTAAAAACGCTGAGTTTCTAAATACAAATTTTCATATTTTCAATTGCAATAAAAATAACTGTCGATTTTCGCTTCTTAAGAGTTGATTAAAAATACAAAAACATATACATGAAATATATATGTTTTAGTATTTTTGTTTCAAATTATAATAGACTCCCATACGAGCCGTCGTTCTTATTACACCCCCCTTACAGACAATGGACTTCCGAAACTGCTTCCAAAATTTCTATTAATCCATGCTCAGTTATAGATTAATAAGGTAACCTCTTGTTCAAATTCTGTGCTTCTGATCTTAATAGTTTCGGCTCTGCATTGATGTTAATCAGTACTTTTACGTATACATAAATATAAATATCATTTAATATAAAAAAGCCGTTGCGCTGCTTCTTTTTATTGTAACACAAAACTTCCGATAGAATAGGTTAAATTATACCAATAATCTCTCCTCTCAATGGTTTGGCATTTTGCATAGTTTATTGATATGAAGATAATTAGTAATACATATTATTACGAAATGACTATTGGGGGTTCGCAGATTGAGATTAGATGAAAGTAAACACGTAAAACAGCAGAAGGTATATATTCCAAAATATAGTCATTAAAAAATCGCTACGAAACCATTTGATCGCTTGTCGTTAATTACATTTGATTGTGAACGCTCTGATCGCAAAAATTAAACTATCCTCTTGCACGCCGCTCTTCACTATTTATACTCGGCGAAAAGCCTTCCCGAAAGTCCTATACTTATTCGGAATAAACATGTCACGTTCAATATAAACAAACAAGATTTATTGCCTCTCGAAAGTTCCATCCCCACAAAATAAATCCATTTATAAATAAGATGTAATCAATATCAAAAGTCCCGACAAAGAGAACGTTCGGAGCGCGACGCGCGGTGAGTTTTTTTTATTGAGAGAATTCTTTTCTCGGATATTTCTTTTATAGGTCAATTAGTTTGCCGTACTATTTTTAGCTTGCCAGCACAGTTTGTACCAATATTTACATTTTCATAAATTAATTGAAATTTTATCCTTTTTAGGGAATTAAAACTTAGTCAACCTTATAATTGTAATGATGCCATATCAGTAATCTCACTAAATGTCATACGCAAAACCACTATCGTCAACTAATATTCGGAATCGTTTTAAAAATGTAGATGTGCCCCAAACTCAGCTTACTGCCATATTTTTAGTCATGGCAGCTAACTGTTTAGAAGTTATTGATATATAGGTCCGTGATAGATGGAGGGCATTTGGGACTAATTAATAGTTTTGATTTTCAAGGCCTCGACTACATAACATCGGGGGCTATTATTTCAGAAATAAGAGAGAAATGACAATTTTGAATAAATTTCAATTTTACATACTGTATAAGTTTTTATCGACGAGTCGTTTTCTATTTACTTACGCTAAAAAATCCAATGGTTGACTCATACAGCAAATGATATGCTCATGCCCACGTTGCTGCATGTTTAACTTTGATTGTAAGTGCCCTTTCAAGGCCAATAACCATGATTTGATGTGATTAGGTATATTGAATGCGGTAGCACTGCAGATTGATGTTATAGCCTAGAAGTGCTCTATTCACTCACGCCACTGTAAAGTACTTGGTTTTAATAAAAAGTTTCATTTGTAACTGCCTTTCAACACGCAATATAAAGAAAACCCGTATTAAAGACTCAATTGTCGCTAGGTTTGGCATTTTACGTGAATGATGCGAGCTGCAAAATATTTTTGTTAGCAGATTCTTACAACAAAATTAAGTGTGTATTTAAATTAGTTATCTTTTAACATGTTCTTGAAACAAAGCACGTCTATTTAAAATCCGTGAAAATGTAATGAGATTCTTTAAAGTTAACGACGTTAAACAATTCCGTAATTATAATCTTTTTTATGTCAGGTATGTATATCTATACATATATAATGAAAATAGGTTGTTTTTTTTCGCCAATCACGTAAAAACTACTAAACTTATAGACATGGGACTGGGACCATTCGATGCGGAATGATTTGTAGATGGATCTAGGCTACTCATTTTTCGAATCCCGTAAATCCTTCGCCATTTTATTTATAATAAAAATTACCCAGCGAAGCGGGCGGGACAGCTAGTATAATACAATTAGGTATTCAAACATTTTTCCTTTATATTTTGAATATATTTAAAAAGAAAAACTGAATTTGGGCCCATAACAAGAAAGCTTGATATACTTATTAAAAGATTTATATGGATAAATCCTACAACAAAATGTAATTAGGAGAGGAATAAATAGTATCTGCCACTGAAAAGTCGAATAGATTTTATAAAAGTAGTGATTTATAATTATAGTGCTATCAATAGGCTCCACTTTAACGTAACATTAAAGTGAAGTAAAAATGCAAGCGCAAAAGATATTTTTTTTTTCTGTAAAATGATACGTGTGCGATATGAATGTATAAATCTAGTGTGCCTATCGGCAGCACAGTGGGCCATCTGGCCCCCGCCTGTTTGATGTTTAACAACGTCCTGTCTGGCGCCTACTTTTACCAAACAATACCAGTATAATATTGGTACTTAAATGATTTTTTTTAGTATATACACTATTAATACTAACTCGCGAAACAAAAAAAAGTATGTTGTCGTAATATTGATATATACACTATTAGCTTTTGCCTGAAGCTGTGCTCGCGTGGATATATTTTTCTCATTTTCTGTATCAATACTAATCCTGTTTTCAATTTAAATCAAATCTGATTTTACAGTTAGTTCCAATTCGCTCTTATTTTCTTTACCAATCGCTCCATCTCTCGATTCCGGTATCTTGTATTTTATTGCAATTGAGAAGTATAAAATATTTTGGTATAATCCAGAAAATATTCTATTTCGTCTAAATCCATGTAGCCATCTATACTTAATTAAGTTACAAATAACCAAACATCTTCACAAAGTATGCAATTTGTGATATTATAATAATAGGATATAGTTCTGACAAAAGAAGCCTGTAAAAACGCTATCGTTCGTTCTAATATAGTGTGACCTATTATTGAACTATTATTATTAATCATATGGTTACAATCGGATTGCTGACACTCCCTCTTACGTTCGCTTTCGTTCTACCTCACTCCCTTACACCATATCTTCCTCTCTAACCTCCCTCTGTATCCTCGTCACCCACTCTAACATCGCTCCTCTAAACAAAGTAAAACATAAGCATAATTGACAAAATAAAATAAACGTAATGACTTTTAAATGTTATTGTTATTAGGAGTTTTAAAAATAAAAGAAAATAAATAGTAACCTATATTTTATGCGTCAATGACTTCTATCACTTTTCTAAATTTCACCAAATTGTTTGTCAGTGTTGAGTTATCAGTAGACATATAGACAAAAAGACAGAAAGATAAAAAGACAGTGGCTTATATATTATAAAATGGGGTGCTCTGTTAGTACCTACACTACAGTTCGTGAAAATCAGTTTCACTATTGTAGAGCTATAAAACATACAAACGAACATACAGAAAGACAAATAAACAAATGGTGGTCTACGTTCGTTCTTTGATATCAAACTGTCTCCGTGTCAAATTTCAACAAAATTGTACCGCAATCTTGAAAACGTAACAGACGGACAAAGACACTTCGCAACTACAGTATTAGTATAAATGCCAAATATATCATTTTCTGAATTTCTCTTATTTATTTAAATACTAATTAACTTGCTTCTTCTTGATATAAAAATAAGTGATCTGTAATATTGATAATAGCTTGGAAAATTTCAATAATTAGGAAAGGTTTAGAATATTCAAAAGAATTATGTCATATAATATCATGGCATACGATAAGAAAAAATTAACTGAGGGAATTAAAAAAAACTAAAGATTATGCGTGTATTAATTAATAGTATCAGCAAACAAAAAAGTGAAAAAAGAAGATATAGGTAAAACAAAAGAAAAGCAAAACATAATATACATTATATAAGGCTGTATAGGAAACGGCTCTGATGATTTCGATGAAAATTTTTGTTTTCATAAAGATTTACTTTTCAACTTTATCTATATAGGCGTCTTCTCTGGAGAAATGAGATGGAAATAAAATCTTAAATGTGCTTTCTTTAGCGCCATTTCATGAAATTTTGAGGTCGTTACATCGTTTTTATATGTGAACTGCATGAGATAGACTACAAATGACACTACCATTAATAAAATACGTAAGTATAATTATATATTTTGCGTATTATGTAGTATATATATCTTTTTTAATGAGAATAAGCAACTTTTACTGTGAGAAGTTACCATATCGCCATGACAATTTCGAAAGACGCCGAGCAATGCTCAATTACCCAGGTACTACCCCGATTTCGAGGTGCAGTAATTGGAAATGAAAAGGTATAAAAGGGCTAATATGCTACAAGAGTGTTTTTTATATATAAAAAAAGCGATAATTAATCTGTAATAATAAAAAGTGTATAAAAATATTAAGTAAAATTTATTTTTAAATTCTTTTTGTCTGTCGTGTAATCGGCTCGTCCGCGTTCTAGTTGGTACGCATGCGTGAAATCAGTGGCGACGCAGGCGCGAAAAGGCAAAATTAGTGTGTCGTGCGGGGCATGTCGGGCGTCGAGCCCCTGTGACCGGAGTAAAACGCGGCCGTGCATCGCGGTGGCGGCGCTCGGGGTTGCGCGTGGTCGTGATGGGGCGGTGGCGGGCGCGACGGTAGCGGCGCGAATGTGCGCGCGCTCCGAAGTTGTTGAGCTGGAGGTGCTGGGCGCGGAGGGCGGCGAGGCGCGGCCGGCGGCGCGCCGTTTGCGGCTGTCCCTACTGGACCTGCTAGGCAAGCTGGTACGCCGGGACCAGCCTCAACCTTCGCACCAACCGAACCGTAGAAAGCATAATCATAGGTTTCGCACTTTCGTCTCATGCGGTTAGTATATGGCGTTTCTGTGTTTATCGATTCTCGGGCAAATCACTGACGCTGTGGCCGCCGTATTATCGTATATAGTATAGTTTCGGTAAATAGGTTTCTTTCAGTTAGGTATGACTCATTGTTTGTTATGATGCAATGATATAGAGCACTTATGTCAGAACACGTGTCAGTGTCGTTGCCGATTAATTATTTTTGTTTAGTTATGAGTATGACGGGTTGTTGCGCCAGCATTTGCGTGTCGGTCCATGAACGCGATCGACAGGGCACGCCCATTATGGCTGAGGGGGTGCTTAAGCTAACTATACTCTACGCTAAACCACTGATCCGAATTTAGAGGACTCAAAGTAAACCACGCGCATTCTAGTAGTGGTTACTATATTCCTGAAATGTCTAGATTAATTCATTATTTTCAATTAAATTCTATAATTTGATTCGTCCATAAACGTTCGTTACATTATTTATGCATATTAAAACAAAATAAATAGTATGAGTTACTTAATAATTTTATCTCCCCAATGTATCGATTGCAAAGAATGTTTCACTGGTGGCATTACTGGCTAGTGTTGTACTTTCACAATAGAAATAATCGATTTAATAATATAGTTCATAATGACTAACAAACCTATCACACTAATCTCGACATTCGACCCAATTTGGCGAAAATGGACTGTTAAGCAAAACTATGGGCGTTAATTGCGCAACAGATGTTTCATATATGTAACAGTTCCATTACAATTGTTCTAGGAGTATTCGTTACATCATAGTTCACTTTTTAATGGAAAATATTGTATTTTTATATTCTCTACTCCATCTTTATCTTAGTTATTTATTAAACGATGGTCTTACCCACTATAATTCGGATTTATGTAACAGACCAATCGCCGCGGAATCGTCTATAGATAGTTATAGGCTATTCCAATACAAAAAATGTAAAAGTACGTTTGTATGGATGTTTGTCACACGCTGATCGCTGGACGGATTGTAATCAAATTTGGCATATAGATATATCATGTTCTCAAATAGGATATAAAATTAATATAATGAGATTATATATAACAATATTACCTTTTATTTGAAAAATTGTACAAATACCAGTAATAATGGTAATCTGTTATCACTAATATACATGGCCAAGGAAGGGCCAAGATTGGAAAAGAACGCTATTGGAATAGCGGAACCGGGATCGGACCTGGCAATGGAATCCGATTCCATTATATCATTCCGTTTGCATACCATTACATTACATTACATACATAGCAGATTCCATTACATTCTTCACATCAAATAAGAGGACCGTGATCGGGACCAGAATTGACGGCGAGAACGGCTAATATTAAAAACGAAGGGATTCATTCTACGGACATGCGAGCGTAACCACAAGCATATTTCAATAATAAAAAATAAAAAAGTATATTTGCTGAATGTTAATTTACGCACAACTGTTAGTGGCAGATATACTTTTATGGAAAGCACGTCTATCACAGCATTCTCAAAACAAAAGTAACTAAAAATAGTTCAAGAAGATACGTCGACGTTTCCGATACGATATTCTCTTAAAATAATCATAGACCTACCTACCTATGCCTCTTCACGTGCATAAATTATTGCAAACTTATTGTACGACTTGTACGTTTTACATATAATTGAGAATTTCAAATAAAAATCTATACAGCTTATATTTTATTAGTGTATACATCATGTAAATAAATTTTCGTATCACAAGCACCCAAACAACCCTTTTTAAATTTTTTGTTTACTTTTCTGTCTTTTTTTTTATTTGTCTGCGATAATCTTTGGAACGACTTAACGATCTTGATAAAACTTTCTGTAGAAGATAGTGGATCATGCTGGGCTGAGCAAATAGGGTACTTTTATTCTAGAAATATTTAGGATTCCTGTACTTTAAAAATTGGGTAATTCGATCAGAAATGAAGTTGAAACCAGAAGCGAGAGCGAGAATAGGACTTCAATCGGCATCTAGATATAGACGAAAGTGGGCCGAGACAGTGATCATGGGGGATACGTAGATGACGCTGTCGACCGATATAAAAATATAGGAACTAAATCTGCATCCATGCAGATAAAGGTAATACTTATAAAATTGTGCAATGATTTAAGCATAAAGTCGCTATCTAAAAATAAGAAGAGAATAATAGGAGAAAAAAAAATCATGTAATTGTAAAATGCATTCTGTTATAATGTTGTTTAGGTCGAATTATAGATTATAATCTATACGGATACATAATTTGGTTATTTTTAATTGATCTATTTTCGAATTTAATCTTAAACATTGCTGTTTTTTTTTTTTTTTAATTATTTATTGTAATATGTGTTATCTGTGAATTTGAATAAAAAAGTTGACATTTCCTCTAAAACTAATTGCTGCGTATGGTTCGCCCTTTTCATTCGTTTATAATGCAGCAGTGTCATGAAACGATTTATGTATTTAGGCAAAATTTGTCGTATTCAACCCTAGTTTCAAAGATACTTCCAAAAGAGAAAGTTTTTTTTTTAACATTGCATAAAATGTCGATTACAAACGAATATTATTCTGTAACCGAAAATTTATCCCAAGACAAGTAATATATTTCGAGATACTATTATATGTTTACTATATACAATTTAAAGCACTGTATATTTTTTCTAAACCATGTAATTAGTTACTTAATATTGAAGTTTTATTTAACTGTCAGATGCAATTTTATTTCTATACTAGCTATCCCCACGACTCTACTCGTGAAATTTATCTCTGCGAGCGCGCCTATCAAAACCAACAAACTTTCCATCGACCAATTTTGATGAAATAAAAACTATATCCTGCCTCAAGCTACTCTCAAGTTACCTGTAAAAATCCCATGCGAATTTGTCTTGTAGGTTTGGAGATAAGCATGTTCAAACAAACAGAGTTTATTCTATTATGCTATGTACATCACCCGCAATCAGTTTGGCCATATATTTTGTTCAGACATGTTCAGACACGACGACGATACTACAATTTCATTAAGTATATGTATAAATTACGCCTTAGAATTGTATCATACACTCATCTAATCTAAAAATATTTTTCTAAAATATATGATTTTATTAGTATTGGAATTAAGTGTTGCCGATCAACAAGCATATAAAGTACTTCGGCGTATATACTATGATATGCATAGTGTCAGAGGGCGAAGGGCGAAACTGCCCATGAAAATGTTATTACTCGTAAAAGCAGGAGAGCAGATCGATCGCGTCGGGCGGCGCGGCGCCACCGCCCTCGGCCCTCGGGCACAGAACTCGGTTGACGACGACGACGCCGTCCGCTTCGAGTGATGAGTCACTGTGATTATATGTGACCGTGCATCGACTCCTTTGAACTCTCATGATTCATAAATACAATACGATTTTTAATTTCACATCGATTATTAAATCATAAAATCGTCGTTATCAAAAAAAAATCTGACACGTGTGATTCCATAACAAAATTAAGACTTTTAAGGGGATATTTAAATTATAATGACAAATGGTTAATATAAATTTTGGTTTATCGTTAATTGCAATCGATTTTATTTTCTGATAAATACTGTATCACAAAAGTAAAAATCGTTTTTCCTATATTCTTCATTCATTTTCTTTCCTTTCTTATATTAAAATTTAGTACTATACATAATTAATAAAACAAACATATGTTGCACTTTTGTAATCGCAATAATTTTAACAATTTATCTACATTGTAATTGGTTTTCTCAAGTTCAAACCTGTTAGGTTTGTCCTTTTGGATATATACATATAGATAGACGTCTATAAGCTATAGGCCTAAAAAGTATCTTTGAGAATTTACTTTATTTAACTCTGTGATCGATTTTACCGAGTTCTGATCGACTACAGCAATATCACATCACATAATGTGTGATATATAATTCGTGTAAGTTTCTATCACCCTTGGCAGTTCACTCATTATTTCATAGCACACAAAAATTCTCCCCTACATAACAATCACCAAGAGTCTAGGACTATTATACAATCTATACCGCCACGAACTAAATTATACTATATGGTGATATTTTTCGGCCGACCGATTCGCATAATATAAACATAAAACTCGCATAAAAACGCATTCCGTTATCTAATATGTAATTGTTATTTATACAAAACAATAACATTATCGTTCTAATGACAATGGCTATGAACAATCTCCAACTTGCACAGGGCCAGCATGGCAGCTAAAGGTATAAACTTCTCACTCATACAACCGTGTAATAAATTCGTGAACAAAATTTTCATATATATTGATAGGTTTGCATAGACGACCAGTTTTCATGCTACTTATAGCTAGAAGCGTAAAACGAGAAAGGTAAATAAATCCTATATAGTATGAATATTTAATATTTTGCGATTAAGTTGCATTATTCCAATTCTTCTCACTTGATGGCGCGGTTTCGCTATCTGTGAGAATTTGAAATTTAGCCGATATCTTCATTCCTTTTCCATTTTCTGATAGCTTAATCCAGGTTATAATGCTATGCTCATAATCTTAAACGTCTTCATCCAATAAATCTCTTTAAATGATTATAGGCCTACCTAATTTTTTCCTTACTATAATACTTGACTGTTACATATACTACTCGCAACAAGTGTCGATAATAGCAGATTCTTCTGGCCATTAAGACTTTATTTATGTTTTCGCTTTGTAGTATTGTACTTTCCTCTTTTGCGATTATTGTCCGAACGTGGGTAATTGGGTATATTTTCTAAAATGTTTTTTTATTTTTATTTTCAGTCTTGTTCGGTTTGCTTCAAATAATATCTGCTGTATTTTAGCCATACTTTATGTTTCATTCAATTTCAGTCCAACAACGTACAAAAGTTCCTTTAGACTGTTTAGCTTCACTGATTATTGACAAATATTCATGTCATTAAGTCATCTGCGAATGGAAGGCCGAGCATAACCTGTGAAGATTCGTTCTTCAATCACGCGTTTACGGCTGAATGGAGAGAAAAAACATGCTCTATTTACAAATATTTCATTGAACTTCGAGCTTTCTTTTATACAATTTATAACTTGGTGCTTTAAATACGGCGTTGGCAAAATATTCCAGAGAATACTAGATGTTTGTTTCGTTATGTCAAATGTGACTTGTTTAGACTTATTTTCATAACTGAAAATGCGTAGCATTTGAGGGTGCTTTACGATCGGAAAATATTTTTCGCTTCAACTGTTTCTATCGCTATACTCTCGTTAATACACGAAAATGGGAAAAATTACATACCATTGTACAAATAATGAAAATTAAATGCCTCAACTTAAAACTATTTAATGTAGTAAAACCAAAAAAAAAATCGATCTAGTTCAGAAAACCGATACCATCAGTCAGTCGACCACGAAGTTATTTTTAATTACATTTCAATTTATGACATTGTTTACATGTAAGAAACCAGACCAAGTTACTTACGGATATCTGTACTGGAATTCGAGCATTGGCAATTAGTGCTTTAACAAACAAGTGCTATAAGTTGAAATGTTGCACTCTTGATGAAATATTTTCGATTTGTATTCTATAAATCATTATTTGTGGTAGACCCAGATGCGTGAGTATGACGTCATTTCCTTCAAGTTTACCATCTTTCACGGGGGTGACACGCCCCTGCTCTAATTGCCAATGACGTAATGTGTCCACTAGTTATAAATTAATGAAACAAAAGCGAGGGGCGATTACCTTCCTGTACTAAATGCAGTTTTTATTAGAAAGATAGAAGTATAATTAATGACATATTCTAAAGTAAGCTCTAATATTACATAGAGGACACACTCCTGAACATTATTTGGCATCTGTAACATACTCTCTAGCAAAAGGCAGTCTAAATTTTTCAACTGCGAATATGTTTACTTCAAATTAATAAGAAATATGATTGCAAAATAATATCTATATATTCTGATTTAACTTTTGCAATTCGATATAAGGCGTGCAATAGTAAACCGTTTAATATGTATTTCCATCTTTGTCGGTGTACAAACGGAATATTTTTCATACTAATTGGAATATAATGTGTGACTGTCTGTCACATTTTTAATTTCTGCTTTTACAAACTTTACTGTTGTATACAGTAACTACAGTAGCTCGATAACATTTTACTTCTCAAAACTAATAAGGTAAAGGGCCACATTATGAAACACTTTATGAATAGGAGTTACATATTTTCTACCATTTAAAAGAAAGTTTAGCTTCTAAATGGAATTTTTTTCTTTGTATTCCCCATATTAGCGAAATAAAAATTCTTATCTGAAATATAAAAAAAATTAACTTAATTAACATGTAACTATTATTTATTATTAAACTCAAAAAAAAAATTGAGGTTAATTTTTAATTTTGATGTTATTTTCGAATGTAAACACTCACCTAAAGGTAAACTTATAAAAAAAATACACTATATTTACATGTATTTTACGAAAATTGTTCTTTTCTAAATAATTAACAATTGTTTACACCAAATAGATTAAATAATGCTATCATGAATTGCTGTCTCATAATTCGGGACCACATGGGAAATGAACGTACATAAAACATGGAACACTGTTTCAGAACTACTATTTCAGAAATGCGGACTATTTAAAGAATTATTGTACCAATTTTGAAACACCTAAAATAATAATAAATACCTCACTAAATTATTTTAAATTTGTCAGCAATAAGTAAGTAATAAGCTAAACGCTTGATTGACATATTTCTATAAATATATTAATGATTTATATATTTATAAATCATTAATACATATCCCAAAAAACTTAAAGTAACCGCAATGACATATGTCATGGTTTATTCTGAAAGACGGTTGTTTTTTTTAATGTAATGCCATGGACGCTTAATCTATTTATTTTTTTTACTTTAAAATATTCATTAAGATAAATGAATATAACCATTAAAATAGTTATTCACAATTTCAAATATAATATTATTATAACAGAATAAGTTGAAAATTATTTATAAATCTGATCTTTAGTATATGTTTCATAAACTGGAACATTGTTCCACAATATGGCCTACATGAAATTAAAATTTAACCAATAAAAGAGGCACACCGATGTTGTTAAGCCTCCAGTTGTGTCCTTTGTTCCGAATAACAATTTTCTATTCTGAATTGTTTCTAGGAAGATGGATCTAGATGTGATCTACACACATCGAGCTGATTCCCCAGCTACACTATTTTAATATAAACAAAAAACACATAAATTTCAAGTTCTTAAATGTATCTTGTTTGGATGATTTAATTTCCTAATCTGATGGAGTATTTTGATTTTGGTAGTAACTTCTGCTATGCGTAATTTTCGATTATGTAAAGTTGTGTATACTTTTGGCTGGCTAATTTGCTGGTTAAGAAAATACCTTTAATTTTCTGTCAAATAAATCTAAATAGCTCATAGATACGGCAATACAATGGCTCTATTTGTCGAGTAAGAATTGGAAAAAGTCATGCAAATAATCAAATTATTGTATTCATACTGGTAAGAAAGTTTCACGCCGGGTACCGCACAATCTAAAGCATGCTCAGAAGCATATTCGGGTAGAATGGTGCCTCGTCTCGGCGCTTTTACGATATTGTTACGAGCGATGAATCACGGATTTATCAGATCAAATGATCCAGAACCAAAGCGTCGGTCGGCCGTGTGGTTGTTTCAAATTGAATCAACGCCTACCGAAGTGAAGCGACCGACAAGTGCAGGCAAAATTTTAATAGCCAGTTTTTTTTTTTATATTTAACGGCTTACCTGGTGTCGCTATCATTGCGAGATCATAAAAGCATCGATGCTAAACAGTATCTTATCAGATGACTGCTAAACGTTTTTCTTGCTGTGAGCAAGAAGATCGAACAGCTGCCTCAGTTGTCTACTCTCCACAACGCGCGTCCGAACACTCGCCGCTCCAATACAAGGGTCTTCCTGACCAATACACTGGGTCAAACTTACAACTCGCTTTGCCTACAATCCCTATTTAACAACGTATACATTTTTTCTTCCTCAAAACAAGTTACACTCATAGAGTGGCATTGATTAATTTGAGCTATGTAATAAAAACGCTGAATATTGTTTGTTTGTATTTGTCTCACGCAAAAACTAATAAATCAATCGGTTGTACATTTGACGTGACAACGTCTTAAATGGGTTGCGGCTAGTCACTTATGAAAAAGTGTAACGCTCGGTAACGTAACGATGAGTTTTCTCTCCCACTCAACTATGATCAAGAGAATTAGTGCATAGCTTGCAAATGTATTGCAAGTTATTGTATGTATATTTGTATATAAATACGTATGTATGCTAAGGTGTTAATATGAAATTCAGTGCGAGATTCTTTGTATAAATTAATGTTTTAAATATAATTCTTTGTATTAAATGTTTTAAATTGTTACTATTATTTCATCCTTCTTCCTACTATACGAATGAATATTCACATTAAAATGATTTTACCATTCAAAGTCGTTGTCACGTAAAACTTTCGCCCGTATACCGACTTTACAGGCAACCAAATTTTCAAATATTATTACTATATATATATCAAGCTATATATCATGTGGTCGTCACGGGACGCCCGGCAGATGCGAAAGATAGTCGTATGGCGGTGATGAAAATATTATTTGAGAAGACTGTATTTGATTGTATAATAGTAATTTAAATATTAATAAAAATGGTGTTATGTTTTATTTGTAATGGTTTAAATATTATAAAACGAAACTTAACCTGCAAACAAATTTTATTTCTTTCAAATTAATACAAAGTTTCATTTATAAAGTTAAATTTAGTTTAATAATACAAATGTATTTTCAATTAATATTTCTACACATAAGTTTTGGGGAAATTTAACAACACTTCATCAAAGGATTTCATTGACATTTTTAAGTGTCATAAAATTTATTTTGATATCGTATTAAATTGTAATTTTTGGGAATAGTTTATTTTTTGTTGTTTTAGAATCTCTTTTACTATCTTCTTTTAGACAGCCTTTTAACAATAAGTGGCTTTTAAAATAAAATTGCATTCCACGTCCTCCTTTTAACGGTTGTTAGGGCTAAAAACCGTTAAAAGGAGGACGGGAAACTCAAAATTAGTTTAAAAAAGTCAGTTAAAAAGATGGTTAAAGATGGTCTTAGATTCGTTAAGTTTACAATTTCATAACGGAATTGTGCAACTTGTACATACGCTTTACTCCTAATCAAAGCATAACTTATAATATATATAGTAACGCGATACTTTGTCCGTTTATTTTATTTAATTTTTTCTCATTACCACAACTTATACACACAGAGTAGCCGTACCATTGGGTAAAATATTAGATACGTGATGTAAACGCTAAATATTATTTTTTTTTGTTTTTCTTTTACGCAATAATCAATTGGTTTTAAATTTTATAGCTATTGTCACTATATCACGCTAAAGGATAAGCTATAATATAACAAAGGTATAATGTGACCGTCACGGGATGCCCGGTAGATGTGAAACATCGAAATTGACAGTTATTGAAGGGATATTCCAATTAAAAAAAATTCAAATGATTTGCTATTTAGTTTTCTTAGCGATTAGCGCTAAAATAACTAGATATGATTGAGAATTACCGATCGGAAAAGTTGAACATATAGGCGATATCTTGGAAATTGAATTATCCGTGATTGACGTACTTATTATACGCTGCGCCACTTCCATCTCGAGCAGAGTTGAACGGCTCCCTAATTATCCCGACCCGCCTCTGCGCCTCCACTCGACCCGGCATTTCTTTTCAGAACGGCTATTTGACTTGTTATCGCAGACGGCCCCCTTAAATTCCCCCTTTGATGAAAGAACTAAATAATTTAATTTGAATTCCACATTTACGGGGAGACGTCTGTTGCAATAAAAGGGAGAAATTCCCGCTTAAAATCGTCCTCGAGAGATTGATATTTAAGTGCTGCCTTTGTTGATCACAGAATTTAATGTCGGGAGTATCGGAAGAGGCGCAAAACATGTGAAATCCTCTCAAGACCGAATGGTAAAACGTTAAAGATAAAGGTACTTCAAAGAACTAAGAGCGTTTAGCATGAATAAAAATAATATTTAAAAAAAATCGTCTTCAAGAATCTAAAGTTAAAATAATTAGTCGCTTTTGGAGTCGGTGCCAGTTAAACACAAACCGGCCATGGTTGTGTCTTTTACATAATTTGATGTTCTTTTCATTCAGCCCTTCGCGTTTTGTATACAGGTTTGTAAATTTAAGTATTGAGTTATTCATCTTTAATTACTTCTCTCGTCCAACGTTTAGGTTAGGGTATTTTTTATATGATTTGCTGCAGTGGCACCAGCTCTAAAACGACTGATTATTGTAAGTTAAGATTTATGGTGATTTTTTTTTCTAGAAAAAAGTTCTCAGTATAACATTTTTAATTATAGGTAATAAAACTTATAATTCTTCTAGCATTTACTCTTGGCTTAAGAAAATTGTGTGTGTGTGTGTGTGGCGCGCGCGTGAGTGCGTGCATACGTATGAGTGCAATTGGCCTAACTCATTTTTATTTTTATGCGTAAAAAGTGGAAAACCAATTCCGATCCCGAATTTTCGGGTACCGCTATTAATGTAATTACTAACACTATCTGAAAATTATTTATTTTACTCTAAAATTATTTACTCACTAAAAAACGTGTTTAATCAATAAATATTTATTAATAAGTACGATAGCGTTGCTATCATGAGATAAACTCAGTTCAGCAGTAGGCATTCAAAATATCAATTTTTAACGTAACACGATTGAATGAGTTTCAATAATGCAGACAATGAAGCCATATGAATTCAGCTGCTCTATTTTCCACGGAAGTAACAATTTATTTACATCGACCGGTCGATACATCTCAATTTGCGTTTGTTATTTAATTTATTCTGTTGTGTAAAGAACACGGACTCGAACCATCAGATTATTCACCTAGAAACGAAAATTCGCCGGAACTCCGTTTTTGTATACCGTACCATGACCTTATACAATGTATATGTTTGTGAAGCACGATTACAATGACGACTCGCTTTTGTCGATTGTTTTAATGTGAAAAAGCTTTTAGGGTTTTGACGTTAATCACTGATAAATTAATTGAAGGAAGCTTATTAAGTAGTGAAAACATCCCTCTTCGGATCGCGTTCGTTTTTGATAAATATCGCGGATGTGACAGTGATGGCCACAGAGGGACGGTACATGCTTTGTAGGAATATAGAAATCCAGAAAAAAAATGACGATATCACTCACCAGGTATTAGACAGGATGGATTTAAGCCTCTCTTCATTATGATTGAAAAAAAAATTGGTTGCCTGTAAAGTCGGTATACGGGCGAAAGTTTTACGTGACAACGACTTTGAGTGGTAAAATCATTTTAATGTGAATATTCATTCGTATAGTAGGAAGAAGGATGAAATAATAGTAACAATTTAAAACATTTATTTATACAAAGAATTATATTTAAAACATTAATTTATACAAAGAATCTCGCACTGAATTTCATATTAACAAAATTTTATTTTTACCTTTACACATACATACGTATTTATATACAAATATACATACAATAACTTGCAATACATTTGCGTCTCTGTCTCTCTCGCTCTTAGGCGGGCTAACTGTGCTCGAGTGGAAGGGACGCGTGCCTTTCACTTTTTATGTCTGTCTCTCTCGCTCTTAGGCGGGCTAACCATGCCCGAGTGGAAGGGACGCGTGCCTCTCACTCGCTCTCATTGTGAGCGCATAACGTGAGCGGAGCGTAACGCAGTTTCTTGAAGTGTCACCCGGCAAACCAATTTATAAGACGTTGTCACGTCAAAATGAGAAAATGAATTATTGGTGATTACAAAAATCAATAAGTCGCTATATGAAGGTTTCAAGTGATAGTATTATTTTTTAAAATCTTTTCTTCGTTACTAAACTTATTATGTAAAACTGCGAGCATAATGAATTTGAAATAATTTAGACTTGAATTAATTTAAATTGAATTAATTTAGATTGTGTAATTGACGTTCGTTTTAAAATGTACATTAATGACATCGTATCGCATTTATGAAAAAGCCTAAAATGCATAAAACTAAACATATTTTTACTACTTAATTAGGAATTGAATAGTAAACGAACTATATATTTTAAACCAAATTCAAACTTGATACATGGTAACCATCGTACCTACATAAAACCAAGTCAATGAAAAAAGGACTTAACGCAGTGTTACATGCATATCATTTTCATATCTGTTTCATACTTATACTACCATTTCAATAGTACAGATTATATTAGCACATTTAACCGTTAAAGCATGAGTTCCATATAACTTATTTTATGCAAAAATCTACGTACGATTGGATTAGTGATCATCATCCGAATATGATGTCGTGACGAAATACATTTCTATATATATTTTTAATATTAAATTTCTTACTGTCATGTACTGTATACTTCTGTTTATTTGTTACAGACAATGAAAGGCGAATCAAAGCTAATGATAGAGAGTACAACGCACAGTTTCGCTACGCTGTAAGTTTTTTTTTATTATTGTAGAACAAAGCAAAATTTGTGAATTAAATTTAATTAACCGCTTCCACCAGACCATAACTTTAAATTTTATTATGTTGTGAAAAACTGTAGTATTTTTTTTTTTTGTACGAGGTATTAATTTTTTTTTAGCAATATGTATTTTGATAAGGTCGCTAGCCTGCATCCATGCAGGAACCGATCTACCGCTTTTTCTCGAATCTGTATTTCCATTTCGAATCTCAATCCGACGAATCAAATTGTGATTTGAGAGGATTGATAGGTGTTAATCATTACAAATCACAATGAAATTAATGAAAATTTGACAAAAATTTACAAACAGAGCTTACAGATTTACTTTAATATTAAGGTCGGGAAAATTCTTTTTTCGAATTTTGTAAGTAAAAAGTTGCAGTAAAATGTCTTTGGTTGTGCTGTTTCTATCGGGCTAGTTTTTATACCATTAAATAAACGACATTAAAAAAATAATAATAAAAAGTGAAAAAACGAGCCAAAAACATGACAGACTATGCTCATTATAGCGTTCCGAAACCATTGTTACAAAGAAATGCACAACAGATTAAAAAAGTACATTGTTACACTTTTTTCATGTTTCCTGCACTAAATAGTTATAAGCACTTTAGTCGCCTATAACTAGAAAAACAAGTTGGCATGTCGACTATTACTATTAAACTAGTATAAACTAAAGTGCATCAGCAAAAGAGCGCATCTTCATGGCACTTTCGTCTTTTTGTTGAGAAACGCAATTTTTCAGCTATAACTCAAAAACAATATATCCGACCATGATCAAAATAATTTTCTTTGAAAGTCTTTATTAAGTGTTACCTTAGTATTTTTTTCATATTTTTCTAACATACGGTTTAGAAAATAGAGGGGGGCACACAATTTCTGCAACTTTCCGACCGAAATTATTCACTTGTTGATGTTTGCTGAAAAATTTTTTTTCAGCTTCTGGTACATATATGGTGTGCACTCGTAGAAATATTTATTTTTGTTATCCAACCACCGAACTGAGTATCGGCTTATGCAAGATATTTAACATAAAACACGTCTTAACCTTTACATTTAGAGGCAATATAGTTTTACAATTTGTTACTAAAATATCTAGATATCATTAAATTCTTAATAGCTGTTTCAATAGACGAATGGACTTCTCTGTACAATAGGTTCTCTTGTCATACATCTGTATGTATGTAGAAATACATACGCACAAATGTATTTCTTTATAGCACTTAAAATCTTAAATATGTAAAAAAATTCTTTGTGGTTCGCCATGTTGGTGATATGCAACATGAATATATATACTTTTTTATACAGGCATTTCTCGTGCATTACTGTTTGTAAACCCACATATATAAATAAATACATTTAATTTAATAAAAATTTGTAAAGTAGATAGAAATAATGAACCTGAACATATTGAATTTAAATGATTTATAATTTTCTACTATTAATCATATTAATAAATATATTTTACATACTAAACACCATTTTCGAATAAAGTTAATATTTTATCCTAGATGTTTTATTTTTAACATCTCTGTAGTATATTTATATCATACCCTTTTATATAGAATTATTTTGTTTAGATACTGCATTTTGTAGAAATAAAAATATTTTTGGTATTATTTATAGAAATATATTTTTTTTTTAATGAAAAAAAAACTTATTCAATTTGGAGCAATATCTTCTAGTAGATTAACTTTTTAAAATAATGTAGAGGTAACATAATCCAAGAGGTTTCCTAAAATTCGTTCAAAGTATTTCCATTCCGAGTTTTGTATTCTAATCGCTTGATGTATCACAGTTATTGGGTGACAGTGGGATATAACCTTATATACGTATGAAGAATTAGCTTTCACCTGCAGACAGCCATATAGCATTTATAAATAACTTTGTTCCTATTTCCGCTTTTTGTTTTGTTATTTAATAAATTTACATACTTATAACATGATCTGATATACAGTAAGTGTAAAATCGACATCTAAATAATAGTTTAAACAAAGTATGATTTGGTATTTTAAAAAAAGATAAACGCAAAAGCATAACTTTTCTTTGACATCTCTCGTATCATATTAATTTTAACAAATATATGAACAAACTTTATAAAATTTTAGGTTAATGATATTCAATACGAAAATGATTCTAAGATAATAAAAAGTATAGTTTCTATACGAGAAGTAATCTGGCCGTTATCGTGACTACATACATACATTCCGATGTCCATGGAAGTTTTTTATTTAATTTTTTTTTATATGTAACAGAATAAGTGTTTTTTTTAATATAAAAAAAAATGCATAACAATTGTGTTTTGTTTTTTTTTTATTACATAGACCCTCACATTATCTTCAATGTACAATGTAAATATAATAGAGGCATTACAATTCAGAAAATTTTTCGACCTTGACAAGTCGAAGTAGAGCAAACTCAAACGCTTCCTGTAATAAGGCGTACAGTATTTTCTACGTTTCATTGAGTCGTATGTTAATTTTTATGTGGATGCATATGTTTGTGTTCGAAGTATTTGGTATAAAAGATGTATTATAATTGATATCTTTTCGAGTATTCGACTCTTAAACATGTAAAGTTTATGTTATGCATATATATGCTATTTCATTATAACTAGACATTGCGTGAAGTTTATTATTTTTTCTCTCGTCACAACGTTTGCAAAAACAATGACGCTATCTCCCATCATTATGGACGTACTTCCCGTACCCGATAGTAAGCCACGCCTTCCATCATTTCAAATATTTTTTTAATTTCTTTCAATGGCACATTCAACGTAGAGGTCAAATTATTACATTTTTATTATATATGTCTGGGTCCATCGTACCGATTTTTATCAGGCTCTAAATAACCAAGGTCCGTCAAAAATAAATAAGGGATTTTCGTAGAAATACAGAAAACTCAAACAAATAACAGGCAAATCAACAAAAAACGTATTTCTCGGTTCTAGAATTCTGAAATAATGTAACGAATACAATACGTTATTGTATTCGTCCGTACATTAATAATTTTTAGCGGTTCGTGACGTTCTCTTTTTTTTTTTGTTTTTAAATTGCTTATATATTGTTGCAGAACAACTATATCAAGACATCGAAGTACTCGATCATAACATTCCTGCCGTTGAACCTGCTGGAGCAGTTCCAGCGGTTAGCAAACTTCTACTTTCTGTGCCTCCTGGTGCTGCAGCTCATACCAGCCATATCTTCGCTGACGCCGATCACCACGGCCATCCCGCTCATCGGCGTGTTGGCGCTCACGGCTGTCAAAGACGCCTACGACGATTTCGTGAGTGCTGTCATCGCTTTATTTGTAGCGCTATTTGACCTGTACATTGCGATAATGGTCAAGTTCATTATAATTATTATGGATGCGAATGTACAATCATTTTTAATTTTGTTGTCAATTGATAGTAGGTATGAATACTTTGTGCAGCGAAAATTAATGCATATCAGAGGGTGGTTGTTCCCATATATCCGTACTTTATCCTAAGGGCGTCGATTAATTTAAGGGAAAAATATGCATTCGTTAGCTTAAATTTACCTATACATACTTGCTTAACGACAATATTATTAAATATATTATTATTTTCATATATTTGTATAATTGGCTATTAATCAGTTTAAACGAAGAAAATCGACATAATGAAAATAGTTTATTTCAAATTAACATATTTGTATAACAATAAATATTTTACTTTATTTATGTAACGCATCGATGTTAATCACAAAACGAGTAAATATTAACGAATAAATACATTAAAGAAATATGTAATAATATCGATAATATTATTTTTTAAATTGGTGAGAATTACACATGAATACATGTAAAAATGTTACGTAGGGGCAATAGATAAAATTGATCATACATCTAAGTACATAAAACACCATTGTGCCACCGCCTTTGTATTTGGTGTAGCGCCAACTTGGTAATCAATCACTTTCGCCATCAATTATCGAAATGAGCAGTCGGTAACGTTCAGCACCCTGATTTGTTGCTGAATAACATAAACATCATTGAAAGTATTCTTTAATCGTAAAACGATTTACTTATCAAAATTCCGTTGTATTTCACATACGTTTTATGTGTATTTTTTTTTCCTTGGTTTTAGAAAAATCTTAATGTCGATAGTTCTATTTCAGATTTGCTCCCAGACTTACGATACATTGCCTTTTTCTTTTCTTCTGATTATGTCCCAATTTATTTGAAGTCAACCCTATTATTTTTGCACCACGTCTCACGATTATGGATTGTCTTATTCATTTTTATTGATAAATTTCATATCGTTTCTCATTGTTTGCAACCAGATCATTGGTGGTCGTCCACGGCCTCTCCATGTCTCCTCTATGTTTACCACATCTTAGTTATATGGTCATCCTTTCGTTTTTTCCTCTCGCTTTCCTCTCAGCTCGTCTCGTATCTAGACGATCTTAAATGTACCATGGATGCGTTCGTTTTTTATTCCATCCGTTCTGGTGACTCCACACAGACTAACCAAGCACCTTCATTTCCGTGAGGTGGAATTTCTGCTCATTCAACTTTCTCATCTCCCACCTCTTAGATCCAAGTAGCATTGTTAGTGTTACTGTGTGCTTGTGATTATTACCTTTGACTTTAATCGACATACGGGAGTCGCACAGAATGCCAGACAGGTAATTCCATTTTAGCCAGACAATTGGGATTCTATTTTGAATCTCGGTTTCTACAGAGGTTTTAGATGTTACTATGGATCCGATATATTTAATTTTTTTTTTAATGCAGGTAGTCTGTTATCAAGCAATCAATGTTTGCATTGAATATCACTCACATATGTACCAAAGAAGTCGCAATATCCTATACTCTTTCAATATTTGCTGAGTGACTAAAGATGTGTGTGGTTTGGTGTTATCGCGTTGAGAAATCACAGCCTTCCTGTTGATCAATTTCGGTCGTTTTTTCTCTTCTACTTGCTTGATTTTCATCAATTGTTGGCAGTAGAAATCCGAATTGATGGTTTTTCCCGCCGGTAAAAGCTCATAATGAATAACGTCCTTCCAATTCCACCATATACATAACATCAAATTATTGCGAGGTAATCCGGGTTTCGCTATAATCTGTGCAGCTTGCTTGCCTTTTGACCATTATCTTTTTCACACGTTCTTGTAGGTAATTCATTTTTCATCACCAGAGATCAATCTTTTGTTTTTCAAATGCTGTTAAGTCAGATTGCACTTCTGTCAAGAACCACATCATTGGCATACAGTTGTGATAACGGTGCTGGTTTTTGAATATCTAAAGTGATATAGTCCTTTAGAAGAAGTCAAATAGCAAAGGGCTAAGGAGCGAAGGTTTGACAGCGGTGTTGCCTTTTCCGGACTGTTTGGTCTGCGGGATGTATTTTCACCCCTCCCTGGCGTGGTGCCGACCGTTCCCCTATCACCCAAGATACTGCAATATGCATTGTATTGCTATGTAGTTAATATACTACGTTGTGCTATAATCTGTAAGTTTAAAATCGGCCGTACTCGACTAACATGCTATAAGTAGCATACACTATTCTGTATGCATGATCTGTCTACGACACATGAACATATATTGTGCCATATTTCGTTTTGCTCACTTAATCGTAGGAAATTCATCCATTCCTACTTCCGTCCATGGTACAAACCAATCTTTAGATTGCCACTGGCAAGATAGACAAAGTAGTTTTTCAGTAGTTTGTTGGCATAATATTTTTTTTTTATAATTTTCATTGATTCACGATTGCGACTGAAAATATATAAAATATTTTACTTATTGAAAACAAATACAGAATAGCATAAAATCAATGAATTGAAGAACAGCATGTGGACGTTTAGATTGACGCAAATGTGTGTATTTACTGTCATAATATAATCCTTTTAGGCAAGAATGGAGAACATTAACACGAAACAGTTTGTGTCAACCTCGGTGTGGAACTGTACATACTATATAAATTGATAAACACGTACACAAAATATTGTTTAACTAAAATAATTATAATCTTGTCTTGATAAAGAAAAAGTAATTAAATACGAAAACACAAAATATAGTTCGCGTAAACGTCGGTGTCGACATACTTTTCCGTCAAACTTTATTATTCTTCACAGCGTCGCGACACACGGAGTCGGATACGCCACATCACTCCCCCTGAGACCGTTCTACGGGCGATAGTAATCAGGGAATCTAACTGTGCGTCCTGAACGTGTTCTTTTATATTTTCTATGTTCCGGGTTTAGTTCTGGGACTGATTTAGGCTCTCTGGTGGCGGTGTGGACAGGTTTAGTAATTCGTCGTCGACAGTGTAGGCCGGTTTTATTCTTTCGATTGATACTGTCGTTCGTTTTCCATTGACTAAAATGGTAAAGATTTTGTCTCCTCTTTTTAATACTTCGTGTGGTCCCGTATATGCAGGTTGAAAACAGCTACGTATAGTGTCCTCTCTTAGAAAGACGTGAGTTGTCGTAGCTAGATCTTTGTAAACAAAGGTAGCGCGTTCGCCATGACGTGATGCTGGGGATGGTTGGAGTTTTCGTACAAATGAACGAGTCGGGCTATATAGTCCGAGATGTCCGTCATTTTAGTAGGGCTTGGACTAATAAATTCTCCTGGTAGCCTGAGGGTTTCCCGTATACCAGTTCAGCGCAGGATGCTTTTAGGTCGTCTTTATATGCGCTTCTTACGCCCAACAGGACTAGTGGTAGGCATTCTGTCCAATGTTCGTTTGCATGGCACGTAATAGCTGTTTTCAGTTGGCGGTGGAAGCGTTCTACCAGACCGTTACAAGCTGGATGGTATGCTGTTGTTCGTCTGTGGTGAAATCCAGCTACTCTTGCCAGATGTTGAAATAACGTGGATTCGAACTGTTTACCGCGATCGGTCACTATATCTGTTGGGCAACCGAATCTTGATATCCAGCAGGTTAGTAAGGCAGTGGCGACAGTCTCAGCGTTGATATCTGTGATCGGTATCGCCTCTGGCCATCTCGTGTATCTGTCAACAGCTGTAAGACAGTAACGATATCCTTTGGATATTGGCATTGGTCCGATTAAGTCTATGTGAACGAAACGGAAGCGCGCCGTAGGTAGCTCGAATGTGCCTGTTGGTGGTATAACATGGCGAGTTACTTTGGTTCGTTGGCATTGTAAACATTTTCGCGTCCAATCTCTGCAATCTTTCCTGATTCCAGGCCATACGTAGCGTTCAGCAACTAATTTTGATGTCGCGTTCGAGCCTGGGTGACTTAGAGAATGTAGACAGTTGAATATTTGGCGTCGTAAGCTAATAGGAACAAAAGGTCTTTGGGCTGGTGTACTGAAGTCGCAATAGAGGTCTGTTTTTGTTCCAGGTACGTGTATTTTCTGGAGTTGTAACGCAGAGCCATCTTTCAGGATCTGTTCCAGCTCGGGGTCGGATTCTTGTGCATTAGCTAATTTCACAAAGTCTACGACATTGTCCAGTTGTTCAATTCTTGACAGCGTGTCTGCTACTACATTGTCTCGCCCAGATATATGTCTGATATCCGTAGAAAATTGGGATATGAAGTCGAGATGACGGTATTGTCTGGGTGAGCATTTGTCCTTGCGCGTTTTGAAAGCGTGACAAAGTGGCTTGTGATCTGTGTAGATAACAAAGTCACGCGCTTCTAGCATATGGCGAAAGTGTTTTATTGCTTCATAAATCGCTAAGAGTTCGCGATCGTGGGGAATAATTTCGCTGTGCTGGACTAAGTTTATGGGAGTAAAATGCTAGGGGCTCCCAAGCTTTGTCTTTATATTGTTGAAGAACTGCTCCCAAAGACGTGTCTGAAGCATCTGTGACAAGGCTCAATTTCGCGTCACAGTCTGGGTGTGCAAGGAGATGCATGACATAAACTATCCTTGCAGGTGTTGAATGCTTTAGAGCCTCTCCTATGATGTTTATTGGGTGCGAATTCTTAATTGAACCAGTGAGAAGGGCATTGAGTGGGGCTTGAATTCGTGCTGCATCAGGTATAAAACGACGGTAGAAGTTTATCATTCCTAAGAATCTACGTAGTTCCTTCACTGTTTTAGGTATAGGGAAGTTTTGATGGATTCCACTTTTTGTTCCAGTGGCTTTGCTCCTTTGGCTGATATGTTATAACCCAGAAGGTAACATTATCTGCTCCGAAAACGCATTTGCTGGTGTTAATGAGCATTCCATATTCTCTCATTCTGTCGAATATTTGTTTCAGGTGTTTTCGTGTTCTTCTTCATCTTTCGAGTAAACTAAAAATCGTCAAGATAAGCGAAACAGAAATTAAGACCTCTTGTAAGTTCGTCAACGAATCTTTGGAACGTTTGACCTGCATTACGTAAACCAAATGTCATATACGGGAACTCATATAAACCAAACGGAGTCGTAATGGCGGTTTTGGGATATCTTCTCCGTTTACGGGAATTTGGTTATAGGCTTTGACCAAATCAATTGTCGAGAACACCTTGGAACCCGTGATATTATGAGAAAAATCCTGAATATGTCGGATGGGATATCGATCAGGGATGGTGCGTGCATTTAACATCCTATAGTCGCCACAGGGTCTCCATCCTGATTCCTTCTTCGGTGCGAGGTGAAGGGGTGACGACCAGCAGCTTTCGGAAGGTCGGGCAGTACCATTTTAAGCATAGCTTCGAATTCGCATTTAGCTATCTGTAATTTGTCTGGCGCCAAGCGACGTGGTGGACAGGACACAGGAGGGCCGGGGGTGGTTTTTATAAAATGAACAGTGTTATGCTTGGGACTACGTAAAGTGCCTGAAGGTCGAGTTATATCGGGAAATTTCGCTAAAAGTTTGTCATATCTTGTATCACCGAGCAGTATTTTCACTGAAGATATCGTGCTGGATGATGTTGCATCTGACCCCGATGTAGAAAGAGTTGTGGTGTTGTCGATTAAGCGGCGGTTTCTGATATCCACCATTAGATTGTAAAACTGGAGAAAGTCTGCTCCAATTATAGGTTTGGTGACATCAGCCACGACAAATCGCCACGGATAGGCTCGACGTAATGATAAGTTTAACTCCAGGTTGACGTAGCCGTAAGTATTTATAGTTGTTCCGTTTGCAGCACTCAATTGATAGGTAGTCCTTGTACGTCGCTGTTGCACGGCCGAGCGTGGAAAACGCAAAGCTCGCTTCCGGTGTCTACGAGGAATTGCATTTTGGTGCAGCGGTCTGTTACAAACAGGCGACCAGGTACGTTGGGGCAGCCGTCTGTCGCCATTAGCGACTGCCCGGTGTGTTTTCCGCCTTGAAGTCGCATGGTTTGACACATTTATTGGCCTTGTTCGCATATCGGAGTGATACCAGCATGTAGGATATTTGCGGTAGCTAGAGTCGGATCTGGTACAAGACTTGCTGCGTGAGCGTCCTTGGGGTACGTGA
The DNA here is from genome assembly GCA_005406025.1 of Eumeta japonica. Lineage (NCBI taxonomy): Eukaryota > Metazoa > Arthropoda > Insecta > Lepidoptera > Psychidae > Eumeta > Eumeta japonica. Next base: position 389,128 of record BGZK01000248.1, read on the forward strand.
CTTTGGACGCAATTGGCGATAGGAATGAGTAGTCAGCTGCCTCATTTGACGTATGAGTTCAGCTATTTCACTAGTTAAGTTCTCTAGTGTGGAAGCATGGGCTGATACGGTGGAAGTGCACGCGACTTGTAGGGATGGAGGAGCTATCTCGTGTACTCGGTCGGCCAAATCGGCGAGCAACTCCAAAGTAGGTGCTGTCTGCCCGGCGATGACTGTTTGTATATTTTGTGGTAAGCGGCTTGTCCATATTGTGATGAGTAAGTCATTGGAGATGTCGGGACCGGCCAGGCCTTGTAAGTGGCGGAGAAATTGCGAAGGTTTGCGGTCGCCAAGTTCCTCGTGCATGAGAAGTTGCTTTAGTTTCCGCTCTTTCGAATCTGATAGACGTTTGACAAGCTCTGTTTTTAATATTTCGTATTTGCCAGTCGTTGGAGGGTTTACGATAATATCTTTGACTTCTCGTAGATGCGTTTGGTCTAATTGTGCGATGACATAATTATATTTTGTCAAATCTGCCGTTATTCCGGCGTTCATAAACTGACCTTCGACTTGAGCAAACCATATTATAGGTTCTTCAGGCCAAAACGGTGGAATTTTTGTAGTAAGTCGACAAACTTCGTTAGACGTGCCGGGCGAGGCAATGGAATCAGATCCGGCATCTTCATTGTTTTGTGTTCTTGGCATTTTAATAAAATATTTATATTTTGTTATTTGTATATTTTAGCGATCACGTCAGGGTCACCAGTTTTAGGTAAAATGCGGAAGAAAACACCAAACAGTTTGTGTCAACCTCGGTGTGGCACTGTACATACTACATAAATTGATAAACACGTACACAACATATTGTTTAACTAAAATAATTATAATCTTGTCTTGATAAAGAAAAAGTAATTAAATACGAAAACACAAAAATATAGTTCGCGTAAACGTCGGTGTCATGACATTTCTTTCTTGTCAAACTTTATTCTTCTTCACAGCGTCGCGACACACGGAGTCCGGATACGCCACAATCCTTAATCAAAGAATGAACATGATCATTGTGGAATCTGAATATTCAATCATATTTTTTTTAATAGCTGATCTCGTCATACAAAGTTTACAGTCGCGTTTTCTTTTACATGTCTTTTGGCGAACTGTTGCGGTAGCATGTGCACGAGCGTTATCTTGCATTGATACTGCCGTCTACAAAACTTGTATGAGATTACATATTTTTCCAACCGAAGATACACCGCTCGAATCGTCCATGAACTTACTCTAAATGCTAGTCGTTGCACATTACCATGCCTAAAAAAATTGATCTCGTTCTAATCGGCATACTATTCTGTGACCTGTGTTTTATATAGGTTCGTTTTTCATTCATCCGGAAGCAGTGCGATTCGTCATTGTTGCGACGACTAATTGACGTAAGCACGAACAAACCGATGTTACGCTTCGTAATGAACAAACGTTAATTTTGGACTATTAGTCGGTTTGTATGAAATCAACTTACATACATAGAGCAAGTCACGCCCGAAAGTGCACTCACTTACTTATTTTGACTCCTTGGACCTAACGAACTTACTGTTGCATCTGACCACTGCGGTATCAGTAAATTATCGATTTTGCAATGACATTGGCGCCATGAAACTGTATATTTCTAAAGACTACGAATGACGACGAATCATCAAGGCGGGAATTCATACGCAGCTTTTGTATGTAACAATAGGCTTAGTTTCAAACATTGTATACGAGGCACTTATGTCTCAGAGGACAAAAAAAAAAAGCCGATTTTTTCCTCATTTTATGTATACATTATACATGTACTGACTGTATTATAATATTGATTAAGTATAATGACATAGATAAATATAGAAATTGTAATCTGCAATCACTTTTAATACTCTAACTTAAAAATTGACTCCCTGCAGGTGGCTATATATTTATATTAACATCAGAATATGAAGAGCATATTTTCAACTTTTTATTATTTCTATTTTTTAAAGTAATAATAAAATGCTTATTCCACTTGTGAGTATGTTAATTTCAGAATACTGTTTTCATAGTCTAATGCGATTTTAGATTTCCTAATTTCACGAATGTTATAATAAGAAAAAGAATTCATTTTGTATTAAAGCTTTTCGAACGACAGGACATTTGCAAGGATTATATTAAATTTTATTAAGCAAAATTAATGCAAAAGGTAAAATCTACTATCTTATAAAATTAGTATCCAATAGTAAAATTCGTTAGAAGTTCACTTTTAATTTGGAGAAATAGAAAACCTTTTTCCTTTCTCATTTCCTTTAACAGTCATAAATACCTATCATCAATTATTTCATTAAATTTTTAGTTTATTTTTCAATTCCGAAATTTATTACAATTTGGTGTGAGTAATAGTGTTATTGTATAAAGACTATAAAAATTCTTAGGGGTGTAATAATTGGAGACTATTCTTAGAATTAAGAAGAATATTATAACCGTACTTAACAAACATAGTCAAAAAAGATAATATTTTCTAGCTTTGCGGTTAATTTTCCTTTGCAGCAGCGTCACCAGAACGATTCTCAGGTGAACCATCGGCGCGCCAAAACATTGCGCAATGGCAAGCTGGTGGAGGAGAAATGGGCGAATGTTCAGGTTAACATGAAATATTATTAACGATATTGGAAATTAGCTGTTTCGCTATGAGAAAAAATTATTTTACTGAAATTACGTGAATGCGCCGTTTCTTAACTATATGAGCCAGCGAAAATTAAAAATACATTAGTCAAAAATATCGCATACATTTTATGGTCACCTTTTTATCTATTTTTAATAATTGGCAATTGACCTAGGGACCATAATTAGTATGCAAATTAAATAAGCGTTTCTCCAGTATTATTTCAAATATTTTCTTACAATTCTATGGTTTTTTTTTAAAAAAAGCACAATGTTACTTAAAAAATATTCTGTAACTTTTATTTTTGAAATATGCCTATCTGGCCCTACATTGAAATACTATAGGGCGTACACCGGCCACTGATTCGATGTGCTCGCTCGCTATTATAGCTATTGGCCTACGGGTTATTATGCAACCTGGAAGTGAAAATGTCTTGTTTTGAAAATCAACTAACTCTATTTAGTTTGTTATAGAGTATAATTCAGAATAACATATTTTTTTTCGTATAAATAAGTCCATAGGGTTATTTATGTGTTACCATTACTCAAACAAACGTTTTTCTTATATTTAGTCCTTTTGTCCGGGGTAATCTTCGAAACGGCCGAACCGATCTTGTTAAGACATTCATTAGAGGATAGAAGAGCTTAATATTCAGGTTTCTTACGTGAAAATTGGAAAACCTTTATAAATTAGGTAAAATTTGAAATTACGTATCAGTTGAATGCTTAGCATAATACCTACATATAGCAAAAATAAGCCGTCATCCGCCCGCTGCACTGAACGTTATGGGTTATTAATCAAGAGCGGAACAGCGTTTGGAGTTAATTGCTGATCCGGATTCGGGATCTAGATTTAGACCGGGATCAGAATCGAGCGTTATATCGAGATCGGAATAAAAAGACGAGCGCTATCGAAATCGGAAGTGAGACCGAGATCACAGTTAAAAGCGAGACGATTAGTGTAATCCGCGGCGTGACTGGGATCGAAATCGCTAGGTCGATATAAAAGATGAAGGAATCGACTCAACGACGACGTCTACGCGAACAAAGCAGCGGGCGGAAGTTAATACACGATATTATAATTGCTAGATGTCGTTAAAGCTTTGATTCTAGAATGCTCTGCAGGAAACGCTTATGTTGTTAATGTTGAGAACAGGTGGGAGACATCATCTGGTTGGAGAATGACCAATTCGTCGCCGCCGACATTCTACTTCTCAGCAGCTCGGAGCCTAATGGCCTCTGCTACATCGAGACGGCCGAGTTGGACGGGTGAGATATAAATTTAGTATTCATTCTAAAAGTTCACTTAAATAACTCACACTCACACGAGTTGTGGCAAATTTGACTAATACATTTCTTTCACCTAAAGAAATTTTGCATCGTCGGCTTGCTGCGTTGCCCGTAAACGTAAATTTTTTTGTGGCCACTTCTGACTACACTTGAAATTTCTTAGGAGAATTATTAAAATTAAGAGTCGCTGCACTTTCATTTGCTCGATACATAAGTGACAGTCTAAATTTTCAGGCGATGTTAGTCCGTCGACCGACATAGGTCTAACGAGAACGCTATTCAGAATCGTGTGTTAAAGTTAATCCCATACTCCGGTGGGACTACCGACCATTGTTTTATTAAACCACCTCTAACCGGCTTCAAGTGAGTTAGTACTGAATTTTGCGACAGGTCAAGAACGGTAAACCTGGATTCAATTTAAATATTTAATTTTTGAAATAAACGAGTATGAGAATTTTTGGCAATGTAGGTACTTAATGCGCTTTGATTGCTCGAACATTTTATCAGTGGGAAGTTTAAATCTAGAAAAAAATATTTTACGTTACATACCTATTATATATATGAAAACGGTATTTACAAAAAAAAATTCCACCGCTTGTTGTCATGCGCGCGCCTCTTTTTTGTGACTGTCGATGTCCATTTTATTTGTCTTCGTTATTTTTAATTTTGGACTCGACCAAATCACATGAAGCATTTATATTTTATGTAATTTCCTCACCTCCAGCACGATATTTATGATTCAAGATGTTAACGATGGTGTGGCGAAAATAAACTTAAGCTAAAATATAAACAATGGTAATGTCCTTCCCATCTTTTCATGAACTACCAATAGTATACCAACTCGCAGTCAACATCAACTCAAGGAAGTCACATTGGCGTAACATTTGGGTGCGTTGTGGACAATAAATTGGTCTTCACTAATTACGTGGATAAAATGACATCGCAAACTTATAAAATGCTTGGATTCATAAGAAAGTCAGAAAGAGAAGTCAGTGACGTCCATATGCTCATCCAACTCTATTCGACCCTAGTACGACCGATACTTGAATATGCGTCTGTTATTTGGTTCAACTTAGACTAACCTTCTGATTGATAGAGTAGAATTCAAAAAAAAATCTGCAAATATGTGGTATATTATATGAATATCAGAGAAATAATCATGAACACTGAGGATGTATACGACCAGTTTAGGATCGACGGCCTCTTAAGCCAGCAACAAGCCGCTTATTTGACTTTTATATAAAAAAATTAAATCGGCGACTGAATTATCCATTAATTTAAAAATTATCGCACTAGAGATGTTAGAACATTTGGTCTCGTATGCTCTAAACCAGAATTCAGATCTTGTAGACTGTTAAATGTAATTAAATCTTCAAAAAGTTATATACATCACTGGTCAAGGAACAGAATAGCATACATAGTCATTATATTAATATTAATACAGAGTATAAATTTTGTTTCAATATCCATTTTGGGAATTTTCTGTAAAGATTTCTACTTCAGATTCAAAACACTATCTTAATTCATTAAAATTAACTTTTTTTTTCTGTAGTGCAATTTAAACTTAAATTTATATTTAGTTATATGTGTTTATGTTGTATTTATTGTTACTGGTTACTCTAAACTTGTATTGGTATGAAATAAATGATTTAATTGATGTCATTCCTAATTCTAAGTTGCCATGAAAAATAACTAATACTGATATTTACAAATTTTGAGCTTAAAGGTGACTCTGAATAGAATTTATGTAAGTTAATTAGTTTTGCCTCATTACTGGATTAGTTAATACCATTATAGACAGGCATAAATGGACAGTTAGTTACTGGAAGTGCCGAAATGCCAAAACATGCTATTTTAGTGTTCAAGGAAGATAACTTTCACAGTCTTTTTGTCTATATAATTTTTTAATCTTTTCGAATTACTGAATGTATTTAGTTATTGAGCATAAAGTATGTGCAATTCTTTGTAGTGAATGTAATTATTTATCACATCACATGTTAGTTGATTAACATTAACCTGATTATGCAATTCATATTTTATGTATTATTAATTGTGAAGATGTTCTATTTCACCCATCTTTTTTTCCAGAGAGACGAATTTAAAATGTCGGCAGTGCCTTCCGGAGACGGCCGCAATGGGCCAGGACGACGCACAATTGGGAAGCTTTGATGGCGAAATAGTTTGCGAAACGCCCAATAATTTACTTAATAAGTTTGAAGGTAATACTTCTTTTAAAATTTTACATAATATTCAGTTATTACAGAGTTTTTCATATGTCATAAGATTGTTATCAATTGAAAATATTAACAATTGAAATTTTGAAAATATAATTTTTTTTTTAACTCTATCATAGAGGGTTCATTCATGGTTGTTCCAACTTTCTCAACACTACGTTGCATTAAAAAATAGAAAAAAACAAGCTATTATTAAAAATGAAATGATAATAGTGTATAAAAGAGTAGTGTGGTTTGAAAAATAATTGACTAGAGTAAAAAAGTGTATGTAGCATTTCTACTCTGGACAATAATATTCAGCAGGTCGAACTACCTCAACATATCGTATGTTGAGGTGATTTGGTCAGTTGGAAAGTATGAACGAAAGGGGATTGATGAAAAAAAAATATTTAGAGTGATTGTCTGTAATAAAAGGGTTGTCAAAGGGCAGCTTGGAAAAAAATATGCTGATAAAATTGATGGTATATTATAAAAGGACCAAATTTCAAGTGTGTATGTAAAGATTCTAACAAATAGAATTCTGTGTTTTCCTATCTATGAATTAGGCCTGAGCCTTGGAATAAATATATATATTTAATTAAAAATGTGATAAAAAGAATAACTAACGTTTTTACAGTAAAAGGTTTGAATATTTACAATCAATTTTTATTCACTTATGTTGCTGATTCTTAAAAAGATAGTATTTTGAAACGTTCTTACAACTTCATATATGAAAAAATATTTGACTATACTTGGTTTTCATATTAATAAGTGTGTATAATTGTGTTCATACAAAATAATTTAGGTTTTCTAAATAATAAATTTGATACCCGTTTTTGCTTTGTATATATTATACAAAATGAATAAATAAAATAATTCACAGAAACAACATCTTCCAACGTCGTTAAGACAATATAAGTACCGACTGACAATATCGTTATTGCATATATAGCGATGGACGCACAGTCTATCATATAAATTCTAATAATGAAACATGACTGTTCATCTAGTTATTATTTTTGCCTACCTACCACATCAGGAACAATGCTGCATTGAATTTAATATTTGCTACAACTCTGATGCATTCTCATAAAATGAAATATTATTAAGTGGCCAACTTTCATGAATACGTTTTTACTACAAAATGTGTTCAAGTAGATAAAGATGCCAACGATGATTGTAGAACGTCATCGTGATTTATTTCTTTAACTGTTCATTTATTATTTAACAAAATCGCCTTTTTTTATTCAATAAAATTCTATTTTTACAGAATCCCAAACTTGAACACATATGAGTATGTTAATGTGCAATCTATAATTATAAATACACAATATATAAGAAATATACACGCATGCCACACTTCGACACATATTTTCGCTATTATTAATTATTTCACAATAACAACATGGTCGTGAACAATATATAAATGAAAAATAAACACAAATATGGTATTAATACCTAACAAATCTTATAAATAAAATATATGAAAATAAAAGGGAAATATAGATTCAGAAGTCAAGTATTATCATACACAATATTCATGTTGTACTTGTGTTCCTAACTATACCACACTTTCATTAGACATGTACTAATGTTATTTTATTTACAATCTACCATCTCTAATGTTTGATACAATATCCAAATCTACCGTAATTATAATTTTTTTAAGTTTAGTTTTTTAAGTCCATACTTCTTTAGCGTCGTTATGATTTGAAACTCGAAACCAAAAAAGCAACAGTAAAAAGAAACAAACATACATCTATAATATTAAGCTTGCGAGAAAATGAGATAGAATGCGAGAGAAAGATATTTGTGTGCGCCTGCGTATTATTATCATTTGTTGAAATTGAAGACATTGAGCCTGAATAATTAGAATACTGTGTAAAGCAATTACACAGGAAAACAGCAATTCTGTTGCATGAAATTTTTTACATGAATCTGAATTGTTTTTCCACGCTGATTTAAAAACATATGCCGTTTTATGTAACAGCTCTAGTTTTTCCCCTGTGAAGTGACAGTATTTTTCAATAAAAATGCACATAGTTTAAGTTATAAAAATTAAATAAATATATTTATTCTGAAGTAAATTTTCGTTTATATCATTCTCTCGCGTGAGGTGTGTTAGGAGTTACTATCTGAGGGTAGATGGTAAATCAGCGCACCCAAATTAGTAAACAACAGTAGAAAAATCTCATGCAATCAAAAAAAAAGATCAATTTTGTTTTTCTGTGTTATTGGTAATATAGTTTTCTATAGGCAATATTAATAAACGAATTCTCGGTTATTATCTTTGACCCGTTTTTTACCGTCCAACCAATTAGTTTGTTTTTATTCATTGCCAACTGGAAGACGAGTGAAACTTTGTTTATTGGTTTAATGTCATATATTAATTTTATCATTCAGAGGGGTAGGTATCTCGAGATAATGAGTCAACTTTGTTTTTAATTTCATAAACAGTTTTGTATCTAAATTATTTTAAATAAAATGTACTCGAAACGTGTTAACCAAAACAGTACCTAACTAGAAACTCATTAACAGAATAAAATACTAAATAAAAAGATGTTTCAAATTCGGCCTGCACTTTGTACACCTTTTATAAAATAGAGAAAAATCGGACGAATAAGAGAAAAACACAATAGTTAGTCATATATTTTGTCTGACAAGTATATAATTAACGGGAATAACCATGATTAATAGATGATAATAAGCGGAAAAGGTCAAATGATAATATGTGATTTCTTGGTTTTTTTTTAGATTGAGGATTGTTAATAAGATGTGTAGTTAATGCTTTTGTACACAAAAAAAATATGTTTATTTATAAATCGAATGCATACAAACGTCTCTTGTGAAACATCTCTTGAGTAAACTATTCACCAACCAATAACGCGATATATGTGTCATATATAAGCAAAGATAGCAAAACCCAGTTTAACTGAACTGGATGTTATTGCCTTTGCTTCTATATTAACATATGATGACTACTTCAATGTATAAAAACGAGTAGGTAATTGTTACTCAGTGATACAACATACAATTTGTTACATTGATTCTTGTTTTGTCACACTTATTCTGTATGTTAGTTCTAATTTCGATTTTATTTAATTATAATACGTTTTTAATTTACTTATAAGATTGTATGAGTAAAAATGAAATAACAGAAAAGTGTTATGTGAAACTTGTAGTAATAGTAATCGATAACATTGACATATTTTATTCCTGAAACGAAATTCATTATTCGGGTTAATGCTAAATGAACCAATCCATGCAATTTGATAGAATTTACAACAGTGTGCATATTAAGCACTCGTTTTCATTCAATCTAAATATAATGATTTTATGATTAATTATAAAGCATTCAAATTTAATTAACAAACAATGTAATAGACGTGATATAGTAATATAAAATTGTAGTAACACTTAGATGTTTTGAAAATCATGCAACAAACGTAATCTTTTCTGCATTTAAATTTGGCTATTCTTCTCTGTCACTGTCAAAGAGTTAATAATTCTGTTCTTTTTTTGTACATGTTTTAATCCTTTTTGTAATAATAGGTCTCTTTACTATATTTTACTATTACCCATTTTCATTTGTGATTGCTAGGAACTTGAGAGAAGAATTTAAAAAATGATGAAGTAAATTTCAAGTTGATGCTTAAAAATTCAACGCTTCGCGATCGTTTTTGTTAACATTGAAAAATATTGAATGTATGTACTAAATTAAATATCAATGGTATTAAAATTTCAAAAGTTTCCTGGTTAACTGATAATCCTGACTGTAGCATTAGGTCAAGAATAATTTTGTATCTTTCATCAAAAACAAACATTAATGCGAAATGCATTAGAAATTGATCATGTGCACAAAGTTTCAACTTATCTCTATCATTCAAGGTTTCTCCATAGAATAAACAATCCTGGCTGTAGCATCATGTATTAATAAATTATTTTTTAAAAGGCCCTTGAAAATCCCTGAAGATTTGGGCTACATCCTTACATCACGATTAGAACAATTTAATTTTTTTCAAGTCAATACTACGTTGTTGGAGAATTGTCTAGTAAATAGATGGTTCTGGCTGCAGTGTACAGATGTAGCTGCAATTTACATGCAATAGCTATTGAGCTATTGCATGTAAATTACATTGCATGAACTAATTGGGAATCATAGTTTTTTTCTTTAAATAAGTGTAATTCTTTGGGAAATGAAAGTACACTTGCACGGGATACACAACTACATCACATTGGATAACCAATGTTTATTCGTTTTCGTATGGAAACAAATCTATCACAAAAAGATGGTGACGGTGTTTCATATATGTTTATCTTATATATGAAGAAGAAATCATTGTATTTTTTTTAATAACGTTATTATCTGAATAATAAAATAACAACAAAAAATATCAATCACAGGAACATTAAGCTGGCGTGATCAACACTACTCGTTGGATAACGACAAAATCCTGCTACGTGGGTGCGTGCTGAGGAATACATCATGGTGTTACGGCGTGGTCGTGTTTGCCGGAAAAGATACCAAGTTGATGCAAAATTCTGGGAAAACCAAGTTCAAACGCACCAGTATAGATAGGCTACTTAATTTTCTTATTATAGGCGTTAGTATGTTTTGTGTTTATATCTCGTCAATCTTATGACATAACATGCTGGTATTGTTATCTTTAAAACCCACAACCAACCTCTTATTTATTTTTAAACCCATGGTTTATATAGCTATAGTGTTATTATATCATCACAGTAACTGTATTTATTTCATGAATCCTTAATAATATTGTTTAATCAGTGAAAGATTAAGCCAGCATGAATGCCTTAACAATGTATTGGAGACTTGTTTTTCAAAATAATGTAATTAATTACAGCTATTATTTATAACTATTGCAAATTGAAATTATTATAATTACTTTGTATGGTAACTGTATTTATAGTACAGATTGTAGAGAGGATCTCTCAAATCTGAAGCAATCTGCCACTAGTGAAACTAAAGTTTCATGCATGAATTTAAACTTTATTTATATATAATGTTATTATAACCTTGAAAACTCCGTAGTTTACACTTATTTTCTGGTTTATTCTATTTTTCTATCTTTTATAACTGATTTTTAATCAAACAATTTCAACATTAATTCTTCCAATACTACAAAATTTATAAAATAAAAATTTGAATTGAATTAACTGCCATTTATACTGTTTTCATTGGCATTTTTATGCACTTAATTAAATACATGTTCAATGACACAGTTTTTTACAATCACGACTCCATTCAATGTCGAATATTAGTGCATTAATGTTGTATTATTATCATTAATTTACAGATCGTATTCTTCTTGTTATCGATGTGCGTATTCTGCACGGTAGCTTGCGGTGTTTGGGAGTGGTTGATCGGCCGTTACTTTAAGGTCAGTTGAATCTACATTGTTTAATTTTGAACTAGCATATGTTTGTGGATCCACTTATCTATATAAATAATAATTATTGCATTCATAAATAATTCATATGTGTCTGAGTTCGTATGTGTTCGTGCGAGTGTGGATATATATATGGACCGAATTACCACTCACTGACTCACTCATCATGAAATTCACCATTAATTATAAGGTATATAAACATGAAACTGAGCAGGTAGATTGTATAAATTATTTACCTATCCACTAACAAAGGATTTTTAACAATTCCACTCCTAAGGGTTTCACATAGGGAATGGAAGTTTGTATGGAGGTCCGATATTGTTGAAGTGCATAACACAAATATTTCCGCTTGTATTTAAAAATTACAAACCATGTGTAACAGCATTTTTGGAAGATCAACCCTTAAGAGGAGGAATTCATGTTTAAGGGAATGTCACCATTTCTTAAGTTGAAAACATGAAAACTGTTAATCATGTTTATTTAAAAATTAAGGTTATCGTGCTTTAGCATTTATGGGGATTGATTTTTGAGAAGTTAAATTAATAGTAGAGTTTTGTGTACGAATTTGAAATTCTTAAAATAAAAAATAAATGTTCCGTCTTTCGGTTAAACAGTATAATACACCAGCGTTTTTTGGACCTTGATCTTAGTGGAAGCTGGCGGATAAATTAATTATTGTAGGTGTTTTCAAATAGGTATCTATGTGAAATTAAAGATAATTTAAGCTGTATTCTAACCCATCAGTTACTATATAAGTGTTTTCTAAGAAACAGCCCTAAGGTGGGAAAGTGTAAAACTAATTTGAGATTAAAAGTTTATTCTTTCAAATTTTTCTATTCACATAAAGAACATATATTACAAAAGTTTTTAAAAATCCAACAAAATAAAGCAAAAAGGTGAAAATTTATGTAAGAATTCCATTACTTTTTTAGAGTTGGGTCTTAAACATTGATTCAGTAGTACAAATACGCAGACGAATTCGGGCACAAATGTTAGTTTTTCATGTCTATAACCTTCACACAAATGCAAGCAATAAATTGACCAAATTTTAATGTAATCGCATGAATGGTATGGCAGTGCATAAAAAACGCATGTTAACACATAAATATGTAGTGGCAACCATTACATATTTATGTGTTAATATGCGTCATTTTTGTGTCATTTTTCTGTCAGTCACTTATACATAATTCGCTTTTGGTGCAGTATCATTCTTATATTATTATATGTTAAATTCATACAATTTAAAATATAAAGTATATTTTTATGTTCCTATGAACAACATACAAGCAAATATTGATTTTTTATATTTTAGACGTGTTACTATTTTATATTCTGGATGTAAATTTATTACTATTTCAAATAGGAATTATGTAAAAAATAAATAGCCTTAATATAAACAATAACATATGAGTGAGTTTGTTGTCAGTACTTTCATACAAATTTTCTCCTTAGTTTCATTCTTTTAGCAATAGAATATCAAAAAAATGTGTGTCAGCTCCGACGTACGACTGGAGTTTACTCCTTAAGTACGATTGTCTAAACATACGCAAAAAGAGTTTATTTAACTGAAAAATTTCGTTTTGACTAAAAATTTAAGAAAACCACGTGTTCATTTGATATTCCAGCATTATTATCTACACCACTTTCTTCCATAGTTTATATCAATTGCACTTCACCAAATATAATAATAATGCATATAAAAATTCACAATAATAATAGTAATTATTAATAATAATAGTAATAAATCAAATGTTAATAATAAATATTTACTTTGTAAAAGAACACTTTAAAACACAAACAAAACAGTGGTGACGATCCGTATTAGAATTGTATAACTGATACACTATATATATATCGTTTGTAAACGTTGAACAGTATACTTTTATAATATATATATATATATATATAGGTATACACACAATATATGAGTCAGCTGCCTCGCCGCGTTGGCTACACACAAGTATACAGACAAGTATACAAGTACACTCATAGACGCGATTGAAAAGTGAAAGGTGCGTCAATAAGTTGCGCAACAAAAACGTAACGCGGATTTATCAGTAGATTTTATTCCTCAAATTTTTCTCATACCGGGCGCCTTATATGAAAATCGATTCTTAAGGAGTAAACTCCAAAAATAAGAACTGTGGTTACCTATGTCATTATAGGTGTCGAAATTTTAGCTTTTAATCAATCAGAAAATTTAGTGTTATATACCTCCCTTAACATTTTAGAATAACAATAATCATAAATAACCTTAACATGCATAAGTACAACTTGCATTTTACAATTTGTTAAATATTGTTTGCTATTTGCTTAAAAAGATTTTTCGTTAAAAACAATCAATGAGTATAAGTGTGATAGTAGGTATTTACTGTAATTTTTTTGTAAGGTGTATCTTCCGTGGGACACGCTGGTGCCGGTTGAACCGGCTTCCGGAGCGGTGGTCATCGCGTTTCTAGTGTTCTTTTCTTACGCGATTGTCATGAACACGGTTGTGCCTATATCACTATATGTTTCTGTCGAGGTGTGTCAATATAGTATTTTATTTTTTTACAAATATTATTAGTTTCAAGTGCTATTTTTTAAATCAATATACCAAGAGCACTTCTGTTTACATTTTGAATCTTTTTTGACATTTTATTCTTCAGTATTGATACAAAAAGAAGCTGTTAAAGACAATACACAAGTTTATTTATATTAAGTATGTAAACTTAGTAAAGGAAATTTAAATATGACACTGTTACAATTGATTCAAGCCTATTGGGACTTTTGTATATCATAATATATTAATTTTGCAGTTTGTAATAGAAGCATTTGAATTATTTTTTTTTTTTTTGTTATAATATAATAATTTTTATCTTAATATACATAATTTTTTTTAGGTAATCAGATTTGCGCAAAGTTTTCTAATAAATTGGGATGAGAAAATGTACTATGAAAAGACTGGTACCGCAGCGAAAGCACGGACAACCACTTTAAATGAAGAACTTGGTTAGTATTCTTAAAATGTGTATCCAATTTTTCTTTATTAATCAATGTTATGGTTATGTAACAAATTTATTTTGAAAGTATTTATAACTTTTATTGCAAAAAGTATTGTATATAAATGTACTAATATCCGATCTGGGCAGGTTGGATGCGGTGACAAGGTTTACCACCCTCACGCTTAGTTCTCCGTAGGGGTGGAACGCGGACTATAGAGTTCCGCTTTGATACTCTGAATGTATGTGAAGGGATGGATAACAAAATTGATGATGTTTGCGAATTGATTAAATTCAGGCGAATTTAATTAATTCGCAAAATTTATTAAATTCGCATGGCCAGTTTTTTATAATTTATTTTAAGCTTTATAGTTGAGGAGATAAGGTAGAGAGTACATGATTCTATTATACGTTTTAAATTAACTCTCAAAATTAACTGTTATAATCAGAATTTTTTGATTTATGCTATATGATTGGATCAGCAATTCTATGCGTGAATCAAAATAGAAAAAAAGATAGTAGAGGGGTCATGAACGCAGATCGTTCGATATTTATTGGTGTTGAGCAAAGCCAACGAGGATGCCGGAATGTTTGCTTCATCCTATCAGAAAGATTGACTGAATGTGTAAACAATTATGAATGTTTGAATCCAAGACTCCTCTGGCTCCAGGTTAAAATTGGATTTTCATTTTAAGCGCTTACGCTGCTAACATATCCAAGCCACCTGAGGATGGGAGAAATTTTGGGCTAATGTATGAGACGACACGATAGAGAAATGCGACAGAAATGACAGTATCGTCATGTTAGGTGATTTTAGCCATTAATCATCTGAAATCACAACATACTTTTGAATTCAAATATTTCAATGTGCGTGTGTCATGCGATAGAATGCGTCCACTCACCTTTTCGATAGGCGCTTTGTATTTTTAAGCGTACATGTACGCACATTTGCCCTTGGTAAATAAAAATGTTTCGCCAGCAGTCTCAGAGACCGCGCGTAAGTGGTTATGCGATTTTTTATATTCATTTAATATTGTTATTTTGGTGTCAAAATGAATAAAAACTATAAAATATTGAAATATAGTTATAGCAAGGGATGTCAGATGAGGAAAGATATGCCAGATGAGAATTGTAGAGGTTTAACCCTAATTTGACTGAGGATTTGTGCAGGTTGGAGACAGTAAATGCAGTTTTGAAATCGAGGTTGATAATGAAGTAATTTCGACATAAGATAGTCTGTTTCAAGCAGAATCACTAAATACAGTCTGTTGAAAGTCAAGATTTCTATCTAAAATTACCATTAATTTAGAGTTGTGGTGACTGTAATAGGACATTCGACATTCACCCAGAACATTGTGGATTTAAGCCTGAAAATGTACTAAGAGTTTTCTAAATTAAAGTACACTAAGTTTAAAAAACTTTCCAAATTTAAATGTGTAAGAGAAAAGTAATAGTTCATACATTTAGACAATTTTGAAATGAGTCAAGCAATAAGATGATTGGAATATATTACAAAAAACTAGTGTCAGGACATGGCGCTGTTATTACAGAAAAAGGTTAAATTTTGTGCCAAATGCTAATTTATGGTCAAACAGACTCAGTTTCACAGAAAGTAATTTCTAAGTTTTACACATAAGAGCACAATTTAATCTAAAATTATGATATAATTAGACTCATACTGCAAAATTTTACTTACCTTTCAGATCTTTTGGTTTTGTGCTATCAAACACAAATACACACATGTCCGTAATTATTCCAATTCACGGATTTGTCTGAAAAGTGTGGCATTACGAATAGACCACGCCTTTGTAACTTACGACAAATTTTCGTTGAATAAAATATTTTTTACCAGGATACTGCATAGCCAGTCGCCCGAAAATTTTTATTTATGAGTATGGTCAAATAATATATAGAAAGAATATTATTTGACGATTTTTTAATAATCAAACACCAAAAAATATTTTTGTGACTTTTTATGTAAATTATAACAATAATGCACCTTTAGTGTTCCTTCGTGAACTTATAGGAAAATATTAAATTAAGATAATTTTGTTGCAATAGAATTAAAGATCAATAAAAAATATCAAGGATTTGATTCTCCTTTAGGGTTTCGTGAGAATTAATAAAAACCCTAATAGTTTTAGCAATTAAAAAAAATAGTATGGCTATGGGAAATGGAGACAACTGAAAACGAGTAAGGTATATTCAATACATTTTTAGGGATCCGTGGCAATTACTGAGAACTTTTACAATTTAACCGATTTTAATAAAATTTTGAATGGGGGCAACTGAAAACCAACAAAGGGATATTCGATACATTTTTAGGATTCCGTCAGAACTACTGAGGACCCTTATAATTTAACCGTTTATAATAAAATTTTGAATGGAGACAATTGAAAACCAGTAAAAGAAAATGCAATAAAATTTTTAGGTTTTGTGACAATTACCGAGAACTGTAATATAACTCATTTTAATTAAATTAAGAATGTAAACAACTGTAAACGAATAAAGGGATATTCAACACATTCTTACGATTCTGTGAGAATTACTGACAACTCTTATAATTTAATCAAATTAAAGAAAATCGAGTATGAAGACAACAAATTCCAATGAAAGGATTTTAGTTATGTTTTTAATGTTCTGTGAAAATGCCTAAGAATCCTTATCATTAAACTGATTTCAATAAAATTTTCAATAGATATAATTGAAAGTCATTAAAAAGGATATTCAACACATTTTTTAGGGTTCCGTAAGTATTACTATGAATCCATATAGTTGAATCGATTTCCCTGAAATTTACACAAATTATTCTAGTTAATACAAAGACAACAAAGTTAATTGCTTTATGTTTTTTACATGCCAAACAGTTTTCGGCAAGTGTGTAACCAAAACGCCATTTTGATAAATACTCTATAGAGATATGTAAATATTAAAATATTGTAAACTTAGATATTTTTGTAAGACTCGAAAAAAAATTCAGTTTTTTTTGGGCCACCCTAGTAAATATACTATCTGTTACTCACTCGCTTCCTTGGGTGTAAATTAACATTCAGCAGTTTTTTTAGGATTCAAATATGCCTAAAACCTTCAGACTAACAGCAAGATCTGAGGAGCTGTTTTAGTTATAAAAATATGGCACTGTTCACTTACCTGTGCGCGTGTTCGTCTTTCCGATGGAAATATTGCCTTCTTCCTGCACTAAAAAAATCAAATATGCTTGTTTCGCTCGCGTGCAGATAGAATGAATCCTTTTTTTTTTTTTTTTTAATTAACTGTTCTCTCCGTCACTTTTGGTCGGTTTGGTCTGGTACATTGGTCACAGTCCTGTTATTTGATATATAATGTCAATTTCCATTCCGTTATCACATGGGATCCCATTCCTGTAATTTCAATAGTAGTCTTTTCCAGTTTTGGTCCTTTCTTGGCCATGGACGTTAGTGATAACAAGTTACTATATTTCTAGTATTTATACATTTTCTTACATAAGAGGTAATATTAATGTATATTATAATACAATCTTATTACATTATATTGCAATAGTTTTATATTCTATTTCAGAGCATACTCTACCTTTATGCAAAATTTGATTATAAACCATCAGTGTGTGACAAACATCCATAGAAACTTACTTTTACATTTTTTTGTATTATAAATAGCCTATAACCATCTACAAATGATTCCGCGTTGAATAGTCAGTCGCAATTGTAGTTCGTGTATGACATATGTCCATATAAACATACTTCTACATTTTCTGTATTATAAATAGCTTATAAGCATCTATTCATGATTTCGCGTCAATTGGTCATGGCCAATACGTGAAGTACTTTTCGATATCTTGGGGCTCAGTAGGAAAAAATATTTTCATTTGAGATTTAAGATATATATAATTTATACATAATATATATAATGTTAAGTATTAAAATGTAAGAGGTGGATGAAGGAATGTCTTAAATAAATTTAATATGTCATTGTTTATTTAATTATTATTTTTTTATTTTTAGGTCAAATTCAATACATATTTTCTGATAAAACGGGCACTCTAACACAAAACATAATGACGTTCAACAAATGTTCAATAGCTGGTATCTGTTATGGAGACATAGTGGACGAAAGCACCGGCGAGACCGTAGAACTCACAGAGGTAAATATTTGTTATTTCGTAATTTATATTGAAATCATTTTTATTATTCTCATTATATGTTTCACATATTAAATATGAGGCCTACTTGTTAATCTTTTCATGTCAGCCTGTTTGCGATCACCGTTTTTCTAGTGGCTAGAATGGAAACTTCGGAACAGTGATGGCCGTGAAATCGTAAGATGCAAATTTCATATTTTGAAATTTGCACATTTGTTGATGGTGAAAAAGGTTTAACATGAAAAATAAATTTGAAAGGGGAATTTATTAGAGAAAAATGCTAATCATGCCTCTTGCCATGCTATTGATCATGCCTCTGTGTTAAAGCAATGTTTAATGATGTAATTTGTTTTCATAACGCAATATAATTAAATATACTGCATAATATGTAAATGGCCACTGTTCATTTTTGTTTTCTTAATAGTTAAATACAAAAAAAGTATTCGCTGATTTTTAAAACTTTCCATTTAAAAATTTAATATTAAAATGACTGTAATTTTTCTCATGGAAAAATCTAAGTGATGTTGTGTATACATCGCTATAAAATGTGAAGATGTTTTTAAATTTACAGAGTTATATATATGAAAATTTATAAGCACATGATATATATGCATATATGACATGTATATCATGTGCTTATAAATTTTCTTAGAACCCAAAAATCATAAATAAAGCTATGAAAGCTTAGAGCTATGGAAAAATAATAAAAAATGAACTCAGAAAACTCTAAGAATTTGACATTGTTCGACAAAGAAAATAAGAGAATGCACCCTATGAGGCAATGCTTACTCGTAAATTTCTCACGCTACTATTGCGCTCGCTTATAATTATTAAACCGCATGCGAAATAGATGATTTTATAGAAAAAGATTTGAACTAATTATTGTTCATTTTAATATTAATTCACCATGACAGAATTACAGTAAATTCTTAAGGTAATTTGAAATACAATATTATAACAAAAATTTTATTTCCATAAGTTTTACATTTTCATTTTTTATTATAATTCTGTAGTTCAAAATGCTTAGGTCATTTATGGGTTCAGGGTTCCTGTGAGAGATGTTATAGCACATTGTACAAAATTTTTTTAAGAATATAGTGTATTTCTTAGAAATTCCTGCTTAGAGAAAACATTATTCTTCTTATTCATATTGTCTTGTTATTTGTCTTCTTGATATTTTGTTTGCGTTTGTGCATGAAAAATAAGCTGAAATACACCACGGTGAACACAAATTTTCATCACAATATGTTTTTATATTAAGTTTTTCATGCACACTTTTTTTTGTACAATATGCCATTCAATACCAATCTACCACCCGGCACTCACTTAGTGTATGATCTTTATGAATGAATTCACAATTTTGCATGATCACAAATATGATAAGTTCATTTTGATCACAAGCACTTGTTTATTCATTTTTATTTTGAAGTAGCAATTAGAATGGATTTATACATTTTTAGTATTTTGTAGCGTTTTGTTTTATCAAATGATTTAAGAATAAAATTTAATTTCTTTTTTAGAACAATAATATAATATTGCATTTTTTAATATAATAATTTAGTTACAAAAGTGATTTTATTTGGATTGCTTAATTAAAATTCAATGTTGACTCTGTCTCTTAATAAAAATAGAGGGCAGGGGACCTTTGTTGTGTGTATGTGTGAGTGTGTGTGTTATATACATGTATATGTATATGTGTGTGCGTGTTTTTGTGTGTGGGGTGGTAGGTGCGGTGAGTTTGACGCGTGTACGTACACAGCGGTCGGGACCGGGGCCGAGTCGGCCTGACAGCCGACTGGGCCAGTCGCGGGCGCGCCTCCTCGACGCCGAGGCGGAGGCGGGCCGGAGTACTCCAGGCCCACGCGCCGCCAAACAGAACGCGGCCAACGCACGCACAGTACGAACACCACAACAACACAATATTTTAACTTTAGACACCCTAACTTTCGGGGGGGCGTACTCACACATCGTCAAAGATCCAGTATTTTATTAATACATATTAATTAAATACACAAACAAATCAAAATTTAATGTCTCATTATGATAGTCCTTTTTTTGTCTATATATACATATATATTATATATTATTTTATTTTGATTTATGTGTTGTTTTAGTCAGTCGTTTTTTAAGGGGGACATTTTGGTTTTTATTATGCCACTAGTAAAGCATATCTTCCTACACAATTTTTATTTCAATAAATATTTAATATTTATTTGAAATGTACTCAACTATTACGTACTAATTACTTGAGTATTAAATTTCTCATTAATTTTACTGTGAACTGTTTTACCTGTCTAATACAACAAATACTGGTACAACTTTTGAGATCATGTGAATACACCCCTGAAAACATATAAACACACTGTTGCGATATACCCTATTACTTACCCCTATTCAATTTGCACATGACTATAAAATGCTCTGTACAATTCCGTATATTTGCACATAAATCCAAATATTAATAAGTATCCCCTATCAACATAATAATAAGAATACAGTTCCGCTGTTCACGAAATGCTGTCCATAAAAAATGTATTTGATTATTAGTATCAAAAATTTCTTATTAAAATAAATGTTATTCATAGCTTTTAGTACTTCTTTATTAATATTCTTGAAAATCATTATATAGTAAAGCTTCGCAGTATATATTTTTTGGGCTCGTTTTGAAGATTCATAATATTTTCTTGAATATAGTCATATAGGAAAGAAAATTTGTGTTGTTTTTTTCCAAAATTAGCTTTTCATTTTCTTATGTAATAGGTTGATTAAATTTGAACTATGAACTCATTATTGTTACCATTTACCGTGAATAGCGGACTTTGGAATAGATTGCCCTAATATGCCAGTTTTAGAAGTTTAGTATGTTTTATAATAGAACAAAAACAAATAAAATTAATCCATAATTACAGTAGTTTGGTTTAACATATCTTATGTACATATTATATCTAATTATTTACATGTACTTTGTGGAATCAATAATGATATTTTTTTATAGTGAAAATTACTTATGATAACATTTTTAGTTTAGCATGCAAATGAAAGTGTACAATTGTTAATTTTTTTTATAATCATATGGACATTTATAGATTCCTGTAAATGACTATAAAAACCATTTATTATTTTATATATCTTTTGGGGTAATTTAAATAAAACATAATGAAAAAACAGATACACTCAAAGTCCTCATGGTACATTGTTGTATGTTTTGCATGTCGTTTTTGCATGAGTTATTTGTTTGCTTATCGCACCGTTTTTAACATGTTGAATGCTTGAATGCACTTAGGACAAAGTGATAAATGGTTTAGGTATTGAATGATCGGTAATCTATATAAGTTGTAAGGAAAGTACTAACTTAAGTATAACCGCACTCAGAGTTATATGATATACATAATTATTGATCTGTACTTTTTTTATTATAGTTGGAATCCGGTCTTTATTTGATTATCTATAAAATGGTATATGCTCTCAGTGCGGTATAAAAATTATTCGAAAATTGTATTTATTTCTTCTATATAATTTCGCAGAATGTGGAGCCATTAGACTTTTCATTTAATCCCGAATATGAACCAGAGTTTAAATTTTTCGACGCGTCGTTACTTGAGGCTGTAAAACGTGGCGATGAATCGGTTCATGATTTCTTCAGGCTACTAGCGCTATGTCACACAGTTATGCCCGAACAAAAAAATGATCGGCTAGAGTATCAGGTGTGATATCAAAATTGGCTTATATATTTTTTATATAAATACTATTTTTTCATATATTGCTGAAAAATTAATATGATTTTTCAGCAATACATGAAAAATAAATGTTAATTTTATTAATAGCATGTTTTTAACTTGTCTTATTATATTTCCTTAAAATATTCTAAATAAATCCATATATGAGTATATTAATTAATTTCTTGTAACATATACGATGATTATTAGTCTGTGCATAGCACAAAGATATTGACAGATGTTTATTTTTATGAACATTACCACTGATTGAGTAATGCATAACTTTGATATTGATAATATAATTTAATTTTAATTAATAAGTACTGTTAGTTCTTCTCAGGAAAAAGCTGTCAAGGGAAGCCTATTATAACGTCTGCATTATTCCATTTTTCAAATCTGTGATTCCAAAATTACTTAAGTAATAGGGTAATAGACTGACGCTGACAAAATCATATTTCTTTCTTGTAAAATGTAATTTAACATAATTATGTTCTTTATTGCACTATAAAACTATGATATTACAGCTCTCTGTCTATGTCTGATTGTTAAATTAAAACATTCCTATTTTAGCTATTTTTTTACTTGCCTAAAAAATAGAGACACTGTATTTTTTCTTAAATAAAAAAAGCTTTAAAAACAGTAATAAAAAAACAATTCCACTATCCTCTTACTACAATGACTGGTTTTGTCCAAAATATGTAAAAATCTCGATTTAAGTTTTATCAAATCAATTGTTTTGAATTCCCCTCCCCACAAAATAAATGTTGAAAAAATTATTCTCTACAGAGTATAAAAAAAAATTATACTCTATAAAGGTATAATAAAAGAATACATCTTTTTGTTGCTTCTTTCTTTCTTTCTATTTTAATACAGTTATACATAACATTATAAATAATGTTATGTATAACTGTATTATTGAAATTAATATTTAGCGACAGAATAAGAAGTGATAACATTGATATTTGTTTTCAGGCGCAGTCGCCAGATGAAGCTGCATTGGTATCAGCGGCAAGAAATTTTGGCTTTGTATTTAGAGAGCGCTCGCCTAATAGTATTACGATAGAAGTTATGGGTAAAACAGAGGTAAATGACATTTTCCATGTTACATTTATTATCCTTCATTAGTGATAATTTCAATCATCTTTTTTTTCAGGTGTACGAATTGTTGTGTATATTAGATTTTAATAATGTTAGAAAAAGAATGTCCGTGATATTGAGAAAAGATGGTGAAATTAGGTTATATACAAAAGGTGCTGATAATGTAATATATGACAGGTTAAAAGGAAACCAAACAGAGCTTAAAGCGAAAACCCAAGAGCATTTAAATGTATGTATTCATTGTATACCTTTTTTTTTCATTGTGAGTTGTAAAAAGTATTTTATAAATTTATGACTACATCAATAATAGAAAAAGATTCAATGAAAATATACTACCTTAAGTTAAATTATACTATGACTATATCAATCAAGCAAAATTTAAATGTTGCAGAAATTTGCCGGAGAAGGTCTTCGAACATTAGCTCTCGCTTGGCGGCCCCTAGAGGAGAGAGGATTTATAGAATGGAAGCGGCGCCACCAAGCGGCTGCTTTGGCATTACATGACCGCGATGAGCAACTGGATGCGATTTATGAAGAGATTGAAACTGATCTACATTTAATGGGTATCTTATAATTTGCCTTATTTTGACAATATCAATAATTTTTAACCACCACAGGAAGATCTTTGATATTATTAGTGCGTTGATATTAAAATCCATATAGTTGAAATTTAGCAACAGAAAAATACAAAAATTACAAACTCTTAATGATTTAAATAGTCCATAGGGAATTGATATTTAACGTTTAATATGAAATTGATACCAAAGACTGTATATTATTGCAGTATAACCATTTATAGTTAAATTATAAATTTATGTAAATATTAAATAAATTGAAGAAGATTTTAGTTCTACAAATTGTAATTTCAGCTATCGAATAGCCTAAAGGAATGTTAACATTGTTTTCAATAATAGTTGTTAAAACTATTATTGAAGATAATGTTTATAAATTCAAGGCATTCAATAGGTTATCACTCACCACAATGATATTTATTAATTTATCAAAAATAAGTACTTTAGTTCATCAATATTTAAATTCTGTGAGCAGAGGTGGATCAGTGTTCACGAGTGTCACCTTTGAAATAAAAGGTACAGGTCCAATCCTGACCATGGGCGACTCAAGTAATGAGTTTTTAACTTAGTCAAATTAAACCACTCCCTGCATACATCGAAGACCATGTTATACTGTCATTCCCAGACATTGTCATCACATTGATGATAACAGTCATTAGTAGCTCTTCAATGTGTCAGCATGTATAACTGAAAGTCAGATTCACTCAACCTGTAAAACATATTGTCTCTCTCACAAAGTGTTCTACAGGTTGCGTGAGTCGGACGTACCACAGCAATGGAGTGATTAAAACCTGACCCAACCACCTTTTTTTTTTCAGAACATTTCAAACTAAATTGTAGGCATAGTTATCATTGAAATCAAAACCGCGACACTGGGCTGTGGATATACTGTAATACTTGTAATAATAATCCATATTATGCTTGTATAAATATTGTATTCTTTCTAGTTTAAGTTTTAAGAAATCGGAATCTTAACTCTGGCTTCCCAATTTATATAAGAAAATTTACTATATGTAAGAAAAATTAGATATGTTTAAAGAAATATAGATTGACATAAACTCAGTACTAGAAATAAAAATAAACTGTGTTTATTTGTTACTCAACTATGCTAAGTTTAAATTCATTTAGAGGGTACTGTGTGCGCATGTTCAATAGGGTCCTTGTAAATATACCAGGTTTACCCTTAGATAAATTTAAATTATTAAATAATTACACAGTAATAAAGGGTATTACACAATTTCCGAATATTTAGAAGACAAATATCCATGGCATGAGTGGCTCGACTTCTTATTGGGCCGTTTCGTTCATCAATGGTTTTATGTTTATTTTGACTATACATGATGAAATTATAAAAGAGCTACACTAGTTACTTGTTCATTCTTCTTGAAGGAAACCTACCTTCTGAAGGAATGGTAAAGTGTAAATTCACAAAAAATTATGACGTAATTCTGTAACAACTAAGTAAACATATAGTCTTGTTATGAATTTTTTTATAGCATAGTCAAGGGATAAATGAGCAGGTGAGCCATCAGAGGGTAGATTGACACAGCCGCCCATAGACATCAGCAACCCTAGAAAACTTACCAGTGCGTTGCCGTTCTCTCGGGAGGGAATAGGATATCTAATAGAGAGGGATCGGGAAGGAGGAAGGGGGAGAGGGAAAGTAGGCTACCAGAACTCTTTCACTATGCAAAAACAAACAGTGGAACCTGTTACTATATGTATGTATTCTGTGAGAATGTGGTATTTCACTGGTCAAGCTGGTCCATTATTGTTCTATAGCCAAGTTGGCCACAGTATGGTTTTACTACAGTAAAAAATGTAGTATTTACTTTTGAATTATATAGATATATACATATATACATACACACGCATACATATATGTATGTATGTGTGTGTGTGTGTGTGTTTGTGCATATAGAGAGAGAGTGTGTGTGTATACATATATATATATATATATATATATATATATATATATATATATATATATATATATATATATATATATATACCATAAATAATATTTCAGGTGTGACTGCAATTGAAGATAAACTTCAGGATGGGGTGCCAGAGACTATAGCAAATCTCAGTATGGCTGGAATTAAAATCTGGGTGTTAACGGGTGATAAGCAAGGTAAATCTGCTGGTATAATGAGAACAACAACTTACCAATATTGAAGATATATTGTAGTATTGAATATTTAATTTTTACCTCATTATCAAATACGAATTTATATTAATACAATACATTACTATAAAATATACAGTGATGAGATAACCCAAAAAAGGAAAAATATTCTTTTGCCTCGGCTGCGTCGTATATAAGATTGTACAATTATTATTTAATTGTACTTGCTCAAATGTTTTAGTAACTTAGTTGAAAATATTGTTCTTTTCATTATAATAGATTCTTTAGAAAATTGTTGTTTGTATTGTAAATAAATGGGCACTTCACTATATTAGAATGGATTAATACAAATATGCTATTTATACATTGTAAATAACTGCCTCTTGCTATTTCTTTCAGATTCAATTTATTTCGCTTGACAAAAAAATAGCATTTTTTTTTATATTTTGATTGTTTTCCTAATGTCTAATAACACATCTAATTACTATATTTTTATGTGCAAATCATTCTTCTACTTTCATAGAAACGGCAATAAACATCGGATATTCATGCCAGTTACTCACAGACGACATGGCAGAGGTATTTGTCATCGACGGTAGTACGCATGATGAAGTCGAGCGACAGTTGGCCAAATGTCGTGACTCAATAAGGATAGTTAACACATATTTGCCTTCTGGTGAGAATAAAAATATTTTTTTTCAATATGTTCATATTCAGTCATAATTGTGCTAGCTTTTCGCTCGCAATTTCGCCCACGTGCTCAAAAAAATATTACTTATAGTATTCATTTCTTGGTTCCAATCCTAATCCCACTCTTGTTATTTATAAAAAATCACTTATACTTATGAATATTGGCAACTACATATTTAAATTTTGCTTTACAACCCAATAAAAATCTAATAACCTATGTCGTAATAACATATCTTATAACATTTATTGTCAATTGCTTTATACGTTTCGGAAATATTTTTTAGGAAATAAACATTATTCCAAATTCATTTTTGGTAGCCAAGCTAATTCATGTCAGTTTTAATCCTAATTGGTTTAGTAGTATAATCATAAAAGCATACCTTAGCCAATATCATATTTATAATATCTATTGGATTATACAGAATTAGTGTTGCTATATTAAGAATGCTTTTCAAAATTTTAATTAAGATATTTCACAAAAATGTATACCTATATTACATACAAAAATTTATTTGGCTATTTATTATTTAATCACATTTAAACAATTTAATGGTATTTAATAAACTTAGCATAACAATTATATCCTTAAATAAGACTTAGGATTTTTAAGCAATAAAGAATTGTGTGGCTCACAAAATACTGACTAGCATGACTAGCTTTTTTAAAATATGTAATTGTATTTAATTAAACTTATTCCAGTCACAGCTTATTTTAGTTAATAGAGATTGAAATATTAATTTCACTATGATTAATTAAGCTTTGGCAGCAAAATACATTTGGGGATAAAGTTTGATGGTGTTTCTTCGATTGTTTTTCTTGGAATTATATAATGTCGCAATACTTCACAGGTACAGCACAACGTAAATCGGATACCGACACAGCTAACGGCGTAACATCCTTAACGAAACCTTCGCCGAATCGTACAGCGAACGTGCAACTAAACACTCCCGCCATCTCCGTAGTTACATTTAGGTGGGAACATAACACACACCCCAACGTAGCATACGACAGGTAGAGAGACAAAGAGCTACACAATATGTTCATCTGCTCATCTCACTGTTACGTCTATGCTATCTTTATCTATTCTCCATATCATAGACTAAACTAGTTGCTACTATGTTGTTTACTAGTGATGCCTTATAACCAAACAATTTGTAATCTGCTCCTTTGATGTTATGGTATGTTACAGTGCTTTTTCGCATTTATTTTTGTAAAGGTACTTATATCTATCATAATGCCGTGTAAATGTTTCTTGTTGTGTGTCATCTTATGTCTATGGATCTTTATGCTTTGGTGGTTGCGAAAATGTGCCTTCCATTTGTAGAATGGCTTTTGAGGCATTAAATTTTGTACTTTTTTAAGAAATTATATTGTATTTTAATGGGCTTTATGCTATTGTAGTTATAATGGACTTTGTTGTCATGTAGAAATAAAGTATAATTTTCTTTGTTATTTTATTTAAGATTAATTATTGAACCAAATAAATTAAATTTAAAATAGATATGTTCTATTTATTGAATTTCAATGTAAGAACTTGTTTATGGAACACCACCAAAATATAATGTACTCTCCCCTAACTTCATTTCTCTGGGTGTGGCACCTGTTTCATTTTCTTAGAACACATCGTCGAGTGCTCTTTTTCTCTCTAACCTGTATTTTATTATTTTCCTAACAATATATTATCAAATATTTGTAATAGAAGACACCCTTTGTATTTCTTACAAAAATCTATACACACCCTAGTGTAACAAAAATAGTAATTCTTTCCGATAACATTATTCACGTGTGATGTTTTTGACTAATCTATGAATGATATGAATCTCAAATACATTTATGATTTAAGTTGTTTGTCGTTATGTCACTTAAATTCCCTATTAAATATTTTATTGTTATAATGTTTATTAAAATTATTAGGTGTAGCTTCATAAAATGGTGTCAAATTAAACAAGAGAAATGTGTTTGTGTAAATATTAAAATTTTGCTAGTAAGTATAATTGTGGATTATATCATATTTCAGTAATGAATGCAATATGGGCGGAGCACCAGCCAGCTCTGATACTCACGAACCAACAAACGACGATACCAATGGCTTTGCTATAGTAGTTAATGGGCACTCGTTAGTGCACTGTTTGCATCCTAAATTGGAAGAAAAGTAAGTCAGTCTATTTGTATTATCGAAAAAAATAGTCAACAGCTATATGTAATATGAAATGTCCAACAATTACATACTCTAAAATTTGCCAATGTTTGAAAGAATAATGGCTATTTTTTGCATCAAAGATAAGGAATACATTGCATACTTGATAAACAATCAAAATTACCATAAAAAAAAAAACGAATAAATTGTACTTCTTGCAAAGTAACTGGAAAATAGTGATACAATGATGATGTTACTGCAAGTTCTGCTATGAAATAATTTCCCTTTATTAATAAACAAAACTGAATCTTTTTTCTAAAAGTATAACAATTGTTACTTATTTTTAACAAGTCACTAAATATTTTAAGGTTCAAATTATTAACTGAAAGACATTGTAAAGGATTGATTGCCAATACAAATATTTGTATGTGGCCAGCTTCATAAAAATGTTTGTATTATTTGTTAGTACAAGGGGAATGGGCGTGACTTATTACCCGAAATATATAGAATGATCATTATAGGCAGATAATAAGATCATAATAAACAAATCGCATCGCTCTACGTCACAAACATAAACCATAGACCTGTGGCAAAAAATTGATTAATAATTCATCAAAGTCCATCACTCCTCACTCTTCTGCAGGGGTATATCCTTCTCTAATCTTTAATCAGGCCTGATAACGTGCCGTCAATCGATAAATGGTTAAGTCCTTCACATTAATTTACCGGGTTGGGGATTGATACTTTATCACTGATATTTTAAAATAATTTGTTTAATAGTTGATGATAATAGTAATCCAATAGAGACCAGAATGATATAGGGAAATTGTTATTCAACAAGAACAATATAACGTTTATTAATTGCAATTGCAATTTTTGTAATGATATCTTTTATTTTTATTCTCTGTAAATATATGTATAGATTATTCATATATTACACTGTTCTTAAACTGGGATTCCTTGTAGTGATAATATAAGGAATACTTGTATTATTTTATTTAGATTATAATATTCATAAGAGTATGAGCAATGTGACAATATTCACAAACACATTGCTTTAGTCTTATAATGTTGCACAAACTTACAAGTCGAACCTAGAACCTCACTTGTCACTGTCGGTTGTGTACCAATTGTGCAATAAGGCTAATTTCTTCTCATGCAAAAGCGTGTTATTTTATTTGTTATCAGTTACTTATTAAAATTTACTCAATGAAATAAGTAGAATGCTTCAGCATATCAAAATATTATT
Source organism: Eumeta japonica (assembly GCA_005406025.1). Classification (NCBI taxonomy): domain Eukaryota; kingdom Metazoa; phylum Arthropoda; class Insecta; order Lepidoptera; family Psychidae; genus Eumeta; species Eumeta japonica. The sequence goes on from BGZK01000248.1 coordinate 419,388, forward strand.
TGCCTCAGACAAGGTAACAAGTTTATTGCTTCTAAATTCAAATGGTTTCTCTGCTTTTATTTGTTTAATAATCACACACTCCGAAAGTGTCATATAAGCCAAGTTGTTCATTTGCTAACAGTTGGAGAAAATGTACTTTAGCTTTGCATTATATTATTATTTAGAGCACATATATAGTCATTATAAAAACTTAGTAAAAGAAAAATTTTCTAATGGTAATATTTTTTATAATTTTCATTATGTATTATCAATAACATTTGCATAATATATTAACAGAATAGCATGACCTGTGACAATAAAACTTTAAAATATAATTCAATAATAAATAATAATGCTTAGGTGTGCTAAAGAATTACATATTACTTAAAAATTTGATATAACTGCTTAGAAAAAAGGCCCTACAATGTGTTCATCACAGGTGACAATGTTTTTATACTTAAAATGAAAACAAATAAAAAGAATGTTTTACGAAAATAACATCTGTTGTATTTTTTTAACTATTTTCGCTTATGATTGTAATACAAAACTTTGTATTTTTTTAAGTGTTATTTTGAAATATGTAGATGTGAAGTATTTTGGCATATAATACAACTTTTTAATTGAACATAAAAAGCAATTAATTACGAGTGTAAGAAATTAAATATATATTAATATAAATTTGACAATTACAAATCTCTTACTTTCTCTGAAAATAATGTTTGTTAAATTTTGATCACTTTGACTAAGTTGTGATGTTCCTAACTGATTCATGTGTCTTAGGTTTATATTTGTAGGGACCAGGCTCGAAAATAAACACTTAGATAAAATATATTAATGCTAATTCAAATTTTTACATCCAGATTTTTAGATGTAGTTATGCAGTGTAGATCCGTCATATGTTGTCGTGTCACACCGCTTCAGAAAGCGATGGTGGTAGAACTTATAAAGAAAAGCAGGAAAGCAGTCACTTTGGCCATAGGTGACGGTGCCAATGACGTGTCTATGATAAAAGGTATGTTGTAATTTATGTTATAAAACATGTTATTAAAATAATTACTAATAGTGGTGTGTTTCAAACTTTCGTTTGCAATAATTAACTGCTAACTGTTAAAGTTAAAAGCTAAATACGTCATAATATGTTGTTTCAACTTCACAATGGACAGTCGACTGATAACCTTAGAGTTAATGTCGGAGGTGCTTGGGGCCACCTCCAAATATTAGTTAACTTTCAAATTCGCCATTTTGGCATTTGTGACATTAACGGAATATACATAGTTGGTATATCTTAATTTTAATTTGATTAGTAATAGAAAATAAACGGAACCTTTCTTCGCAATCGATTTCGTAAACTTGCGACATTTACGAAATTAAAAATCATATATTAAGCGCTTATCGTAACTGACAGCAACTTGTCAGTTAATATTTAACTTTTGCAAGCGATTTTTTGAAGCGATATAATTTGACAGTTTTTAGAAGTGTTAAAGCAAACATCAATATTAGTGAGGTAGCTTGTGTGCTAGGTGATGCAGAATTGATTTTTAATTTGTGTTTTTTTTATGTACATATATTGGAGGTAAATATTTGTAACTTCTTATTTTGTCAAATTGATTTTTACTTTTCTAGTATATTTTTCACATGTAAAGAAATAAATGTTTGCGTTTATTGTCATATGTAACCAATAATATAAATGCAAAACAAATTAGCTAAGTGTTCATTGGACTCACATGGAAAGGGTTTTTAAAAAACTAGGTACAAAATATTAACGTAGGGTACAATTTTAAGCCAATTTATTCATATAACTGAATTGCTATTACTAGTTACTAGACCGATTGAAATTTCAGTCCTAAAGCAATTTATTTTAAAACTTTTTTGTATGAATATTTCTCGTTTGCCATGGGAATTCAAAGTCCATCATTATAGACCTGTTTTTTTTTTGTTACATAATTGAACAATCATTTGACTCTATATACCTACCAAATTGTATGTTTTTTCGTGTATTAGATTCAGCGAAAATAGGCTGTCACCGACAAACACCTATGAGAGAGCATTCAATTTTTAATTGAGTCTTTGGAACCATAACTAAAACAATAAAATTCACTTAGTTTAGCTTAAAAACTACCCTAATAGGCCTTTAAAGCCTCATTATCTAGTAAGAGTATAAGAATACAATTACTCTAGTTCTTCCTTTTACCATTTTGCCAATGAATCTGTGTTGTTTTGTAAACAGACCGATGCCAAACACTCCAGTTTATGTGCACTTATGCATTTATCTCGGAGACATGGCACTTACAGCATCCATCATATTATCGGACACAGAATCTACATAGAATTCACCAACATATAATACAACAGCTTATATGACACACATAATTTATTACGTAAGATGACAAATTGGAAATATCGATTTTTTTCAGAAAATACAAAACATGTATAAGTAATCTTTCGTGAACTGATTCATGTTATTGACTTTAATTTGTCAGTTACCGTTGATTTATTAACTTTTATAACAGAATATATCAATGATACTTCTTTCAAATGGAGTTTGACATTTTACATTGAAGTGTGGCTAATTTAAATCCTCAATTTTTCTATGTAGATTAATCCATACAAACACTTCAAAATGCCAATCGATTTTTGACCACGATCCTAATTTAAATTGTATTTTAAAGGAAAAATCTTACTACCTTTAAAAATGGGCAAAAGCGTGTATATTGCAGTTGCATTGGTATTGCAGTACCGCGGTATGCGCAGATTTCAGGGCTCTACGCTTCATCACATTAATAGATTCACTGCATCACCTTAAACAATAAGATTTCTGAGCAATGAACAAAAAGGACTATGAATTCATAAAACATACAACTACTTAAAAAGATGTAATAAATCATGTTGTATATATATATATTTTACGTACACAGTAATTTTTGAAATTGTTCAACAGCGGCTCATATCGGTGTCGGCATATCGGGACAGGAAGGCATGCAGGCTGTATTAGCATCAGACTATTCAATTGCGCAATTCCGTTTCCTGCAAAGACTACTGTTGGTGCACGGCCGATGGTCATATTACAGGATGTGTAAATTCTTGAGATATTTCTTCTACAAGAATTTTGCTTTCACAGTATGCCACTTTTGGTTTGCGTTCTTCTGTGGATTCAGCGCACAGGTACTATGAGAATAGTCGTCACTCCAAGACGATTGATTATTTTTTTTTAATTATTATTATAATTAAATCCTTTTTTTATTCAAGTAACACTGCAGTGACATTATTTTAAAATAATCACAAGAATAATCAAAATGTGATAAAATTCCAATTAAAGAAGGTATTAGCAAACTACGACGTCGTTGTCGTAAATGCAGTCATTGCCCTGCCATTATTTTTCAAAAAAATAAATTGCAAAATATTTGTGGTCTCTTCCAGTTCATTGTTGTTTTAACCTATTTTAATTTTCATTTCACTTTTATTAACATATCAGTCGACTGACATATCACATAATACATTTCATCGACTTCTATAATACTTTTGGTAACAGTCAAATACCATATTATTTAGTACTAAGAAAATAATTCATAATCAACGGACTATGCTCATTCACATCACAATTATTTTTTCTAAAATCACATATTAATTAATAACAGTCAGCATGACCAATTACTGAGCATCTTCAATATTTAAAACTTTATGTTATTCAAAGGCATACACATGGTAATGGTTAAGAGATTAGAATTCCAAACTGAATGTCAATTACTAAAACAATTTACCATTTCATTTTTTTTTTCTTTTTAATTAACTGAATTGTGACACAGTTATTACAAAAATATAGTATTTTTTATGGTAGGTCACACCAAAAGCATGAAGGTAATTCAGTAAAGTAATCCATAAGATTTGACATTATTATACATTTTCTTTTTTTATTGAAATCTTATTGATTATGTTTACGAATCACGTTTTTATCTTTGGTGCAACCTGCCGTTAGTGTTTAAGTCTAATAAGTATTTTAATTTTCTTTTCAGACTGTATTTGATGAGATGTTCATATCGGTATACAACCTCTTCTATACGTCACTACCCGTGTTGGCACTAGGCGTCTTCGAACAAGATGTATCTGACATGACTTCGTTGCAATACCCGAAGTTGTATGCGCCCGGACACACTAGCCAGTTATTCAATAAGACCGAATTCATAAAATCGACCTTACACGGGTGCTTTACGTCATTGGTGTTATTCCTCATACCTTATGGTAACTTTTTTTTTAAATGCTAATTTGCTATTGTTTAAATTGCTACGTGCACACGATTTATATTATTTTACAAGGTAATATAATGCAGAGATGGAACACTACAGAGATTTAAGTGTCTGCTGTCATTTTTAATATGTTCTTATGTCGTCTTTAATATGTTATTTTTGTTGCTTATGACTTAATTATTCATTAGTCTGGTCACATTTTGTATCCGATTTTTATAGAAGCTACTAAGATGTATAAAACTACAAAATTTCGATTGTATTCGATTCAATTAATTACAAAATGAAAAAAGAGATGAAATATTTCAAAATTTTACATTTCGTAACATCTAATTTTGTAATATTACATTTCATAACTTTTTGTTCCGATTTTTGTTCTTTAATGTATTTTTTATAATATATAGGTAAATGATTGAAATGTGGACAATCATCTTAAAAATTTCGCATAGACTTAATCTATAGGTAATTAACTTTTGAACACGTTTTCAAAGCTGACTTGGCTCTATATTTTTCCAACACTGTCTTTCTCTAAGTTCGTTGCTCATCCCGCTACAAAGCCGGTGCTATTCTAAATTTTTCTGATCCATGGCTGCACTCTTAATTCCGATTTATTTTTGCGTTCTCGATTACAAAGCTGATCCCAGGCTGGATTCTTCTAACTCCCCTTTTAGAATTTCATTATAGCGAAATTATCACTGTTTATGGTTTAAATAATAGAACCTTCAATTATCCGATCATTTTCATTGTATAACCTGAACAATGTTAAAACATAGAAAAAACCGGCCAAGGATGGAGTCCTGCGTTCAGGGTTCTGTACCAATCTATGAAGCTGAATTAACTTTGCGATTGCAATATTAAAACAGGTATCACATCATTCCTTATAAACTTGAAAGACATATTTAATCCAAAATATCATCGGCACACGAATACGTTTCAATGGTAGACACATAATGAACTAAAATTAACATGCGCGCCCATATGACTTGGTGATTTGTTTTCCAGGTACATATAAAGATGGCTTGGCACCCGATGGCAAGATCTTGTCAGATCATATGTTACTAGGCAGCGTTGTCGCAACCATACTTATTTTTGACAACACAACCCAGGTATTTGTTTATTTAGTGTTTAATAAAGAGTATTATTATATGGCGCCTTTATATTTGCGCATATGCCACAACGCTTTTTTTTTCAGAAACAGTTTCGTCTAGAAAATCCTAGATTTATATAGTATATAGTGAAAAAATTTAGCAAAAAATGTATTTTTTTATAAGTTGTTCCAGAGTTGGAAGTGAAATAGTATATGTTGAAGTATCTGTATATGTTATATACGTATGTGCCTTAAATCATAATCAAAATTATTTCAGTTTTACTTCCATGTATATAGTAGAAATATACATTTACGAGACATACTCACTCTGAGTTAGAGGATTCAGGTCAAAGCAGCATTCATTCCTCCTAACCCTTAAGGATTTTTATGTATTTTGATGCGCTGAATCCAAATCGGACGTTAGTTTGGCTTGTACACTCACCAACTTAGAGTAAATTGTGGAAAAACGCTAAAAATAGCAAAAAATCGTAAAAAAAATTATATTATTAGACTTGTTTTGTCACGTTTGTGGGGCATTTAATTCAAAAAATATCATAGATCGTTATCTGATGAATTAAAAAAGAATTATGAAAAATGTTTTGGTATCCAAATTACTAATTTAGGTACAATTTTCACTATCCAATTTACTAATTTGGATATGGCCTGGGTTCCACATATGGCTTGTAGCCGTTGTACAATGATGTTAACTCAATAGGAAAAAACCAAAAGCAGGAAAACTTGAAAATACATAGATTTTTATTACATAGATGGGTCTTTTTTATTTTGTGTGCCGATGTAATTATTTTTGTTTATAAAAAATCTTTGTTTTCCATAGCAGTCGTTGCCCACAAAATATTATGTTTAAAATGCATTTTATTACGTATTTCCATATTGCATTTCATTATTATATATTATTACTGTCATAAATTTAGATCGCCTTGGACACAACATATTGGACTGTATTTAATCACATCACAATATGGGGCTCGCTAGTTTCGTACTTCGTACTAGACTATTTCTACAACTACGCGATCGGCGGACGGTACGTGGGCTCGCTCACGGTCGCTCTCACTCAAGCAACGTTCTGGTTCACCGCAGTCCTTACGGTTAGTATGATCGATATCTTATAAATATGGACATCTTTATGGACAGTCTATTTTTATGAAACTCAGACATTTTATCAAGTTTGAAGTATTTAATCAATAAAGATCTATAGATTTGTACAACTAATCTATAATGATACTGTAAAGGAAATTCAAAACTTTGTACAATAGTAAAGTATCTTACTTAGGTTATCCGTATTTTATTTGTATAGTCTTTTTTACATTTCACCTTGTTCCATTTTAAATAAATAAGTTTTGGTGAAGGTAGTAAGGAAAATGTTTCTTTTATTGCACTATACATATACAACAAGAGGTTGTTCCAAAATCAGTAGTATTTAATTTGAATTTTTGACTTTTAAACCTAACATTTCACATGACATTTGCTAAGTTCACTTTTAGCAAAAAATTCTCTTATTTCAAACTAGTCGAGATCTTAATCTAGCCTCTGAACTCCTCATACTTTTTCAATCACAATGTATTTTAAATGCATTAAAAGCTGTTAATAAATATAGCTAGGAGAGTTATTACCTCATATCTGGTCAAGGCTATTTGTTATTAAAAATTGTTTAATTAACTTTATAAGGGCACTCTTTTTCTACGAGAATATATTATCAATCAAAACAAAATACTTGTCGTGCATTCTATGTTACATTCAGAAACTAATTGATTTAAATCAATAATATAGTTCGGAAATGAACAATTTTTTATAAAATCGATACTGAAATCCGCGCCACTTGGTCAATTCTGCCGAAGCGCCTTTATCTAGAATATATACTAAATACGTATACGAAATTAATTATATATATATGTATATATTACTAAAAAATGTTACTAAACTATCACAGCTTTCTGAGCATTTATTTTCCAGAAATTAATCTTGTAAAATAATACCAGATGATAATCCTGATGGTACCGGTGGTATCATGGCGTCTGGCATGCAGCGAGACTCGCCCCACGCTAGCGGAGCGATTACGCGCTCGCCAGCGCTGGCGCACAGGCCGCGGGGGCGCACCCACGCCCACAACACCTTCGGCGCGCCGTGCACGCCGTTCCGTACGTTCGGGATATGCATTTGCGCACCAGGAGGGTTTCGGCCGCCTCATTACCTCGGGCAAAATCATGCGTCGCATCCCACATGCGGACGCTGCGTTGTCAGCTCTCGCGTCGCTACCGGGAAAGTTCCACCCAAGGCCAGCCTCACCAGTCTCTACGCCGCCCTCGCCGCGCGCGCCCAAGCAAGACCTGGACTCGGTCGATCTGTGAGCGCGCAGTACTTAAACTTCTGGAACAAGTGCTTGGTCCCCGATTTTTGTAACGTATACCGTGTCTTAGGAATACAATGACAGTTGAACATTTTGTAACATTACATTTGAGGTATATTTTAAAAAATTGGATATCGAAACTCGATGACTTGAAATCGAGTGGCATTAAGTGTTTTCTAATTCCAATTAGTTTCTTTTTTTTTCTTGAATTTATTCTTCAGTGAATATGTTTGCCATTTAAAACTACAGACAGCAAATTATTCAACAGTGCCTGTTAATGTGTAAGTGAGTTTTTACTTCAATTCATAAGTTTCAACGTAAAATAAGCTATGAACTTTTTAATAATTGTAATATAAATTATCTAAAAGAACCTGATTATTTGTAAGAAACAATTTTTCATTATATTTTGTTATTACGAAATTCATCACAAAATTTCATTTCACATCATATCTTGCGTCTTTACATTGTATTAGTTTGATCTCAAGTCTCGAGGAGGGAAATGTTTCATGAGAAATATACATCTAACAAACATGAACTGAAAAGTATGTAAAAGGCTTTACTATGACTGGCAAAACTTAGAAGCTAGTGTTATGGCGGGGTGCCCCAGTGCGGTGGCGTAGGACCGCATTTGTAATCTATCATCTCCACTATCAGTAGGTATTTCTTTACAAAAGACGAATGTACAATGTAAGATCAAATAATGTTTGTAAATATTTAAATGCAAGTTACAAACGAACCATAATTTTTTAAACAGACGGCATAATGTCGTCGAAACTCATATTGTGATAATGTTAATAGGTTTAAAAAATCGTACTATATTATTACCTATATTAAATTATATTTGTTGAAGGAGAATATATATTGATAGATATTTATTATGGTACATACTAAGATTACTCTTTTATATTGAAAAAAGTATAGTTATTCACATTCATTTTTTTTTTTAGTAATAAAAATAGACCTTATTTTATTAATAATCGTTAAATACACCACAATTTCACAACAATCATACCGAAATAAAATGAAAGACATCGTCCATTGATTGCGACGCAGAAAGCAGTATTAGTGAGAAGTTTTCTACTTGTGACATATTTATGTTTATTTTTTACGCTTATCTAAACATGTAATTATTTTCTTTTAGAATTTTTAGATCTTTTGCCCTAATACTTAATGTATAATTTTAATTTTGAATGTGAAATTGTCAAGTATTAACATAATGATTAATATTTTATTTGTCATTGTTTGTATTATACCTGCAACCGATATGTTGAAACGACTAACTAAAAATTTTTTAAACATTTTTGATCAGCAAAGTAATTGTGTGTCCAAGTCCTGGCGAAATTTGCATTTAAATTGATTACTATTTTGACTTTCCACATGGAGTAGAAATGCCACATATGGAAAATACTCATTATGTTATTTATACTTATGGCTTTTAAGAATGCAGAAATAAGTAAAATGCAATGATTATGTACGATTCTCGCCAAATTTCTTTACTAGTGTCATAACGCTATAGAATGCATTCAGGAAAATATGGAAGAAAATGTGGAGACCTTGTTGGCATTTACATGATAATATCTGTGTAATTATTGGAATATGTCTAACTCCACATCAGCAAAATTATTTAATGCCTATTGTACAATCGTAAAAATGAAACTTCCTACTTATTACCGGCCTATGGCATTCCCCGAGCTGTAAGTGCAGATATTTTTTTAATTCAGTCAAAGCTTTCATTGTGAATATATGCCTTATTAAATCATTCATATCAAATGTAATTTAAAATAGTATGTTAAAACTTGTAGAGATATTTGAAATATGAAAATTTATTTCAAATAATTGTAATTAACTTACAAATACTTGAAATAAATTTTCATATTTTGGATGATTCTTTGAATGTGTTTTGTGAAAATGTTTTATAAAATTATAAGTTGAACTGAACAAAATTGAACTAGATGTAATTTTATAATATTTCAATTAAGTGCCAAAATAAGCACTGTACTTAATTGATTTATAAAATTAACATTTTTTATAAGTTATTCAAATTAATAAAATGCTTATTAATTTGTTAAATACATTGTAACTCATATCTCACATAAAATCTGTTTAATGCTTATAAATATTATTTTACATGGCTAAGCAGATGTGAATAATGTTTAATTCTATCTACTTGATAACAAATCTCTTTATTCTGTGATATTTCGAAATTATTGCTTTTGAAAGATTGCTAATTGCGGCATTTAAACTCCATTGGAAAATTAGAATTTGTTTTATAATCCATTTTTTTAATAAATATATAATTCATACAAAATATATTATTTGTTTTTAATTTTGTATAATAGTCCTGTTATACCTCAATGGTTGTAACAATCTTCCAAATGAAAGGAATTAAGTTCAGCTATTTCAGAATATGTATGTGTATATACTTCATGTTCTTTATATAACATATTTCCACAAATTCTCTTATTTTAAAATTGAATCATTAGACTCTAATCAGAAACTAAATTGATCATTGGCCGCTGGTTTCAGAAGTTTCTATATTGATCAAAGCGAAATTCTTATTTACTTTCGACACAAACAAAAATGCTTATCTTGAATTGTTTATTGTTTTCTTTAAATGGCATACATGTATAAACAGCCCCCAACCCGCCTAGACCACTGAGGTGAGCTCGAGGTCCAAAATCCAGCAATCCCAAATAAATTGTGAGTGTGCTTTGGCATTGAGGTGGTTAAATCTGATACGAAAACATAGGCATAAAAAAATAATTGACAAAGCCATCACTAATATTCATATGTAAAAAAGTGAACATTTAGATAATATCAAAGACTTATAAAATAGTGTACATATCAGATAAATAATATTTAAGTGGGAATTATATTGTCATTGATAGATCATGCAGATGATCACAATGGATGACAACTTTCTTTTTTAACTGAAAAGCAATTAAAATAATTCTTTCATGTAGCAGTGTAATATCCAAAAGCATATTTTTTATGTCTCATTTAATTAAAAAGCAATTTTTATAGATCAATGTATATAGGAATATATCATTCTTCTGGATTTTCCATTAAAATATAGCTACAAATATTCTTCATTATTTTATTATTTTTTAAACAATTTATAAATTGTTTAAAATTACTAATATAAAATTAATAATAAATTCTTAGAAATATGTGTTTGTAAGAAAAATTGTCATCATCATTAGAGAGACAATGTCTATTTAAAAAATTGTTATAGGTATCGAAGAACTTTAATACCTTGGTATCTAAATTACTTTTTTCCTGTATACTAGTTCGGTCACGTTAGCTCAAAAAATTACAACAATTCGCACAGAGCTAAAAATTGGTACGAATGTTGAAAACACCATTATAAAAGCCCCCCCTCATTCTTATATCTGCAGAAAACTTTTTAGGTATATACATAGTCGAAATTCGCAAAAATATTTTTAATAGCATTTTTCAAGAAAACTAAGTTTTATCATAAAAATAGGTCAAACAAATGTTGTAGAGCCTAAAATTATCTATAAAAAATGTTCTGTTTTATAATTTTTTTCTTAAGAATCGCCTTTTTTTAGATATAGCTATTCAAAAAGTTAAAAAGTTCCATAATATGCATGAATACGCCACAAGTTTGTCAGTTGCCTTTATATACATCATTGTAACCATAATACAAGTAAAAATATCGGTTCTCTGCACATCAACATACATAATATTAACTAACCCCTTGAATGTCCATGTCGTCGAATTACAATAACTTTATCTTCTGATGTCATTTTTAATGAATTTATAACAATTTCCACAAACAAACGAATTTCTTACAAATACTCAGAACAAATCTCGATTAATTTCAATGTTGAGAGAAAAATTTGCCACTGAAAATAGTTTTGTAAAACAAGGTGGTAATGACTGATGAATTGAAACAGTTATTTAACTCGATAAATATAATTATTATTGTTGATAAGGATGATGATTTGTTACTATTATTTACAGTTCGAACTTATTTATAATAATTATTAAATTATATGTACTTATTATTAATTTATTTAACTCACATTTCGAGGCTTTAGACAATAACTTCTAAACCTATGTATACCGAATTTCGTGATGCCTTTGATAAGGTAGATCACATGTTGCTTCCTAAAAAAAATACTTTTCACACAATCAGAGGCTACCTATAACGTTGTTTTAAGTCGTACATTATCAATAGAACACAAACAGTTGTAATAAATGGATTTTAATTTGATACAGTAATTATAAGTTCCGGTGTTCCTCAAGGTTTCATTTTGATACCATAACTATTTATACTATGTATAAACGATATTAACACTTGTTTCAATCATTGTAACTTCCTTCTGTAGACAGAGGATGTTAAAATTTGTCATTAAGAATAACAACCATTACGTTCTGTTTCAGCTAAATTTAAACAGATTTCTAATTACTAAATGCGCCACAAATTTCAATTAGTTATAAACAAAGGCAAATTTACGCTAATTATTGTAACCTTGAATATCTTTTTTAAACCGATTAATACAGAATAGTTATGTTTATGTAAAATCTACTGCAACGAGGTATAAACCGACTACATACTTCAATAAGTAACAAATTTGAACATTCTAAATTGGATTTTAGAATGGTTTATGAAAAATATGATAGAAAATAAAACCCCTATAAATCAAAAAAGAGAAATAAATGAAAAAAAATGTGAGCCGTCACGGGACGCCTGGCTGATGTGAAACATCGAGTTTGTACAAGTAAAATGCCTTAAAGACAAGATTACGACAGGAATTAAATGTAGCATAATGGAATAATTAAATATGACGAATTTTTACAGAAAATGATAACTATTTAATAAACATTCATTTTCATTAAATACAAAAATTCAATATTAATTTCAAGTTGCCACAACTTAATTCATTTCATCTGTGATTTCAGTAATAATTACATTCGATGTTTCCTCTAACGGAATTACTGCAGGGTTCTCAACTTAGGGGTTTTCCCCCAAATTTAGGGGGAAAAAAAGTGGAATGGGATTTTTTTGGGGTGTTATATTTTTAGAGACTTTTATTACTTAAAACATATATTTTTTATTTCAAATTAATCAAAATAAAGGTGTATAGGCTCTGGAATAATCCAATCTAGCGATTCATATTTATTTTTATACATTCCGCCTTAGTGCCATCTAGTGCGATTGCTTGTTAAAAAGAGTGCAGAGCTGAAAAAAACGCGACGCCAATTCTAGCATGTGTCTAACACAATTACGCTGTACTATTCACACTGCAACGGAATGGTGGATCATGCACAACATTTCAACCGTGAAAATGTTGAAATTATTTAATGTCAACATGTATAATTATAAAGTCAGAATCTGAAAAAAATGACTTGTCACTTGAAGTTTTTGAAAATTTATGAATAAAGAATTTTAAAAAATGATTTTGCTGAATCAAATCATTTATTGATTATTTGAAATGTATTATTTGTTTAATAGTTCTTTATTATTTATTTTAAATGTATTATTTATTTAAAAATATTTAATTATTCATTTTATAAATAAATTAATTTTTTAAGGGGAATCCTTAGTAATTGTGGGGATTTTAGAGGTTTTTGATTAGGGCTTTTGGGAGATAGGTTTTTAAGGGTTGGGAACACTGTATTACTGTGACAATTGCTTGCCACAGTAATAATTAATGAAATTAATAATTGAATATTAATAATCAATTATTAATCAAAAATACAATAATATTAATCAAAATGTAGTAATATGTATAGCGTGGCGACAGGTCGCTACTATACTATAAATATATACAGCCTATACTATAAATATTAGTGTGTTACCTAGTGTGATGTGAAATATCTGTAGGAGCAGGGTAAACTGGATTGTTGGCAGAGTGCTATAAATAGATAGTAGAGTGAACTGTGTGGTACATCAAAATAATTCTTCAGCCGTTCCACATGACGACCATGATCTTTATGGTAGTGGAAATAATGTCATTCATAACCTCATTATTTTCACTTACGCCGAGCTCACAACCCATCTGTCTAGATGGGTCCAAGTGGCGCAATTTTTAAAAGTTAAAGATGCGACAGAAAAAAAATACTTATTTTAGTACAAGCTTTAGTTTCTCCAGCAGATTTTGGACATGCAATTACTATGTATTTTTTCTTATTTGTCTAACATAATAACTTAAATAAAACGCAATTTTCGTCATAATTGAAAATATTTAACTATCGCCACAAAAGATTTTGATTCTGTTTAAACGTAAAGTATTAAAATATGCCACAAAAAATAAAATATATAAATTAAATTATATATGTCGTATTTAGCATTAATTAAATTCATAAATAATTATTAAATTTTATTATTAAGGCTTACAAATTATAATATAACCTCTTTAAGTTTTTCTTACTTATTTTCAAACTCACCTTTTTTACGTTTGTATCAACGATTAGAAAACTCCATAGCCGATTCCACTTGGATTTATGATTGTAACGCTTGCATGCGGAACAGATGAAAAAACGCAGTCATGAGCGTGATTGTTGTGAGCACTTAATGGAATGTAACATGTGTAGGTATATTACTATTCTGTTATTTATGGCAGTGTTGCCATATGTATAGATTTGTCCGTACACGTACGGAATTTTAAGTAATACTTTCGGATGAAAATTGCGTACGGATATGTGTTCGGATTTCCAATGATACGACACGTTTTAAATTGCAATACACAAAATGAAAAAAAATCAATGCATCGATTGAGACAGCTCTTTTGTTTCCAAGTTTATTAAATAACGAAGATGTACAAGCCTTAGATACAGAATGGAGGGACTTGAGAAACAACATATCACTGCAGTCAACAAATTCGATGGCTTTGGAAGAGTACTGGGAAAAAATCATAACAACCATCAATCCAGCGGACGGGAAAGTGTTGTATCCGGCTTCAGGCATATTTGTTTCAGAACTGATATGTTTGCCTCATTCAAGCGCAGCTGTTGAGCGAATTTTCTCGACTATTAATTTAATTAAAACCAAGCAACGAAATCAACTCTCAACAGAGACAATCGAAGGACTCCTTTAAACAAAACAATTGTTAGGAAATACCCCTTGTTTTGATTTGAATGTTTGCAGTGATATGATTAAAAAAATTAATAAAGACATGTTTAAATAATTTTGGCTTTTAATTTTAAATTTATCGTGTACGGATTTAGTACGGAGTTTTAGATTTATTGCACGTACGGATTTTGTTGTCGGATGTACAGATTTTAAGTCCCTACAGTATGGCAACACTGTTGTGCTGTATGTGATGCACAGAAACATGGTTATGGCCTAAAGGTTGTGGTTAACCGGTCATATATTCTTGGATAAACTTTCATAAATACTGTGTTAAATTATATTACATTTCGTTTTAGACTGGACTTAAAAGATTCTTTTAATCATCAATAATGCAAGCTCGAATAGTACCTTGGTTTGATAGTAACGAATGGTTTAAAGTTTATGATAATCTTTATGGCCCGAATTCAAATTTGGAAACCAAACAGGAAGCTCTTAATTTATTGATAACTTGGAAAGCACGTTGCCCTTCTTTACCTTCAAGTATAGAATCTACTTTAGGATTGTTGCAAGTACACATACAAGATATTCAGTTGGAAAAAAATGAGAATAATTTACATTACCTGTTACAACTAGCTTATTCATCTGCTATAATACGGCTTGTAAATCATGTATTAGATTCGAAAGCAGCCAAAGGTGCTACTTTATATCAAGCTGCAAAAGAAGTTGGACTTCCTGATTGGATAATTGATTTGAGACACGATGCAGCTCATAGCGATTCCCTTGCCTCTCTTGAACTCTTACGAGATGCCACATCACTATGTTTAAAATGGTTGCACACCTATTATTGGAAGAAACATAAGGACAGCATTTGTGACTACAAAACGGGCAACAAAAGTGTTTATAAAGATGACAAAATTTTAACATTAGCAAATTTATGCATTGCAATCAGTATATGTGCTCATCCACAATGTAATATAAAAGGGCTTTCAGATGTGCCAGAAGAGAACATGCAAGAAATAATGATAGACGGTGCTAAGGATTTGTTTGGTGATTGCATTGATGTGACTAATGCCAAAACTTTGTCTATTAAATCACTGATACATTTCCTTAATAGTCAATCGAAAAAATGGTTGCAAAATGATCATGCAAAAACTTCTTTAATAATGACACTCCTTGATGAAGACTTATTCTTATCATTAAAATTAGTCCAAGATTTGGGAGGAAAAGAGTTTTATAAAAATAATTGTTTAAGTAGACATTACATGCGTAGTTTGGAGGTGTTGCTTAATTTCCTCCACAAAAATGATCTGATATTGAAGTTCATATCAGAGTTGATTGTTGTGACACAATGTGAGAATGCAAAACATCATATTCGTAAACTTGCCGGTCTTTGGATTCGTGAAATTGCTAAAGCTTTATATAAGTCAAAACTTTTTATAGAAAAATACAAAAGACTTAAAACAAATGATGAAAACTTTAAAAAGACAAATATAAAAACCCAATTTCAGCAGTGGTTTCCAAATGAAGATAAAAAAGGAATAATTTTACATTTGTTAAAACCTGTTCCCCAAGAACTTACTGATAGATATTTTGTGTACAATTTAGTATCAGTTTCCAATCCATATTTGAGCTATTATGTGAGAGACATCTTAAATTTAATATGTCCACCAGAATCAAAATTCAATGTTGATATGATTTGCAATTTAGCAGGCATAATGTCTGGGAATAAATGTTCTGTTGATAATGTGCAATCTAAGGATAAAATATATACAGTTAAAGATTTAGAAATTAATTTTGAAAACTTTGACAAACTGCAAAATGCACACAAAACACAAAATGATGACTGTATGATGAAAGAATGTGATATTGAAGAAAATGGGTTGAGAGGCGGCATTTGGAATGTAGCTTCTAAATCGGTTAATTGGTCCCTATGTCCGATTGGTGTATTGCCTTGGCAACAAAATAACATGGACAAGGATGTGGAACATATGGAAGAATAGATGCGATCTGTTTTTAAGTAATTTGGAAATAAACCTCTTTGATAACTCAGAATGACATTTGGAATTTGAATTGAAGTTAGGAAAAATATTTTTATAAATATGTGAAGTATAAGTTTTTAATAGTAATTTCATTAGGAGCCTCTTCCACCAATTCCTTTTAAAAAGACATTAGATAAAAGGTAACTTTTAAAATTTTGCATTCACATCCATCTTTTAATGGTTTTTAGCCCTAGCCATTAAAAGGAAGATGTGGAATTCAAATTTTATTTTAACTGACTCTTTGTTAAAAGCCTGCTTAAAAGGAGATGGTGGAAGAGGTTCTAAGTGTTCTATATCAAAAATACTAAAATTTATCATATGTAAGGTTTTATTCTGTCTCAACTCTTGTGAAAAATTAATGCGAATTAGAATGCTTTCTTTCTCTTCTAGTTTTAAGATATTTAACGATTTGTTCATTTTAGTTGTTTGTTGAATTTCTTTAACATGGTTCAAATAACATTCTCCTTTATGCTTTCTTAAATATCATTGTTTCACAATCATTAGAGTAGGAAAGAATATCATGTAGTCAAACAGTCAAGAGCAGTGAATGTTTTAATGCTGTGATAGATTGGTATCATGCATATGTAATCCATTGGATTTTACAGGTTTTGTGTGTTTAATTTGATACTCATGGCAAGCTGTACTAAAAACTTTGACATTCTTCTATTGTAAATTATTCTAAAATAAGCATGAAAAATCAATGTATAATATGATTATGAAATAACCATATAGGCATTTAAGGATTGATATAGAATGAAAACTAAACAGGAAAAGCAAAAAAGGTAATTCGGTATCAATGAAATACAGAAATTTACTACAAAACCACTTTTAATTGAACACGCTGATTGTCAAAAGAAAACTAACTTGTCAGAGCAACAAAACCGTAAATTATTTATAAAAATTTAGATGTAAACATGTCATCGCCGATATAAACAAAAAAAAAATCGTATTATGGAACAATCTGGTTCAATTGTTCCAGATTTCAAAATTTTTACATATTTTGATTTATTACCAAAATGACTAAGGTAATTTTGTACTTTTCATTAATTTACATTTTAAGATTCACAAGACAAGTTTTTGATGCAAGCCGCTGTTATTGTGGTTTACTATTTCCTACTTTATAGTAAGTATTTATGCTTAATTTCATATATGAATCACTTTTTAATGTAAATGTCTAACATTTGAGCTCATAAGGTGGTTTAGCTGTTTTTAATTCACTTTATATAGATACTATTAAACTAAATTATGGAGACTAAAAAAGTATTTTAAAAATCCCTTATATTTTTGTACATTCCTGATTGCTCTGATACATTAGTTCTCTCCTTGGGATTGGTCAGTGTATTATTAATAGTTGTGCAGAGGGAATGGAAAAAATCCAAATCACTACAAACAATCAAATGAACATCAATAAAATTTGTTCTTTTCAATGTTTTTATCATAGCATCTTATCTTGGATTTTTCAATTACCAAGAGCCCTAATCAGTGTTGTTTGAGCATTATACGAATTGAAGTTCCAAAACTTCTGAAATCCTTCATACTTAGCTAAGCATTCACATTAAAAACCAGATTTAAACTGTTTGTGTTCCTTCAACTGATCCTTTTTATCAATGTGATTCGATTTTCTAAATTTCGTAGTTTTTTTTTTTTAATTTAGTAGGTGTAAGCGGAGATGGCTGCGTCTCCATCGGGTGGGCTACCCAGTCGGCATGCCTAAGTGGCGCAAACTGGTTAAGTGTGGAGATGGCTTGTCCGAAATAGCTGGTACCATCGGCATTTGGCCGCCGGCTAAATGGAACGCCGTACACTCAAATGCGGCTTGTGTTACATTCGGTGAATGAAAGAGCTATGTAGTTATATTCAAATCGTGCATCGTCGAAGACGTGCTGTTATGTGCAGCTTTCTTAATAATTTATGTTAATAACGCTAAATAAAGAAAACCCCGAAGATATTGGGTAAATTTAGAGATCTATACATTTCGATAAATTGGATCATTTTTTCCTTTGACCATTCACTCTATAATGAGGTCTATTTCTAAAAGCCGTCCAACTATTTTGTTTTGACGAATGGCGTCCACATAAAGCTGGACATAGGCTTGTTCATTGCGTGTCCGGCCTTTTTACCCAAATATACGACCAGACTGGCTAGTCTGTCCGTCTGGCTATTAGGTTCGGCGACCTGGCAACCCTAAACCCGAACCGTACCTAACGATCGGCCTCATTCGGGTTGCGTTCGGTAGGCCCGAATGAACCCGATCGTGAGAGCGTTCGTTCTGTGCCGCGTCTGTTTGAACAAGTGTAGTAGATAATGCCGCCCGGCCTTGCCGAATGATAAAACAAATGCCGATTCGAACAGATGTATTGCCACCTTTAGAATCGCAAGATACGATGTTCTTGCTTAGTCATGCGCGAATCGATCGGAGAGTTTTAAG
Organism: Eumeta japonica; assembly: GCA_005406025.1. NCBI lineage: Eukaryota > Metazoa > Arthropoda > Insecta > Lepidoptera > Psychidae > Eumeta > Eumeta japonica. Next base: position 438,566 of record BGZK01000248.1, read on the forward strand.
TGAAATCACTGTGCTCCGAAGGCTCGTTAAGACGTTGTCAATTTGTTATTGACGGTCGCTAGCAGGGCCAATAAAAATAAAATGATTGTCAGGATATGGCTCAGCAGTAAAGTGATTTAAAACCTGACACTACAAGATTTTTTCTTGGCATTTGTCTTTTTTAGAACGCCCAAAATAAATAAGTATTGTGTTATTGTGGGTATGCAAAAGAAAATGATTCTGAAATAACCAGACTTTACAAATAACATGTAGATAGGGAAGAGAGCCTTAATCTGATAACCATCTTAAAATATGTATCTTAACAATGCATCAAATTCATATTATTTTGCGATTTGTATTTTTTCCTCATAAATTCCTAAGAATTAAATTAACTGATTATAAAGTTTGCATATTAAGTAATTACTATATATATGATTTGATGATATACTAGTTAATTTATCAGTGGCTGCATTGCTAATACATATTTATACACCACAAGTTAAAGATAATTTTAATAACACGGCTGGCTTTTTCTAATATGATTTGTCTTGTAAATTTTGATACAATCACATCATTGTAACATAATCTTTAAGAAAATTGCAAATGATAACAATAAATTACAATTTAAATCGGTTTGTAATAAAAAACATATATGCAGTTCACACACCGCAAAAATGAAACGAAAGAATAAAATTAATAGTCAGGAGTGGGACAATTATTATAGAGGTTATTGTTTACTTTTTTCTGCTAATAGTCATACTTTTCAGCCTACCTTATAATTTTTTATCAAAATGATAAAAATATTTGCGCGATACACGTGAACAATACCACACGTTGGCTATGACGCCTTTTCCCTTAACTTCGCGATACGCACGCGCACGCAAGCACACACTCTGCAACGCTTGATAGACAAGAGCGGGGAGGCTACCGAGCACCGTACACAAAGTAAACAAAGATAATGGGAAACACTTTTTATCTGCATTCTACCTTTTTCTCTTGCAGGCCAATCCTACAGATGTAGTCTTTAGTGTCGGTTTTTCGTTACATGGAGTTTCAAATCATGGTACTCAAAAATTTTTCGCTTCAATAATGAAAAAGTATGTAGTGGTAAATTTCGTATATGGGTCTGTAGATTTGTAAATTTATTATACGATATAAGGAAGGAAGTTTATAACTATTTATTAATTTCCTATAAATAAAGTTCTTGAGTTAAATTATAGACTATATCCGTTACCTCGTCAAAAGTTTATGTCATAATTCCAGAAATAATAAACTAATTAATCACAATTATTTTATATAGTTTGTATACAGTACATTGTTTTGGTTACATTTTCATATTGACACATTATTAGAGGTCTAGCAATATACAAGGTTATATTATTATACAAGATTCATTCATTGATTGTTAAAAATACATAAAACATATTTCACAATTTTATATGGAATTCTAAACTGACAAGATATACCAATTATATTATTGGTCCATAGTTTGTAACTAATCTGGCTTGCAGAAAGTCGAGCGAAATTTAAAATTTTCATATGAATTTAAAATATATATATATATTCATTGCATTATATCAATTAGGTATAATATTCAGTATTAAATTATTAAGTGTTTATTGCTTTACTGAATATGATTTTTACCACTAAAAATGTACATTTTTCATATCAATATATATAACACTCATTAGAAAATACCTATTTTAAAATCTTATAAATAAAGAGATATTTTGCAATAGGTAAAATTTACAAAATTAATTGTTTTACATAAAACTTACATAAATAAAATTCAATTGAACAAAGTCCAATAACACGAGAGGCACTTTTCAAATGATAAAACCAAAAATCTAACTTATAGACAACAGTTCTTACTCTATTCATAGACACCTAACAGCATAGCAATATTAATTATAGCTAAAAGAAATTATGTACATTTTTATGGACCTCGCAAAATTATATACATACACTTCATAAGTGTATAAAGTTAAGTCTTAACGATACGCTCATTGCACATACTAAAGAATTTCAATTATTAAGACAACATTAATTGAAATCCAAAATATCAATTATGAGTATGTTTTCAATTGGCCAGGGAAATTTTTAAACACACCTCTAATAATGTCTCCAGGCCCAACATTAATACATTCAATTACGTCAACAAGATAAAGGGGCGACACAGCGTTTCCGTATGTACATACCTACGCATAGAGAGTTAACATATGCTACACTTTCAAATAGATTGGACTGTTGAAAGCAATCTAATCGAAGGCACGGAGAATTTAGTAACTACTTATCGCCGCGCGCCACACTGCCGCGCAGACGGCTGCCGCTCGCGCTCGTGAATACATTGAAAAAGAAAGATAGACATCTTTTTACCCAAATAAATTCTGTGCATTGAATGCATTTTCAAATACATTACATATATGCTTTATGCATACACGCGTTTGTGTATATTAATTATATACATATATGAAGATGTGTTTATTTCCTATATTCATTTTTTAGTTAATATGTAAACATGTAATTTTTAAAATTTTTTTGGGTTATCTTACGCCACGATCCGCGTTTTTAACGGTAAGAATCTAGTTGTTTCTCAGGAAAGGAAATAATTAATGAACTCTCCAGAGGGTTGTTTTCGTATTTTCTTACGATTATTGTTTAGCTAGCACAGCAGTGTCGGGTTTTCTTTCCGTAGCTTTTAAAATAACATAAAAATATCATCTTTTTAGTAAGGACTACAGTGGCTGGTCATGTATCAATATGGTACTAAAACAATAGTTATTATGGATTAAGCTCTTCTAATGTTAAGAGTTGTATGTTAATACATTTGTAAGGTTTTGAGCTCTTTGTGTGATACATGGTTTCCGTCACGGTGTCAGCTGATGCGCGCATCCTTCGTTTTATTTAAACTAAAAATGAATTAATTCATTATATTCCTTTCGATATCGTTAGAATTTTCATTATTTCGTTATAAAAATATACCACCCACAATCTTATGTAAGAAGTTTGGACATATATTTGTGTGCAAAAACTCCATGTCACTTGTACAGACTTATCACTGTAAGTAACAATACTACCTGCATTGCAATAATTTCTTTAACTCTAATTAAATGATACCAAGTTTGCTTTACAGAACCTATTAAATTAATGAATATCGACTAAGTTAGTGTAAAACTAATTGCAGAATTTTTAAATTATCAGATAAATAATTATGTTTACATATAAAAGTGAAAGTGATTTTATAAAGATAGGCATTTTGAAATATGTAAAAGAATACATAAGTAGTTTAAATAAGAATTAAATAATAATATTCAAATACCTAATAATATACAGTTTTATGAACTAATCTAATATAAATTAAATATACACTTCGCTCAATGTCTGATACCAAACAAATTTTAAGCATGAAATTTTTCAAACAGGTATTCTTACATAAGATAGCAACCGCTGACGAATCATTTTTTCAATTCATATTTTAAAATAAGTTAGAAATGAAAGTTATTGTGGAAACTGGTTCAATGAAGTTAGAAATATGAACATTAGTATATGGAGTTCTGGTTAGAAAACTCACAATGAAGGTCTTCAGCTTATTAGGAAAACAAACACAGGCTAAATCGGCAATGAAGTTTGAATGGAATTCCGAGATATCGGAACATGATTTTTAGATTTCCACATTTCAAAATTGATTTTTAAGAGTAAATTTCGAGTTTAGACTTAAATGAAATGTAAAGCATTTTTAAAGATTAAGAACCTAATGGTGATCAAAAAAATTGTATATGAATCTCAGAAGCAGTAACAGCCTGAAGTCTTGGATTTGCATTTAAGCGTCAAATGTTTTTGCACACAAATAGGAAAAGCAGTGATTTAATCATGGAAGTCTCATCAGCTAGTCTTATCGAATTCAAGCTTAAATATTTAATTCAATACATGAAGCAGTTTTATGCTTTAATTCATACAGAAGAGGGCAGATGGCAACTATACTTAGTATTATAATTTATTTCCCTTAATAGATGTTATATGTTTATGTACCAAATTTAACAATGAAACACCATTTTTTAGAACTAAAAGATGACAACTCTGTAATGGAGCACTTTTGATTTACCAATAATCCATATACAATGAGAATCAATATTTCTTTACTTATGAAATAATAATTTGATTAAAATAAATTTATATTGCTCTTAATATAATTATTTGAATTCATTGAAATTGTACTGATTAAATAAATACAGAAGCTGAATTATTTTACTAACCAATTCTTTAGCTGTCATGAAATTTGAATATTATAATTTGGCCAATATAATTTTTTTCATAAACTATAACTACCAATTATAATGTATGATACAATAGTTTCATTGCATACCAGTTGAAAACTTTCATAGTAAATTTTATTTAATGATTATAATTATAGTTTTATACTTTCTTTAATTTTTTACATTTTATTAACAGATTACATACTTTAAAAGAATTTTGCTTCATAAATACATTCTAGTACCACATTTTTAAAATCACATCAAAGAAAGATAACACCATTACAAACAATAATTTACCGATTGTATAAATATTTCAACAAGTACCAAAAACAATAGAGTTTAACTTACGGTCGCATTTATTAAACTTTATATGTGTATAAGAAGTTTAGATAAGGATAATCTCCAGAGCATGTCATTACAATCACATTACCTTTTTTACACAATCAATTAACATTTATAAATAATATTGTATTATACCAATTCCTGTCGTATTGTATTTAGAATATAATAGTAATGAAAAATAGTCCTAAAAATAAATTGAGCGACTGATATTTCAGTGATTACTAAGTGTTAAAATGATAAGAGAGAAATTCACAGAATTCTTCGTTGTCCAGGTTAAAAGATCACTAATATGAAATAAAATTAGGCATTTTATTATTAAATAGAGGATACACTATTTTGTGACTAAAAATTTAATAGGTAGCTTACAAATTAGACAGTCTTTCACAACATTTTAACAGTATATTATGAAGTAATAGCAAGCCCAAAATATAATATCGATGTAATTTGTCCACATATAACATAATATTACATTGCGAACATCGCTGTCATGCAAGACACAATCACAGGAATCAGACTGAGGTCACACTTCTATCTGTCATGGTGCTGAGCTGTATTAAATATTATTTACCTCTAACTCGCTGATAATTTTATTTGAGAAAATGATCCACTAATTAATATTTAAAAAAGACTATGCAAAAATAGTTTTTAGAGGTTCTCAAGTGTGTCAATCGGCACACCTAACAGCGAGTTAGTTGAAAATACAAAGCTGCAGATCTAGATAATGTTGATTAAAATTGTTCACTGTCAAATCATGTAAGATATTTAAAAATTACAATGTAAATAATTTTGTCACGTACGTCTAAAAGTAATAAAAAAATACAAAAAGTATATTATCCATTTTAGAGAAAGATACTTTAAAAATGCTATCGGAATCATTATCATTTACTTAATGCAACAGCAGTCAGGGCTTTGATTAATCTGAAATACGAACTAACCGACACTTGGCTTCCAAAGTACATTACGTCACTTAAAAAAAGTTTCCTATAAATTCTATATAATGTTACATTATGGAACACATTTATATGGACATAAAAATAATCTTAATGTAAAGTATTGCTAATTTTCAGAATCACATACATAGGATTTACATATTTACAACCGTATCATATATATGTAGGAGCAGAGGACTTTGCCCATATAGGTATAAGAAAGCTCTTGAGCCTCTGTTATATCCTCAAAAATCTTAATAATCTCAATTTAAGTTACTTAAAAACTTTGACCACTGAATGGCAAGAATATTTATTTTATTTGCCATAATTCTGAAAAATAGAGATTCCTGTTATGTTTTTTTTTGTGTCTGATATTCACCATAGACATCATATAGATGCAAAATTATAAAAAAGAAAATGAGGAATTGGAAATCTATTGTCATTTGGTATAAAAAACTGGCGCTAGTTCCAAATTTTTCCTTTTTTAATCTTCATGTAATTAAATTTTAACAGCTAATTACTAGCTATTAATAATGGTTACTTTTAATTTAAAATCTCTATCCTTTAATTTATTATATCACAAAAGGAAAAGTGTATTTAAAGCATAATATAACTACGCATTAAAATGTCTAACGAGCCGAAAGCTTTCGAAATCAAATCATATAATATCATGACTAATCTCTCAATTGAAATACCCAGTGAATATTGTATGAACCATCTTGTTCGAGGATTGATATTTATATTAGGAGCGCACTAGTTTCAGACCATAATTGGGTCGTCGGTGGAAAGTTGGCGTTGTAACAGGGTGCGTTGTTTCAACGAGTGCCCTCCAGAGTTACCGCTTAAGTCATCAGAACTGCCGAATTCGCCGTCGTGGTCGGTCGTCGATAATAAATCGTCGTCGGATGTAGTTCTGTACAATAAACAACATTAATTATTATTTAAATGGCATATATACCTTATTCAACTTGCCTAAATACCTATTAGTTTATAGTAACATCAGACAGTTATATAAAAAAATCTTGATTTCAATACCAAATGAAATATAATAAATAAATAAGGAAGGTGAATTAGCCATCAATGGTTGGAACTTCAAAGTTTATAAAATATCTGGCCTAGAATGAATTAATTTCATCATAAAACAAAATTACTAATTAATTTTTATGAGTTTAAGATACTGATCTCTCAGCATTTCCCTCTCTCGAGAGAAAGATATAGAGTTGAATAAGTGAAATACAGTTGAACCTCGATAAGTTAAAGTCCAAGGGAAACACAAAATATTTTAAGTTATAGAGGTTTTAAGTTATCAAGGGTCTATGTTAGGGATAACTTAATATAGAGGTAGGTATGTACATATGTACGTACCCTTGTTCCACCCTTTATCAGCGTATGTAAGTGTTGTTAGTTTTCTTTTTGAACTCATTTTAATTAACTCAGTTTTATCACACAGTAAGTAAAGCGTTGTTTCCAGGACTATGATCAAAAACTTATGATCCAAGGCTTACTTATGTCTTAAGGCTGACCGCGGCAAAGCTTTAAAGAATTTCGAAGAAGCAAACAATAGGTGACATGTATTGTTTACGTTAACAATTTAACTAGTGAACACGTGCAAGCAATAAATACCAAAACCTTTTTTTTGCACATGTTAACAATTTAACTAGTAAACACGTGCAAGCAATAAATACCGAAACCTTTTGTTTTGCACACTCTTTCAAAATGACTAATTGACAAACAATTTTATGTTATAGAGATTGTGGAAGCATTTCTTTAAGTTATTGAGGGCCAATACAGAGATTACTTATTTAAGTTATAGAGGTTGCATATTTTAAGTTATAGAGGTTTTGGGCTCTGATGGGAAAGGGAACATATTATTTTTTGAAGTTATAGAGGTTTTTAAGTTACCGAGGTTTGAGTTATCGAGGTTCTACTGTAGTTTGTAAATCTCTTTCATTTTGTTCAACTGTAAACTTGTTCTTCTTCACTAGTTCAATGGTAAATATGATGAGGATGTTAGCTAGTGTAGGATAAAGCCTTTGTTTCTTATTAAGCTATGTCCATAGAGGAGTCTTGGTCCATATGCTTATGTATTGTACAGAAGTTGGTATTGGCAGAATAAAAATGAAAATAAAATAAATGCAGTGGAGATGTGATCCCTGTGTCGTATACCATATGGAATTGAATATGATTCATAATCTTCTTTTTTAAAACAACTTTGCCAAAGAAACCATAGTGATTGAAGTAACCGTAGCTGAGAAAAATAGCTCAGAACATAAATGTAATAATACTTTCTGCGACCTCCACATCGCCCCGCGCGTCGCTGTCTGGTCGATAGGGTTTTCTCTTTATTAATTTATGTTATTTATAAGCATATTTTCAATGATATATATTTTTGTTATAATTACTTTGGCAAAGTTGTTCTAAAAAAAGATATTTTAATATTTGCAGAAAGATGCATGATTGAGTCCATCATGTATGTAAAGTATCCTCAAAAGATAAATATAGAAAGAGTGACGTCAGAGAGTGATATGGTTCTAAAGATGTAGTGACTTGAGTAGAAGAAGATATGTTCCAGTCCAGTTTGGCCTTCTGGAAAGAAATGAATGAAAATTGACCGACGAAACAAACATACAGAGGGAAATTTGTGTGATGTAAGGATGGACAAGAGACGCCCTAGAAAATCTTTCGCAGACCAAATTGATGGCATATTAAAAAGAGACAAATATTAAGGATTCGAAAGTAAAGAGTTTGCATGAAACAATTAATGAATGTCGCTGACGGGAGAGATATGGCAAAAATTGTACTATGTGGAAGTACGGTATCTGCCTTATGGCAAAAACATATGAGTTTATAATAAAAAAATAATCACAAAATAATTAATTATCGATACATAATAAAATAATTTTTTGGAAGCAAAAAAAGAGCATTATTACAACAGAATGTATAGCTGAAATGTAATTGAATAAATCCCAGTACCTAATCAGCATAGGCAAGTTGCTGGTGAGTATCTTCTTTTCCATCTTTATCTCATTGATATGGCCTACTAGCGCCTCTTCCGCCTCGGGCAGCGGTCCTGCCCCACCAGCGCCCGACCGCAAGGACGATAAACGATGTGTTGCTGTATGACACGCTGAGTCTAATGTCGCTATATCTTGCAACATAGCTCGTACCTGAGTTATTGTAAAAAAGTACCTCTTATACCATCATCCAAAAATTATTTAGCTTCCAGTTTACATGAATTTGTTATCATGCATGTGATTCAACTATACTCATACAACCTAAATTGACTCAACCTAACTCATCTTGGAAAAAACTAACTAATTTTAAGGATGGTCATAACGCAATATCTGTATTGTGTTATGATCTCTTGACTAAATATCTAAAAAATAATTATAGAAATAAAATTACAAAGTAATCTATTCATAAAAACATAAATAAAAATGCATGAGTTTAAATCTTTTACTTTACTTACTTCAAGTCTGCAATGTAAAGCTATAGATATTGTCCAATAATTATACAAGCACTTTAAGTAATAATTTGCAGTATCTTGCCATATTAAAACATTGTCACAATTAATCTCCTTATCTTTATTCATAAATAATAAAAAAAATTAAAGAGTTTTATTAAAGTTATAGTTGGAAATGTAATGACAATAGTATATATTTCAAAGGCATCATATAGATTGGTACTGATTAGCTTTATCTTTATTAAAAAATTAACAGCCGAGTAATAATCACAGTTAGTCAATAATTTATATGTATGCCTTTTTTTTATAGATATACTTTAGGTGATGTTAAAGAAATTAATAAAAAAAGATGCACCCATATGTAATAATTGTAAAATGTAATTTAAAATATTCATAAGGGGAAAAAAATATATAAGGCACATCATATACCGTTCTCAGACGATCGACGAGTATAGCCTCCACGCACGCGGTCTGTCGGGCGATATCGTGCAGGCTGTCTTGCGCTGGCTGCACCTTACTAGTGCGCAGGATGCATGGAGCAAACACTATAGCTAATGCGTTTGGACCCATTCTGCATCAGAAAAATAAGACAATCAAGCGTTTATAACGAGAAATATGAGATGATTGAACATGTAATCTCCATAACTGACTTAATTTTGCCAAATACAGTGGAATTTTAATAACTCAAACCTTGTTAAGTCGAAATCCTCAGTAAGTCGAAAAAAATTGCCATTCCCTTCCGATGAACCCCTAAATACGCGGTATCTCGAATTATTTAGACTTTGTGACTCGAACAAAATGTTATTTCCCTACAAAGTTTTGATAATAGATATTTATACTCTCTAACTCGAATTTCAAAAAGGAGACTCCGTAAGTCATAGTTGGTAAAATATAATGATGTCTTACTTGGAATTCCCCATATTATATATTGTTTTTGTCTTGTACACGTGCAATGGATGAATACATTCATGAAACTTTCTAAGTAACACAGCTGTGAACGTTATGTTTGTTCCTTGTCGACACAGTCATATGAATCTCGAAGTTCTTGTTAAGTCGAAAACTTGTTAACTCGAATTTTTTTGCATTTCCCTTGACATTCGAGTTATTGAGATTCCACTGTATTACTTATTTTAAAAAGTTTTTAGAAAATCACTGAGTGCACTAAACCTAATAAATTTAAAATGTAACTGAAAGTTCAGGTTAATTGTTCTACCAACAATTTATAGACGAAAATAACTACAGTCAATATAAAACATTTCAAATAAATAATTTTTATATGCAATATCTTGTCAGATTTCTGACTTACAGTTTATTTTCCTTTATACTATTACCTGTTATGATCCTCTCGATGGGCGACTCTAGCGAGATGAAATATAAGCCTTTCCACGAGGTCGAAATTAGGTTTCGGCAATTTCTTCAATATTGTGAAAATACTGGACACTTTCTCCTGTTAATCAAAAAAAGAAAAAAATACAATTTTATTACAATAAAAGAATTGTGAAATATTTTTAAACAAAAATCTTTCATTTAAAGTGTACATCAAGTTTTATAAATTAGGTTTAAAATTAGTAATTGGTCTTATTGTATAAAATCATGAATAACCAATATATTTTTTTTTTATAATTGATAAATTTATAAAAATTTGATCCAAGACCTGAGGGTCGCTGATTTCTGCTGCTAGTATGAGGTCGTCATAAAGGTCGAAAGTCAAAAGTGGTTCAGGAAGATCTCTGAAGAAGCCTTTGAGAACAGAAGCTCGAACGTGAACAGCATAAGAATCTAATCGCTCTACACCTTCTTCTGGTCGTTCATCTAACAAGCGACGTAGTTCACGCACCTAAATCAATTTAATAGTACAAATTATATGTAAATATTGAATTATATTGCATAATACTCTTATAAATTACATGTCAAGCATATTTATTTAACAAATAACACTGATGTTAAGATACTACCTATTTCAAGTATGGACTAATATATATTTTATAAGTATAGATTTTCAGAATTTCATATGTGATTTCTTAAGTGCTATTATTTTAGGGGACAGCTTCTAAAAATTTTGTGAAATACATTATAAACTTAATATAGGTTTTCTTCGATTTTAAAGCTTACAGATAATTTCTGGTTTAAATCATATCATCATTTTGTATTATCCCTATCAAAGTAATGACACTTAAATACAGGGACCACGTATGACTTACTCTAAAAATGTAATGAAATATAATTGTGAAAAATATTTTGTCAATCGACTGAAAATTGGGTCTTGTACCCTCTCATTTAGCTGGTAGGATACCTACCCAACGAACAAAATTACTCCGAGACACGTATTTTAAGAAATACTTATAAAAATCCAATAATGGCTTCAGTATTTGCTACCGCGCTTTTAACAGCATAAATAAATACTGTTTTCTACTTAAGTACATTTACTACTATAATTTTATCTTGTAATTGTTTATAAGATTATATTTACTGGCCATTATAGGCTCAAGAATTCTATAAAATCATAAAACAAGAGCCTTTGCACTGAGAAGTAATTACTCCGGTTATTTAGGCTTATGAGCGCTTATAAGGTGACATTTTATGACCTCTATAATTAAACATAAGGTTAAATTATTTGAATTCATTTACAGTTCTTGTTTGGTTTTATGTTGGCCTAAAAATGAGTTCCATAAAGACAAAAAACATTTTTGATCAAAACTCGGTCAATATCCATAAGTCTAACACTTGTCTTGAATGTGATATTTTGGCACAATCAAGGACTATTGATTCAGTTAAAAGTAATACAACTTTAAACATTTCTATGATAAAACTGTATAATTCATGGACATTGTACTCTTTTCTTTTTTTATTTTAGATTTCCGAACCCTAAATTTTGTAATTATGGTGTGTCCTTGTGTTTTGTCTTTATAACAACAAGTATCAAATGATGGTTTTGACACTTGTTCTTATAAAACCAGGTATGCCCATTATAGCATTAAAACACATTTCAAAATATAGCTGAGAAAATGGCAACTGCTTTGAATATTTGTGAAATAAATTGATAAATACTAATATGTAAATATCAATTCAAGAAGCATGTTTAAAATTTTAGCCAAAAATATGATAGATTTCATAGAAATTTGATTATGTTTCCCTGTAAATATACTACATCAAAAATAATAATTAAACCCATAATAATTTGCAATTTAATTACTCTTGTAGACATTAATAGAAATTTTTTAAAGAAACGACTAAGCTTAACACATTGATTGCGTTCCATCCATGACTATTCGCAAGTGGTTGAGAGCGTACTATTGTATTATAGGAATATTATTGGCAGTACAGTAGAATCTCAATAACTCGAATGTCAAGGGAAATGCAAAAAAAATTGAGTTAACGAGTTTTCGACTTAACAAGAACTTCGAGATACATATGACTGTGTCAACAAGGAACAAACATAACGTTCACAGCTGTGTTACTTAGAAAGTTTCATGAATGTATTCATCCATTGCACGTGTACAAGACAAAAACAATGATTAGAAGCCCCGAACTCAAACATTCATTTTGGAATTTATTGCTATTATTTCGGGGAATTCCAAGTAAGATGCTATTATATTTTACCAACTATGATTTACGGAGTCTCCTTTTTGAAATTCGAGTTATAGAGTATAAAAATGTATTATCAATACTTCATAGGGAAATAACATTTTGTTCGAGTTACAAAGTCTATATAATTTGAGATACCGCGTAATTAGGGGTTCATCAGAAGGGAATGGCAATTTTTTTCGACTTACTGAGGATTTCGACTTTACGAGGTTTGAGTTATTGAGATTCTACTGTATTTCAAAGGTGCATTATAAGTGCAAATAGACTTATAAAATGCGTCCTTTTCCAGACTTGTAAGCTCTTATAAGTCCTCTATAATCCTAATGAAACCATAGTGTTGAGATAATTATGAAACTGATTTTTGCTTCTTGGGTATCCTCCGCATGTAAGATAAATAAATAAAATATCATTTCCTTCGAGCTTCATATAGAAGCCATAGATGTAGAATACAAACCTTGGAGCTGAGTCCACTTTTTCTGTACAGCCCCTCTGTGTAGAGGCCCGTCATCTCTATGGTTGTTATGAGCCGGTCCACCACTATGGGTATATTGCTGTCGCCTGTCGGCAACTCATATAGCGGCACTCCAAATACCTATGGTTTCATTTATTATTTTACATATTCATTATTTGGTCATCTATCAAGATTTTAAGGATTGTTTTATGAAATATATTTAGCTGTACTTAGCACATAGTCATAAAATTTTAAACATCTCAAGAGCCAAAATCTGGTCTTATATAACTCAGTGCATTTTGTTGAAATTTAATTCATTTTAGGATAAGGCTTAGAATAGTTTTGCAGAACTGTATTGCTTCCAATTTAGGTACATTATTTGAAACCTTTAATGATAATTTTGCACTATAAACAACACACACAATTCACTTCAATTTTATCTTTTCATATACCTAATCTAATATTACCTAAGTCCTATAGGTTCATTAATTTTTTGCTTATGAGCTTCAAAGGTTACTGGTCAAAATGATACAATAAATATGAACAATAGTGATTATAGACTTGATATTTATGTAATTATGTATTGAACCTCCATACAACATTTTATATAGTGTTTTATAGCATTCAAGTTTACCCATAGCAATTATAATTTCTCACACATGTGTATTTCTGATCTAATTTTGCCTCTTAGTGACTATTTATTCCCTGCAAGGTCATAATCATTAACAATAGGATTCTTTTATTTATTTCCTTATTTTTAAAATGATTTGGCATATGCACCATATTGGCATACATCTTGCTAAAGGTGTTCAACAGAAAAACTTATGTTGTCTCAAATATTATAAAGAAAATTCAGTAGTTGGCATATAATGTATACCAAAAAATATACCTTTCCACGCCGTAATACTCCATATTGTTCCCGACCCCCTGCGTCTACTGCTCCTACAATGGCCGCTGAACGTGCAACAGTGTCCCTTCTGCATTGTGTCACCTAAATTATAAAAGCGTATCTTTATGAAAATAATCAAATATATCATCGTTAATTTTTTTAAATAGTCATTTTGAATTTTGTATGCAAACTCTAGAACAAGATGTATTTTTAGCCAGTTAGTAATATAGTATAGTCTTTTTCTTAAATCTGATTTAAACAAATTATGTGATTTACATAACAAAATAAATTTATGGCCTCTGGCTTTGATTGCTTTCATCATCAAAAGATTTTTTACCTTGGTATAGCACTTTTTGTGTGAAGCCAATTTACAAGTTTGGCAAATAAGTGAACGTTCAATCGGCCACATGAAGAAAGTTTTGCAGATTTCACACTCTGTTGGGATGTTAATCATAGACAAAATAAATGTATGCCCCTTGTACTGGATCGGATCATCCACCTGTTGAATATGCAAAGAGTTAATGTAGAAATGGTAAAACAACTATGCATAGGCTGCAGCTCATGATTGATTTGTTTGCGAAATGTTAATTAAATGTGATTTTCAATCAAAATTTTATTTTGTTACATATATCATTACAAAAAAAAAAAATGTTGCCAAGCAATACGTAATAATTTATTTTTACTTAATACATTTATCTATCTATTTTTTATTATAATATTTTCTGAGAACCAAACCAGCCCTGTCCACACAAATGTTATGTTTATTTATGGATTGTCAGCAAGGATTTCAATAATATCTTTTAATACATATTAAAACTGCTTTTGCCCTTGGCTTTGCTTAGACAAAGATTCTTGAATATTTAAAATAATTAGGATAAATGAGGTTTGAGCAACAGAATTTTACTTTTAAATAACATCTCTTTTATTGGAGAGAAAGTACAAGTAGTATAATCAGTTTTCTTATTATTTTTAATATAGTTATTATTAAACTTCTTTTATAATAAGAAAATTATTACTATACACTTTTGCCATGAAAAATTTATGACAGCTTAAATAAAAAATATATGTTTTACATTTAACATAATTGTTGGAGCTTCGTGACGAAAGAATGTGAATGGCGAAAGTGACTTTTTTTTTTTATATCATATTTGTAAAGTTTCTCCCTATGTGCCTAAAACAATTTCACTTCCATGGTATAACACTTAAAGAATAAGAAGTTAACTTTCATCTGGTTGATGTTGAATGCCAAAAATCATAATCGAAAATCTAATAACAGACCTTTCGCTTTTTATCCTTTTTTCGCTTGGTTCTCGCCTTATCAGTGTCGTGTTGACTCATGAACTCGTCCATGAAGCCCCTGAATGCGTTCACGCCCATGGTGATAGACAGTGTAGAACCTTCTCGTGCACACACAGTTTCCATTACATGTAAAAAGTTGCCTATTAAATCTTTATATTTAAGCGCGGATCCTCTAGTTTCTACTACACTGTATGTTGCGACTAGATTATCCTTAAATTCTCTTAATGCGTGTTTGAATACCCTGTCAACCTGTAAAATAAATAAATATTTAATGAATAATTAGTGATGCATCAGTGATAATACATATGTAAAAAAAAGCTCAATAACTCTTTTGTGTAAGTTGACAAAAGACTACACAAGTAATGAATAAAGATGCATAAACATGCAAAACCAATATTCCTCTATTGAATTTGCTTCTTAGATTCTAATTATTAATTCAACCAATTAACATGATATACAGCATTTATTATATTTTCCTTTTGGCAAATAATCTACTAGTAATATCCTTTCAATATCGCAAAATATAATTGTCATTAATTTCCCTGATGACATATTAAATATACATACATATATCTATTTATACAATAATACACCATATACATAATTCAATAAAAATTTTGATAAATTTAATGGATGCATTTTAACTCAAATAAAAATATAAAATTTTGGCAGTCTGTCAATCTGGCCGATCTGGTAGACAAAACATGCTTTGTCATAGGGCAGATATTTTGAGCAAAGGTCAGTTTAAAAAACTTGTAAACGAAATTAGTAGGATATTAAAAACGATAGAAGGATGTCAATTAAGCAAGAGAAGTATGCAAAAGTTCTACCATGCGGAAATCTGTGGTTCCTGCCTGTCTTTCTGAGAAATAGGCATCGAGTTTATATTATATTTTTATTTTAAATAAGATTTCCATTTTTATTCTGCATACTAAACTAAGAGCCAGCGATGTCTCATCATGAAATACCATTATTTCCATATACATATTTAAATAATCTCATAGCACTTACTCTTTCTAATATCTAATATGCTAAGAGAAAAAAAATGCAAAAGACTCGATATTGTCTATGCATTTAAAATAGGATTTCAAAGAAGAGAATTTCACAGTTTTATTGCAAATGTCATTAGTCACACGCTCGTTGATGTTAAAACTAATTTCACGGAATTATTTAGTAGGATAGTTATTGTCAATTGAATTGTTTCAATGTAGTTATTTGTTTGGATTTAAAGGAAAAATTTTCAAAGAAGTTTTGTACTTGCGATGTGCAATTAACATAAGAAGCAAAACATCAATTATTAATTAATATAAGTAGCCTCAAGACTGGTGACAGCATTGTTCTCATAAATTTATAATATTGTTATCTGCCATAAAACATTATTTGATTCAATTAACAGATGAGGGTACATTTTTCTAATGCTGGATCTTAGACTAAAATAGATGTTGATGAGAAATCAAACATGATAAACCAAAAATACTAATATTTTGAAAAACAAATTAAACCGAGAGGTACTACCATATAATGGTTAATATAATTTTCACCTATAATCGAGATTATTTCTCAGTCTGCTCTCATGTATTAAAATATTGAATCACTTACCTCAGATTGCTTTTGCTTCTGTTTATCAGATGATTCCATTTGGTAAATCTTTTTTGTAATGAAATCTTGCATCGCCTGTAATTCTGTTGCATCAGATATTATTTTATCAGTGCGGTCCATAAATTCTGATGTACCCGTTAAATTGAAATTAGAAGTTACGGTGCCTTTGGAATGTTCTAGGTGGGGCTTTCCATATTTATGACGTCTTCTTGTTACGGCTGTAACGGGACTATTGCAAGGCATTTTGATCACTCCCTTGTTCTGAATACATTTTGTGTGATATAGTTGTTTACAGTCGATACATCGCTGACCTTGTGTAACAAATGCGTCGATAGCTTGATGGCAATATACACATTTTTCACCCTTGCCAAACCTGGTATCTTTTCGAAACCTATCAACATAATATTTTTTTAATGGTTGAAAGAAAACAGAAGCATGCTTGAAACTTAAGTTTAATTGTATGTAAGCAATAATATCTATAATAAATAAGATCTATAATAAAGTTCCCAGCTTTGAGTATTCAAATTGTATCACTAGCAGATATTATTTGGCCATATATTTTTATTAAATGTTACTTGGAAGTTAATGAAAACTTTTAAAAAGGAAGGATCCATTACCTACAAAAAGAATGTGATTACAAAAGAGTTACATAACATGGGACCGACAAGATCAAAGTCAAGAAAAAAAGACATGGTGCCAATTTTATTTAAATGGGAAATCATATTAAAATCGATGGTGACACGCTCTAAAATTAATATTAAGCTACTTTTTTAATTTCTTTTATATACTAGGTCAGGGAAATTTTTTTTTTTCATATTTTATAAATAAAAAGTTGCAGTAAAATCTCTTTGAATGTGCTGTTTCTATTTGGTTAGTTTTGATACCATTAAATAGATGACATTTAAAAAAATATAAAGTAAAAAGGTGTTCTGCGATATTTCTATTGTTTTTCTGTCTATCAAAATGAGTGAATCTAACATAGAAATTCGATACATTTTCAAGTTTTATTACAACAAAGGAAGAAAAACGCGACACAAGCTGCAAAAAAAATTTTGACATTTATGGACCTAATGCAGTGTCAGTAAATGTAGCACAAATATGGTTCAAGCACTTTCAGTTCAGTAATTTTGATGTCAAAGATGAACTTCGGTCTGGTCGACCTGTTATATGTCAAGTCGACGCCATTTTGTAAAAGTAGACCAAGATCGGCAAATTAGTTCCTATGACTTGGCTGAACACCTAGGTATTGGCCATAAAACAGTTTTACCTATTTGAAAAAAGCTGGATATACAAAATAGCGCGATACTTGGGTCCCACACAAGCTCACTGAAATAAATCTAATGAATCGTGTACTTATTTGCAATTCTCTATTGTAACATAATAAAACAAACCATTTTTAAAAAGATTGATCACTCTTGATAACAAATGGATTATCTACAACAAAAACATGCGAATAACTTCATGGTCAAAAAGCAAGCAAGCTTCAGACTATAACAAAACCTGTTTTAATTCGTAATAAGTTGATGATACGTGTATGGTGGGATTGGAAGGGCATTATTTATTATGGGCTTTTATCGCCGGGCAAAACCATCAATTTGGATCTTTGCTATCAACAGCTGATGAAACTCAAGCAAGAAGTACAGAAAAAACGGCCGGAATAGATCAACAGAAAGGATGATCAATTTCAGAACATTTTTCACCATGATAACGTCAGACCACACACATTTTTGGTCACTCAGAAAATATTGCGAGAGTTTTTTTGGGAAATGTTACTGCATCCATCATATAGTCATGACTTTGCACCTTCACATTTGCGCCTGTTTCGGTCTTTTCAAAATTCCTTAGGTAGTGTTAAGTTAATATCAAGAGAGGACTGCCAAAAGTACTTGTCACAATTTTTTGATCAGAAGTCCCAAAATTTCTACAACAATGAGATTATTTTACTACCTACAAAATTGCCACAAGTTGTTAAACAAAATGGCATATATAAAAATATAATAAAACGTAAATAAAATATGATGTAAAATCTTGAATTTGTATTTAAAGTATGAAAAAACTTCTTTCCCAACGTTATTTACAATATTTTCAACTTGGAGTGAAAAAAAAATGCTGTCAAACAAAACACCCTAATGAAAACACACTTCACCTGTGTCCAGCAATTCGGAACAATCCATCACCAGCCATGCCATAATCGTCGACACGAGGGTCAGGCGCTCGAGGTTCGGTTACGCCCCCTGTCGCCGGATCAGAGTTCCGGCGTCGAAGTGTTACTTCCGAGTTATTTGATACCCGTTTTAATACTGTGCCGTCCAATATCGGAGTCATCAAATCTGAAGTTGCTCTATAATAAAAATTATAATCAAACTTCTGTCTGTTAAGCTATAATATTAAAACCAATTCACGTTCATAAGTAATCTTGATTTGTGTATTAACATAGAGTGTGATCTTTTACTTTTAAAATTTAAATGAATTTCTTTGTCACCTTTTAATCTCGTGCTCCCGGTTAACCGTGCCGGAATCAGTTTCTTCATGAGGTGCTGGACGGCGCGGCGAACGTCGTAGTGAGCGCGCAGGAGGCTCAGGCACAGTGGCAGCTGTGCGCGCATGCGCCGCAGCAACATCAACAACGCGTTGAGCTGCGACACATGCTAATAATATAATAAGTATTCATTTAATTTATTGAGACAACATCCATCTAGACATTAAATATATTTCAAAAAATAATTCATGAGTTTAATGTTTTGCATTCACAATATAATTCACATACAACAATTGGTGCAACAAAGACGTCGTCGGTTCGTGTCGTCTAAAAAATTGTGAAAGAAGCAAAAAATTCTTCCGATATTTCGCCAATATTGCAAATATCAGGAAAAAAGATCTAGAAAAAATATTATAACTAACATCAACAATTTTGACCAGTGTTGTAAAGAGATGTGTACATAACTTCCATGTAACCCATAAAGAACAGCCTACCTTGAAAAAACTACAGGTGAAATTGAAGAAGATATCAACTTTAAAGGCCAAATTCCTAGTCTCCATAATATTGCGAAAACAAGTTTTTATTGGAGAAAAACGAATACCGATAGAAGATTAATAATAGAAAATCAAATATGCCTAAAACAACTCAAATATTTATTACAACTGAGAGTTTATTGAAGGCTGGTAAAGACATTGAGTACACTGATGAATCATATGTGCATTCTTCACAAACAAAGTCAATAGCTTAGTCTGACAACTCAATTGAGGTGCTTATGAGTATCTATATCGAAAAGTGATAGACTGATAATTGTGCACACAGGATCTGAAAAAGGATTTGTGCCTAAATCATTGTTAATGTTAAAGTATGGAACAAAATCAGGTGATTATCATGATGATATGAACTTAGATAATTATGAGCAATGGTTAGACATTGTTTTAATAAATTTACCGCATATTTCTGTAATAATTCTTGATAATGCTCAATTTCATAACGAGCAATTTTTAATAAGGGTTCAATTTTTCCAGTTTTGGCTCTGAACTATAAAAACACAGCCATAGTGTATTACATTTGCCAACATGCTATCCGGATTTGAACCCAATAAAAATGGCATGAGCCCCTGTGAAGGGTTATGTTCAGCGCCAGCTCTAGTTTTGATCAGGGTGGAGCAAGATTGTTTTTCAACGTCCTCAAGTCAGTGCTCTAATTTTTCAGACATTCTAATTCGACTTCATGATAAGTAAATAATAATTGTTAATTTTTCGATATAAGTTTTTATTGCAAACGTCAACAAATATTAAACTTAAATTAAATAACTTTAAATATTGTAACACTGTTCTCTGACTTTCCGAAAGCAACATTAAAATTTAATTTCTCACTGAATTTGTCTTTTGCATTTGGTCTTTTAGCGCCCCTAGTTCCATGGCGCCTAAAGCAACCGCTCCACTCGCTCTACCCCCCCGGCTGGTGCTGATTATGTTTCGCAAAATAATACAAATAGGAATTCGTAAGAACAAAATGTAATGCAATGGGTGACAATACTTTTCTATCTTTAACATTTTCATACAATGGAAGAAATTGTGTGAAAATTTTAAAGATATTGAAAGAAAAGTATGTGAAAAATGATCATGTAATAGAAGATTTAATTGAACAATTTGTAATAACAGTGAATAATTGAATCGGACACTTATTTGTCTAGTTTTCGAGTAGTAGTGACAACTCAGATGATATTCATTTATTTACCACCACGCCCAGTATTAGCCAGCAAGCTTAATCAACGGAAGGAGTTTTATAACTTTTGGATGATTTGGACACTTGATTAACAATTTTGTAACATATACAGATTTATCTTTTTTTGTTATCAAGTGATCAATGACATTAATTGTGAAGCCAAAGTGACAGGTTTATTTCATAACACTAATATTTATCTTGGATATTATGACATTATATATCTGTGTTGTCATTTCCTCGGTATACCCATAGCACAGAATATCTTACTAGTTAGAGACCACGGTTGTGTACGTGTGTAAATGTTCATTATCTGTTATCTTTGATATATCTGAAATGTACAAATAAATCATAAAACAATGGATCATTACAGATAAATTGTTACCAATAATATGTTTCATTTGATTAGACAAATAATAAAATATTTCAAATAAAAACAATTTGTGTTTGAAAGTATAAATTGAGCATTAGTATTATATAGCACTAAGTGAGAGTAGCATTAATAAGCACTAAAATAAGTGGGTATCTACGGCTCACTTCAAAGTCGCACAGATCAGTTGCGCGTACTGAGTAGATGTACATATTTACAAATATATGTATAAAATAGCTATGTATGCTTACAGATTTATTGGAAACGGCTGAACCAAATGGAATAGTTTCTGCCCACGAGGGTAAAACTTCTAATGCATTCAATGTCCTCACACAAATATAACGGAGTGTCGATGGTGTGCCAGCATATCTCAATAACCATTAATATTTTAACAGAATTCTCTTCTAAATTTTGTAAATTACATGAAAAAAACAAAACTAACCTATGTTATTCTTATTTGCATGGGTGTCGTGATGTCGTGGATCTCGTCGCACTGGCGGCAAGCTTACAAGACTGCGTGCACCGCTCGGCTCTAACGTCGTCGTAGATAAACTCCTTTGGTACATTTGCGGCGACGTTTTCCTAAATCATACAATATAAATGTTATGCCATTTCAGAATTAACTTAAGGGTAATCAGATGAAATAGATTTCATACAAATTTATATTAATATACATTTAGATTTTATGAAAGAAATACATAAATAAATAAATTAGTATAATTGATATTGGTATAAGTATTTCTTCCACTGTACTCCTCCAACTGGGTAATTGACAGTAGCATAGTATGATGAATGATAGCATAATATTTGCACATGAATGGCCATCTCTCATCAAAGAACTAACTAATGCATACTCTATTATCTAATTAGATAATGTCATCATCATTCTTTAAAGTTATTATAAAAAGTATGAATTTTAAAACCAAAAGCATAAATATTATGGTTTCAAGCCCAATTTCAAGCACAGTAGAAGATAAATAACTTTTAATAGGGCATTTATATGTTAGTAATAATAAAACTGGAATGTTCGCCATTATTCAGGAATAAATAATGAATTATTTACAAACATAAAACAATGCAATGAAATTTTAAAATCTCAGGTAAATGATTTATGTTCAGCATTTGTTTTTACATTGTACCAGCTCATATTGAATGTTAGAAGTAAGTAAAACAAATTATGTGAACGAGCCAATATAAATGTAGGATTTTTGTTTTAAGAACAAAACCTCAATTATGAAAATGATACATGATGCTAGATATTTTTTACATCAAATTAGCTTTCCAACAAAATTTTAGATTCAGTGTCTTATAAAAAGTAAAAGAAATGTACTTATGCAAATAAAAAAGGCTGTCTGCTTTGAGACCAAAATCTGTTATGAGACGACTTATGTTGTTAGGTTTTTAAACACCCTACTATTGAGTCCTACCTTCCCACAAGCTTTTTATTTCAGATTGAGTGATTTGGACCTCTTAAGCCCCATGCTTATACAGTACAAGTGAGGATCTGAGTATATAACTACCCCATTAATCTATGTCTCTTCATGCTTATATTTCTAGAGGTGGACATACATATACACCAATTTAGAATCATATTAAAGAAATTATTCATTCTTCCTTTAGAATTCTCCCTTTTTAACGAGTATGTGGGATCAAGTGCCATAATTTTGTAAAAAATAATTTATTAAAAACCAATAGATCTAAAAAACAGTATTTTTATGTGAATTTTAAATTATGGCATAGTTTTGTAATAAATTATGCTTCTGTATGTAATTCTAAAATATAACATTTCAAGAAATTGGATTTTTCTATTCTTAAATTAGTATAAGACACAAAATTAATATTGGTATCTAAGATATAGTTGCATTGTCTTTCGAAAATTTCATTTTTGTCATTGTTTTCAATAACCATAATTGTTTGTGTGGAAAAATATTTACCTAGAATTTGAAACATTGTTTTCAATTGTATCTGTAGTGTTCCAGTCACCAGTTTGCTTTAGGTATTCCTCACTACTGCTAGCTATTGACTCTGCTAGCTCACGCTCTCTCAACTAGTTACAAAAAAATTATATTAATAATTATTTATTACATCACAAACTATTGTACTAAAAATCTTTTCTATTGTAATTACGAATATAATGTTATAAATAAGAACCTTATTTTTCTCAGCCATGAGGTAGTTTTGATCTATCCTTAACCATAGAAGTTCATCAGCTAGATCTTTTGCTGTAATTTTACTGGATATTGCAACAGTTTGTTGACATTTTGGAAAATTGACTGCACCCACACTCCAGTTCTCATCGAGAGATGTTTCATTTGGGTCATGCTGTTGTATTATGCTAGTGAAAATAAAATAAAAAGAAAAATTTATTATCACAATTTCCCTATAAGTATATACAACATGCTCCTGATGTTTTCCGTTAACTTATGCAAATGTCTACTGATGATAACTATCAATAGTTGTCAAAGAACATATATCCAAAAATGCGATTTTTGTAAATCTACAAAGACGAAACGTTTATTTTTCATTCATGTACAAGTATTTTAGTGTAATATTCACGTTGTCGCTTCTCGCTGCATGTGTTCCGTTGTGACGTGGCCGCCTGCGACCCGGAACTCGCGCACGGATAGCAGTAATATCAGGTTACCATTTGTGTAAAGGGCCTTATGCACTAGACATTGATTTAGTGTGTTGAAAAAATTAAAACTTTGTTTTTAGGCATAAGTTGCATGAAAAGTTTTGATAGTTATCATCAGTAGAGTCATTTGCCAAAGTTAATGCAAAACGTCAGGGACAGGTTGTATAATGCTTGTATTGCTTGTTTGGAAAATATAGTAAACAAAAGAAAAAATTAATAAAAATATTTATATGCATTTAGCTAAATAGCACAGACAAGTATAAATTAAATAAGAACTTTAGAATAAATTATATCAACAAGTAAAAGTGGTATAGCTTTAAATTATGATTTCATAAAATATATTAATAAGTTACCTTGTACATTTTGGTTTGATGGCTAATTCGGATATATTCTGTGTTTTGACAACTCTTCTTTTACATGTTTGTGAATTTGTTGACTCTAATGCATTAACCTCCCGAATTTTCTCTTGACTAAAATAGATCAACAATTACAAAACATAGATAAATATATAATATAGAAATTATATAAGATAGTTTCAACGTCATACCTTCCAATAGGTAAGGATTGCGTGGGTCGCAGTTTTGTTTTCTCTGCTTCGTCTTGCAGTAGCATTTTTCTATAAAACATCAACAATTAGCTAATGTCTACAACTTTTTAAGATTAAATATTAGTAACAGGTAGTGCAATGTTAACATAATACTCACATCTGGATGCCAATTATGTCGCTCAAGTGCTCAAAACTTGATTGGCTATTTTTGAAGACATCTTTCTCCAGGTGTCCATGTAGTGTATTGTCATGCTGTCAACACATTTACTAATCAAAATGTACAATTAATGGCAATGTGGATGCAAAGGGGTGAAATTAATATTTGTATATATTGTTACAGTGCTGAGAAATGAACAAAACCATGCTATGAAAGTCACTGTCAGTTAGATTTGAAACATGCTGTTTTGGAATTCGCATTATTTATGATCAGATACATTATTGTGGGTGAACATTTAAGATCGATATACAGTATCGTCCGTAAAACATAAATCGTAAGAAATTTAATACACAAATGTGTAAATACATACATCTATGGGTTTTTTAGGTAAATTCCGTCTTAATTCTGGCAATGATTTGCGTAATAAGAAACCTCTTGCTGCTGCTTGAAATGTAACAATTGCATCTTTGAAGCGAATATACCATCGACGAACACGGTTGCCGCGGAACCAACTTTGTATTTTAGTGACAGCCTCCAAACGACCTTCTAACCAATGTCTGCAAAA
This sequence comes from Eumeta japonica, assembly GCA_005406025.1. Taxonomy (NCBI): domain Eukaryota; kingdom Metazoa; phylum Arthropoda; class Insecta; order Lepidoptera; family Psychidae; genus Eumeta; species Eumeta japonica. Next base: position 463,833 of record BGZK01000248.1, read on the forward strand.
TTAATAACACAATATAAAAAAATTAAATCTTATTTAATTATTTATTTCAGCTATATAAAATACCTGATTTTCCTGGAAAACGAAAAATATATTTTTCCATTAAGTAAAAGTTAAATGAAGCTAATTAGTACCAAAGTACATACATAATTACTATGGTAATCCAAAATGCATTTCAATCGATAGAATGTGTGTAATTTTCTTGACTTACCATGAACTAAATTAAACAAAACTTATATTTTCCAAAACATTTCAGTTATGAATATTTTAACTATGTTTTTTTGCTTTTATAAGTACATAATAAATGGAATGGAAAATCTATAATACATAGACAAAATAAATAACACAAATAAGGGATTTTCTGACAGCTCAAAAAAATAGTTGACAAGTACTCAATAGGTGGAGCAAGATAGTTCCCAAAAATGAATGTAGGTTGTAAAAAAAATTCCTTTGTTCATCATAAATGATTCAAAACTGAGTTTGAGAATGAAATAAAAAACAATAATCTACACTAAATCATATATTCTATCATATAATAAAACAGTAGAACCTAGCATGTCCATACATTGAAAGTATGCATAAAAATTGGAGAGGGGATGATAAAAGTTTATAAAGATGAAACAAGGGTTTTTACATTTTTTGTCTGTCTATCTGTCTATCTGTTCATGTATATCTCTAAAAGTACTAGACGGATTTTAATACTGTTTTCTCAGGTAAATTGAGCTTGCTTTGGAACTTCTGCTCCAAGTGAAATAAAGTCTATATTCTTATAGACTTTATTTCATTTCAATCGGATGGCAGAAAAAAGTTATGATCGCGACGGTGTAGTGGAATCATACGATATATAAAAATTTTATCACATATAAGAAGCTACACTAGCCCAATTAGATATAGTCTATATGTTATTTTAAAACTAGCATTTGTCCTAGATTTGTACAAGTTGGAACCATTACAGGTATAAGATTTGAAACTGATACAAGGAGCAGAATAACAAGGTAGGATCAAGATCGAAATCGAGAATGGGGCCGGAGTCAAAACCAAGCGTCGGATCGGAGTCAGAATTAAGAGTGTAGTTTAGATCAAAATCAATCAATCAACAGTACCAGAACCAAAAATGAAAGCGGAAACGAAATTTGGATTGACAGCATGGTCTTTCCACATGAAAGAACACATTCTATGTTCACGCGGGCGAAACCGCGGGTGGAACGCTGGTGATATAATAAAGTAAAACTATACTTGTATCATCAAAATGTCTGAATAAAGTAATGGAAGTTCAACAAAAACTAATAATGTAATCTAGATATAATACTTTGTCAATATATGTGTAAGTTTAGTGATAAAGAAATATAAGTTACAGGCCGAAAAATAAAGTTATACAGCTATATTACAAACGAAAGATATGACCTTTGTAACCATCTTTTAACCAACAATTACGACATCTATTGAGTTGATTGAAACCACATAATTTTTGTTTTTTTTGGTGTCTGAAGTCCTACATTTTAGTTACTCGATTTAGCTTGTTAAGATTAACAACATACTTTGCAGACATATTTAGAATTTGTTTTTTAGTTAAACATTATTAAGGTGTACCCATGTATGCTTAGAAGGTTTATAAATTAAAAAAATATGTCACTAAAATGATCAAATCACATCAGAGTTTTTATGTGATGTACAAAGTTCAATGAATTGATATTATATTTCATTATATGTACACTTTTCAATGTTCTTTTTGTATACTTAATTAATAATTAATAAATACTTAATTGTATACACTTAATATAATTTACCTGCAGTACCCTTGTATGACAACAGATGCACGTCTTAAAGCAAGAAAACGCCTCCTTTCAAGTACTGCCCGAAACCATCTTTGAATAGTAATAATAGATGCCATGATCTGCTGATGCAAACGGTATTCTAACTTTGCTTGTTCCGATTCACGCATAAAGATTTTTGTAGCACCTAAAAAACAATGATTTATTATAAATTAAAATTGTGACTCAAATATTCATGGGTCTCCTAATTTGGATGAAAGAATTTAGGATTGAAAGTTTTATGTTATTAATGATTGTAAGATTAATGAATACTTTTTAAGCATTCTGCAGTCTTAGAATTCTTAAAGATTATAGAAACTATTCAATTTTTTTTTTATACCTCCGCCTCGGTATCACCTTTAAACACTTCTACAGTTTTGAACCAAAATACATAAAAGGAGATGCACCAAAGTTTCACAGAATCATGACTGAAAATTTTCAATGGACATGAATGAAAATACAGTCATTACACTAATAGGTCAAGTGATTCGGTTCATTCTATGGTATACGTTCATTCCATTGATGGAACAAGGACACTATGTGTTAATTAATTGCAGTATTGCTTCAAAGTTCTAGGAATTACAAATTTTTGTATTTTTTTTTCAGTTTTGAATGGCAAATTTATCACATCATTACATGAAATACTAATTATATCAAAAAAAGAAAGTTCTACAATATCATTCTTTTAGAACAGTCTATAAGTAGTAATGTCCTTAACCTCGTCACAACATGCAACACGTTATTGCTGTAGTAAGACATTTAATCCTGAATGTAGCTATTTATTTATATACTAACAAATTATGAATTTTTATAGTGAGTATTTGATATTTCTAATTGAGCTGATGAACTGATTAATAATTCTATTCAATCTCTTACATAACATCCCGCTGCTGGCCATAAGTCTTTTCAGGAAGCAGTTATCATGCTATTCTCTCTCTCTATGTTTGCAAAATATCTTAAAGTACTGGCAAACATTTTCCATGTATATTTCATTATAACAGCATAATTTTTTTTTTAACTTTCCCTTAAAGCATGTGATAGTGGATATTTCAAATTGGCGCAAGAGTTAAAAATAATGTGACTGCCAAGATCTCTCGTACCTTACATTGTGGATGAACATGGTAACAGTGGAGCATATTAGGGTATCATATGTTAAACAAATAATTTTAAAACTTAAAATGTTTTTAAAAAAATCGGATTTATTCAAATCAATCAAACCCTAATATTAAAAAATGATTTTAAAATATGGGTCTGCATTATGAAAGACAAGAATATGACAGACTTTGTAATTGTTAATAATTGGTTCAAAAGCAAGTTAGGGATATGATAATGTAATGTGGCATCAAAATGAGCATGTATCACATCTTAGTGGCCCGCTGACTTAAAACTGTGTCAGCATTGACCACACCACGTGAAAATAATCACTACGGAGCTAGTTGATATGCTTAACAAGGTGCTTGCAGTAATTAAAAAGGTTTTTAACAAAAATTACATTCACCAGTAGAAGTTATTATTTACCTTCAAAGAGTGGGTCACTGCATAATTTTTTTACGATCAGTAAGTGGCATTGTTGAATAATCGAAATGTGCTTACGTTTGTAAAAAAATCATTGATCCTATATGCTCGGATTCAAACCTATGATATTTGTGTCGAGTACCAAGCATTCTACCACTAAGCTACTACTATCTCTTGTTGGCTTAAACATAATACTATTTTATTATATTAGAAAGTATGGAACCTTATGTGGTTTAACAGGTGCTATTTTACCAAACTAATTTGTTTCAAGTTCAACAAGATATTTGGGAAATACGGTTGTTAAATTGTAGCACATATGTTGAGTTCAAAACAACTGCATAGTTGATAAACAACTTTCAATGGTCAAAACTATTACCAAAACTTCCTTAAATTTCAATGAATTAGGTTGCTAAAATCAACATATATCCTGAACAGTACAACGCACGAAACTGCCGCCGTAAATTGCCTGCAATTGATGCGAATTCTTATTTTACGCCAATGTCACGCTTTTGTAACTAACTTCACTGCGACAAAGTTTTGTGTGATGTACTATACACTAAACAGTGGTTTTTTTCTAAAAATGAACTCACCTAGTTGGTAATTATCTCGATCCAAATTAAGCGTCGCTAAGAAATGCCTGACGTCAGCTTGAGAGCTAAGTAAACCCTTAGGGAGTAAAATCCTATACACCTGTATGAATTCCTCGTACGATAACCGTACATTGTATCCTGCTTGCCTTATACGTACAGTCTCCAACATGCCTGTGTAGCGAAGTTGGCGTTGCACTGTTTCATCATCAAAAACATGAGGTACTTTATCACCATTCGATTTTATACACCTGTAAGTTAAAACAAGCAATGACGTTACAGTTGTTTATTTGAAAAATCTGTATGTAACATCTATAAATTCAACGAGTTTAGGTAATGAATAAATTATCTTAGAGAATTTTTTGTAACACAGGTACAACTAGCAGAAACCAAATCAAATATTATGGAAATTCTATTGTAATTTATTATATAAGCTTTGTTTTTAAATCAACTGATTTAAACAATTTAATTAAATTGTCATGATTTTTTATAATGGAGGAGTCACAATTCAATTTGTGACATTATGTGGCTATTTAAATTAATTATTACTTTTTATGATGACTCGTCACTAGTTAACTGTTAATTCTTCTAATTAAATGAAGTTTCTTGTAGAAAATGCATAAATATTATAACACAATTAAAATACTAAAATTTATCAGGAACACACCTGATAAAAAATGGATTTGCTTGATTAAGAGTTTCCATTAGAGCAGCCAGGGAGTGTTGGAATTGGGCAGCTACTGTAAGAGGTTGCTTTCGTTTGCCAGCTGGTGCGCACGTGCGGCCCGCCAAAGTCTTTACACTTTGTAAATTCTTTAGACCCTTTTTTGCTCGTTCCCGCGGCCTAAACGACTTGTTCTTCCTGTTACAAAAATGAAAACATTTTGATTGGTTTCCCATTCTAAACTGCCATAAATATATGATGTGCATTACCTATGTAAGAATGCAATCTTAATTCTATAAAATAAAAGGAATTTAAAAGTTATAAAGTAGGAAAAAAGGTAAATTTAATTCAGAGTGAGTAAATATTATTTAAAGCACATATATTACAGTATATTAAATTTGTAATCACTAAACATATGCTAACTAATTGTAAGAGCTTTAAAAGAATGCCATGATCAATACTGATAATGATGAGAACTTACAATGTATACACAGTAGGATAATATATTTTACATAGATCAAGAAATATATAATTACAACAACAATTTTTCAAGTGCATGTAAATTAAGACACATAGTGTAAATAAAAACTGATTCAGCAAAAACATAATTATTGTTACATACATGGTAATGTGGCAGAAAAAACATAACACACAAAAAATACAAGAACAATGATAAACCATCACCAAGAAACAGTATGAGAAAAACCCAAACCATAAGATAAGATTTTCATCAAACAAAACTAAATAAGTCAACAGAAAAACATTTCTGAAGTATGTGCACTTTCAGTAGCAATGACTGCTTTCAAAATGCCTATATTGTTAATCTATAGAACCATTTGTGGATCAACATTATAGGTGAATTTGTTTGATGAACTAATTTCATAGGAGAGACAGTCGATCCATCTTCACGTACATAACAATTTGGCTGGCCCGTTGCATGACATCGGTGTCGTCGAAAGCGCGGTCCTCACGCTCTAGCCTCCGCGTGCGGGTCTCAGCGAGTCTGTAATGTTTGCCGGCCTTGCCGCCAGATCTCGCGGCCGCAGCCCCTTCCGCCCTCCTACACTCACTACTACCCCTGCCCTCCCTCGTCCTAGCCGGTGTCCTGTGCGGTGTTCTGTCGCGTCGTATATCGTAAAAAATAGAAATTAAAACATAAAAAATGGTGGTGTGAAATGAAACGTGCTCAAAAGGTTGCGTGATTCTAATAGTTACAATTAAATTATGAAATTAATAATATAACTTATAAGATGAATTCAGCAAAAAAAAATTAAAAATTTTAAAACACATGCTGCGCGAGAGACGGGACAGAAAGCATGCCAACCTCAGTATGGCAACTTACGCAATTCTGTTGATTGCAAGATTGATCGAGGAAACTGTCACCAGATGGCTGAGTAACAATAACATGTTTGATTACACCACAGTACAGGCTTAAGCGCTAATATCTATACACAAATATATAAATGAAATTCATATTACATATAAGTATGTATGTTAATGAGTTCATACATAAAACAACACTGTAGTAACACACTGCAGCAACATTCAAAGAATAAACATTCACTGTTTATACTTTTCAAACAGTGTAAAATCTATAAATAAATTCAATGTTTGTTGAACATATTTCCATAGAGAATATTAGTACAAAAATTCATCAAAAAATCGCCTCTCCCTACTCCAATATTTTCCACAGATATATTTTTTTAGTTTTTATGACTTCCACAATAATCAACAGTAAACCACAGTTATCTTATCAAAGCTGAATGGCAACATTGACATAAAGTTCACAGTCTTATTCCTTAACACTTACCTGATAATGCTGTCGTTTGGTGCATGGAGTGAGGCACGAGGAAGTCTAGAAACTCCATCAACTCTTTGAACTCTGTGTTTCCTACCAGCTTCTAGGAATGCAAAATAGCCCCTGCAGAAGTAACAAAATAGTTGTAAAACACAGCCCCTTTACAAAAAAAAAGTTAAATGTACGTGAAACAAAGATTTAAAGATTCTTGTATTACAAATGCATATTTAACAATTAATCAGAGTTAGTCAATGTTCAAGCTTTTTAAAAATCTAACACAAGTCAAGACTTGTTTAATGGGTGATTTAGTGTCATACATTTTGCAATTGTCGTTTTATAGAATATTAAAGAAAAATTAATTAACTGGTATGACAACACTTTTATCCTGGAGGTAAAGGAAATATGCAAGTACATAATGTACATATCAAAATGCATGCCCAGTCTTTAAATAGAAATTGATTTTTGATGATGGGTTTATTTTTGTTGTTTTGAATAAATACATTATGTATTAATCCTAGAAAGATAACCATATGACAACTATAATATAGTAATATAATATAATATATGCAAGTGGGGTAGGTTATCTTTTTAAAGTTAATAACATTTACGAAATACACTTTTTTTTCATACAATCAATTATCTGTACTTTCAGTTATCTGAATGCCTTACAACAATAATCAGTCCGGTCTCCACTGTAATATGAGGCAATCTTTTAAACAAAATTCATTTGTTGGGTTTATAAAGAAATTTGTTCAATTATACTTTCTTACAAATTTAAATATCTATGATAAAAATAAACCATAAAATTGTTTTTCAATTTCAAACTTCCAAAGTCATATTCGCCAGTCATATTCACCCATCACATTCTCCAATTATAAGGCTGCCAGATTATGTTGAATGTAAAACATATTTATTTTAACTACAATAAGCCTTTCATTGCAAAAGTGTTTAATAATAAAATTGATTATATTATATTTATCATTTGTATTTCTCTCGCCAATAAATGGCTTTTATTTAACAGAAAAAAATCCTTTACTCACACCTTATTTATCATAATTATTTAAAATAAAATAATGTTTTACTGCTGATTCATTTATATGTAGTTTTTTTAACCAGTAATCTCAAACCCTTTTGGCATTTATAATATATTTTTAATAACTTTTGTGTCCAGCATATCTTTTGATGTAATATAAAGTTGTTATATATCCTTCAAATGAGCAAAAGAATGTAACTATATAAAATATAACCATAACAAAATATAACCAACCTAAAGAAAGCTCGAACTATAGCCCAACGAAACACCGCCACAGGATCCACACCTACAAGCTCGCGAACGAATGCAAGTGAAGAATTCTTGAGTACACTCACAATGTCTTGTCTCATTAAATCTAAATTTTTTTCCCTCATGTTCGTCGCCTGAAAAAGAGATCCATATGAAAGTTCACAAAACACTTCCATATGAAAGTATTACATTTGCAATCAATATCAAAATGTGATAATCATAAGTTCTAAGGTAAGGGAGAGAAACTCAGTTTGAGACCAAAATATATATTAACTAAACACAACTTTTACATCCACACACAATATATTCCCAAAATTTATTTACAAATATATCTGCAAAGAAATTTAACCACTTTCATGACTAAAATACTCTTTTCATTTCTCTGTTATCATTATGGATATGTATTTAAATCTACCTTATTGGATAGATATTTAAATCTACCTGTTAGATCATAATGATCACAAAGAAACATATCTTCACTTTTTTTATATATGTTGATCTTGTAAAAAAAACCACAATTAATAAAGAAATTTTATGATTTACCTGATATTTTACTTTCCCAGCATAATGTCGCACTATGAATGCCGGTTCCCTCCTCTGTGGTTTTTCATAAAAGATATTGTCTTCATGAACAGAATTGAACTTTTGTAATAATGTTTCATTTGTTGCCCAAGGAAAACTGTAATAATACATAGTTTCTCATTTAAATTGGAAGTAACAACAAAAGAAGAAGATTTTGCTTAGTTCCATGCAAAATAATAAAAAACCAACAATCTCAAATCAATCTCATTTCTTATTTCGAATAACTTAACACATTTGCCCTAAAATATTTTTGGTACTCAAAAACCATGAAGAATTTTAATTTAATTCTCGCATCACACTTATCACAAGTAAACTATGAGTCAAGATATATGAACTCATTTAATTTAATATACTTCCAACGAACCTTAGAGACCAAAAGATTTATTGAGGCTACCCGCAGTAACAACATAGTGGTAATGGTAACCGACCGTAGTACCATATAACAACTATAAGTGGCTTGTGTACAAAATTCTTAATAAACTTCTATTGAAGATCCTATTTTAATCTCTTTTACACTAGTTCCATTGCAATGAGGTGCGACTTGAGTGAAATTGTTTAATTTTTTTAGTTTGATTCATTAATACTCAAGCATATTAACATTAAGTTTCTTATGGTATATAACATAGTGTAAGGTAAATTATATTGGCATATATTTAAAATTGAATGAGTGTGGACTTTATAGTTATTCACCTTCATAAACTAGTGTAGCACAACAATAAGATGGACATTGGACAGTCGTCATAGGATTCATTATAAGTTATGATCATATTGTTAAATTGTATTGATCAAAATTTTATTATAACACCTTACACATCTATGAAAATGATTAATTAACTCTTGACAGTCTAAATCTATGAAGTCTGTGCACATGTTTTCTTCTAGTATTTATATTATGGCAATTCTCCACATCAGAGAAAACGTTATATTTTTGAGTATATATAACAATTTGTTAAATGTATCGACAAGAAATAATAAGAACATTGTTTTTTTAAAGTAGCCTTTTAAACTATCACATTTTGTAGTTAATAAATAGCTGAAATGGCTTTTTATTTCAAAACAAATATTATTTAAATGGCAGCAGCTTTCCTTAAAAGCAGGATACTGACCATAGAACATTATGCTATGAAAGTAATAGAGCAAATAATCTGTGATCCTCAATGTGAACCACAAAATGATTAGAAAAGGCTAAGTTTAAACCTAAAGCACAACCTTTGGTCATCTTTCGATATACATATAATAATAATAATTAATATGATTTAAAAAGTAGTACATACTTGCATTGATCATCCAAAACACATAAAAGCCCATTTGGTTTACCCTCAATCAGTTGCAAACATCCTGTGTTATCTGAAAACTCAATATCAGTCCATCTGATACCTTCCCGTCTATATTCTTCCTGTTCATATTTAAAGACGTGTTGATTAAAATAATATTGTAAATGTTCATTTGCATAGTTGATGCACAGCTGTTCAAAACTATTATTTACACCAAAATCTTCAAATCCAAATATGTCTAAAACACCTGAAAAACAAGTATAATTTTTATAGTGCTCATAAAATAATTAAAATGTTATTCCGACTGAATTTTTAATGAGAGTACCAATTAGTATAGTATATACCAGCAGAACTACTGTCATATAAACCGATAGTAGTTTTTTCTAAAATTTAGTAGTGCTATTACGTGGAATTAATCAAACACATGAAAAACATATGAACAGTGGAAGAGTTTTTTAGGTTCTTTTCCATTGCTTAAGGTGACACAATACATAAAAATAAAAACCGAAACGGGTGTTCTCTTGTGAGTCAAAGCTAATAAGCACTTAATGACTATCAATGTATGCATTTAATCAGTTAACATGAAGGTCCGAATTCTTCAATCATGGTGCAGATAATAAAATAGGTACTTTTAGAAAACTTATTTTATTGTAAGAAATTCAAATAATAGCTTCCAAAAGTAACCAGAATCACAATCCAAAAGATAGATTCAGTGATCTGCAAATTTACAGTGAAAGTAAATAAAGCTATAATAATTAGTTTTCTTTGTAAAAATATATATAGTGTCTAGTGAAAAGTGCATAGAGTATTGTGTGAAAATCAGTCTATAAGATTTAATTTGAATCTTGACTCATAACAAGATATACATGGTTTTAAATGTATTAAAACTCATGGTTTTAAATGTGAAATACATTATAACAAATATTTGTAATTTCACTAAAACTTGTATTAATAAATACATTCTGAATCTAACTTGAACCTGCCATACAATTCCTTTTCCTCCAATGACATTAATAGAATATGATTTCATTAATGACAATTGGATAACATATAAGCTTATACCACTAATATTAACAACAATATATACTTGATTAACTCCAGTCAACAGTTTAATATGAGTAATATGCATATAACACAAACAGAAATATTGTACACAACAAATACAATATTGTATATATAATGTATTGTAACATAATTAGAAACATGAAGTACTGTAGGAACATACTGTTCATATTTTGTTATATGAACATATGTTCAGAACATAAACATGAAATACATATTCATATTATTGTGAACTGCGCCCCCAAGCTAAATAAACTAAGAGTAAAAAAGAATTCACCTGAAAAAAAGTGTTCAAGAAATAGAATTCTCTAAATGTAAACAATGCCCATTGCCTTCCGCCTTACACTCCATTGCCTGTTTTAACCTTTAATTTTTGAGAATGTAATAATTTTCGTTTATATTAGAGATGACACACTTAAGACTTATTTGTTCTAGATAATTTATTATATTATTTTTATTTAAAAAACATTCTAGATGGCTAGCCGAGGGGAGGGGTATTTATACTACAGTTTGGGCATCAACGAAGAATTCTATTTCTGTGATCAATGCATTTATAAGTCAAATGTGATCAACGACAAGCTTTGATTCCGTAGCTATTTATTGTGACTCTGTGGTTCTACATATATGCCTTCTGCTTTTCTAGCTGTTTCCTTTCATTTGATCTTAATCCTTGAGCCCCTGATAGGGTCATTTCATAACACTATTAAAATATGTAATAACTAACCTATGCTATGGCCTTGATGTTCTCTAAGAGTATCCTTCTTAGACAGCAGTGCATGATTCACTTGCATCACAATCCAGTCAAACAACGCTCCATATAAACATTTAGCCATTGCATCTCTTGTTGCCATCGCCTCTGGTAATCTGTAATGTAAACGATAGAGAAAAGTTTAAATGTTGTTAAACAGTTAGTTAGTGACTATTGTTGTAGCTATTATTTATTAGTTTCTGACTAATCTTGCTGTTATACACTTTGATAACATTTGTCTTTAGCATATAATTATTAAAAGGAAGACTAATACAATTAAGCTTGTATTATTGTGTTTTAGATAAATACCCATTTATAAAAAAAAAAAAGATGGAGGCTTAATGCAAACCAATGGGTTTAGCATGATGTCTTAGAATAAAGCATTTTTATAGAACTATCCTTCTCACATCAACGTAATGAATTAAAGAAATAGTCTCGTCTCTAGAAGAGTCATTTTGAAAGCCTATCCCTAACCTACTGTGATGCCTGATTTTCTTGAATTTGACATACTAAAGAATGGAATTAAATCAAGAGAACACAAAAAAAAAATGAATAAACAAAAAAAATATAAAGTTTGTTGATATTCATGTTCAGAAGTCACTCGAAAAGATATAAAGTACTTGACTCGGAAACTTTGGAAAATTTGGAGCGACCTTTAAATATTAAAATTTCGACTTGAGATATTCAGCATCTTTTTTCATTTTCCATGTAGAAATAAATTGAAATTTGACAATATGAGAAATATTTAAAAATTTGGAACGTCCCTTTAAAAATTTTTTTTTGGGGGCTGCCGTTTGGAAGAGACTCTTAAAACATTGTAAACTTAGATATTTTTGTATGAAACAAAAAAATCATTTTTTTAGGCCACCCTACTATATCTAGTACAATATGGATTTGCACGAGGGCCCTTAAAACAAGTCCTGAGCTTCTATCTACACTGTTACATAAATCCCGGCAATAATGGTCTATACCCCTTTATGTTTATATTGGCAAACATATATCAGAGATGTAATTGAAATGTGGACTAAATATTATATGGTATTTAAAAAATGTGATTGATTTCATGACAATATTTGATGACAACCCAAAAGTCAATTCAGTAATTAAATATATATTACAGTTTACATATAAATAAATATGTAGTACAATTTTTCCATCCTTTTAGGACTCATCTTTGACTTTATGTTATATAATATAAATATGTAATACAAAAAAATATATAATTAACCAAATGGTTCAGAAAGTAGTTGTATACTATACAATTATTTTAGTACCATAGCTTTATGTACGCACACTAAAAGAAGTCTAGAATATCTATTAATAAAACAATGCATCATCACTGGCATATGAGTGTCACACAACTCCAAATAAGCTTTTGATAATTCTCAGAATTTTACTGAGCCTTTTATGCATGAAGAACACATACTATATAGTTTATGAATGTTTAAACATATGCAATGTAAGATGTGTTTTTATGAAGACTCTAGATATTGAAAAACTTACCTATAGTTAATGACAAGCGTCTCCCCTGAAGCTCTCGCTCTCTTTGAAGTTAAAGCGGCCAGTAAAGTTTCTTGTTTGACACGCAGTAGAGAAGATATTAACGATACCACCTCAGGGTTTCGAACTCCGACTGCTTCATCATGATGATAAGACTTTCTTTGTGGTTGAAATTCAACATTACCTGAATATGATGTAGTTAATTGTTATATTAAAATTGTATTTTTCCAAGAATTAGTGTCTAAATCAACATCCCTGTTAATATACTCCAACTCTTGGATGCTCTAATAGATCACTTATTGTCAATGACAAAATTAACTTACAGTTTATATTCCTATAAGTTAATTATAAATATTTTATTGTATAGGTATAACGGCTATAGTTAGCATGTACCCTTTCCATTAAATGTGATAGCGGCATGTGGGTTTCATGTTCTCCATGATCTTAGCATGTATCAATGTGTCTGGATGGTGAAAAAAATGATTATGTTTAGTTAAAGCCAGCAGGCTATAATTAAGCCGTGGAAAAATAAAGATAAGGTCCTATAAGTTTTCTCAAATAAATTTGACCCCATTTGCACTAGATTAATTCCACACTTTGCCTATGTCTTGAAGTAACTCTGTCTCTTTGAGTAAAATAGTTTATATCTTAAGTGAGAAAAATATCTGCCCGGTCACCCGAAGGTCTACTAGAGGCACCATCACTTGTATATAAAGTTCTCGAAACTAAAGGTCATTTGTTACTGAGTGCAGGATTATATTACATATTTTCCTCTTGGATTTGCCGGAACAGAAATCATTGTTATTTATTAATTTGAGAATATTATTTTATTCACATGTCTTCTTAAAAAAGTGTCATTGACAAGCTATCTTTGAACAATTGAGTACAGTAATAATTTCCATCAATTATATTCTCTTAATTATTTCAGTCAAAGTTGGTAAATTTTAATAAATGCTCTTTTATGGGCTTACAAACCAAATTTAGAATTTGATTTGATTTTATAGTTTTCTGTTTTGTACCTGATTTACTTGGGATTGAATCACATTATGTTGTCTTAACATCCTTTCTTTTTTCTTTGTATTATATGCTTCATTAGATTTCATTACTTTTTGTTTGAAAGATAGATACCAACATACACATACAGTTTATCCTCCCATCCAGACTTCTCTTAATTTTTATTTAATAATGTCAACTTAGAAACATGTACTTTTGCAAGATTTTGGCTGAGTTTACACAATACAACAAAATTATTGTAACATAAAACATTGAAGAAGTATTATACTATAAAAACTAAACCGGCCAAGAGCATGTCGGACCATGCTCACTGTAGGGTTCCCAAGCTGTTACTACAAAAAAGTTTCGACAAAAGAAGAAGACTTAAGTCGCCTATAACTAGAGAAACAAATAACTATGTCGACTATTACTCTGAAACTAATGTGAACTAAAGTGCACCAGAAAAAAAGCATATCTTCATGACACTTTCATCATTTTGTTGAGAAGTGCAGTTTTTCAGCGATAACTTAGAAATGGTATATCCCATCATCTTCAAAATAATTTTCATTGAAAGTATTTATTAAGCATTATCTTTGTAATTTTTTTCATATTTTTTGAACATACCTCAATCCATTCAAAAAATATAGGGTGGGACACAATTTCTGCTACTTTCGGATAAATTATTTCTGTTAATATTCAATCAGTCAAAAAAATTACATAGGAATCTTAGTTTTTAAAAGAACAGTCGAAATATGTGCCACAGATTAATGTTTGCTGAAAAAAGTGTTTTTTCAGCTTCTGTTACATGTATGGAGTGCCCTTCCTAGAAATATTAATTTTTGTGTTTTAACTACCAAACTAAGTAGCAGCTTAAATAAGACAGTCACAGTATAAATTCATCAATATGCATCTTGTAGTTTTTGAGTAAAATGCCTGTGGCATATGGATGGATGGACAAGCGGGCGGATAGGCATGATGAAACTTTGAGGGTTCTGTTTTTGCCATTTTGGTTTGGAACCCTAAAAATTATATTTGCAATTTAAAATACTTTTTCCAACCTTGAAATTTCTCTAATGAAAATTTGATAGGGAATGAATTAAAAATGGAGATAAGGATATATTAAAACATAGCTTTCACATAAATATTATTTCTATAAAAAAAAGTATTTTATACTTACCAAGTAAGAGCACGGCAGATAAAACAGCAAACAGCCTTCTCTGTTTGTCCATCGTGAAACCAACCATCTCCATAGATTGCTTGAGTCGTGAAAACTCATACTGCTCATCGACACCAGGCACTACACTGCATCCAGTACGCGATAAGTAATTATACTTATCTACACTCAACAAATGAAGCTGTGCCCGTTCTTGTTCTGATGCACCCGCCAGTAAGTAGTAAAATACATGGTAATTTCGCTCATTTCGACCTTGACTGCAGATTCGAGATTTTTCCAGAAGGTATTTCTGAACCACTGCACCATGAACCATTCCATTTTCCTTGTAATTAACTTGAATAAATTTACCAAATCTACTTGAATTATTGTTGTGTGCTGTCTTTGCATTACCAAACGCCTCTAATACAGGTCCAGCGCTAAGTATAGTTTGTTCGACACCACTGCCGTGTGAACCCTTCTGACTAAGGGCAGTCAAATGATGTAGAAGAAAGTTAGTACTTTCAGTTTTTCCTGAGCCACTTTCACCACTAATAACAATGCACTGATTTGTTCTTTCACGTAACATAGATTGATATGCGGCGTCTGCGACTGCAAAAATGTGTGGAGGTAAACTTGTGCCGAATCTTTTATTCTGATATAATTTCACATACTTAGGATTGTATATTGGATAGAACTTGAATGGGTTGAGTGCAATTAATATGGAACCCACATATGTATAAATGTATCCAGCAGCAAATCGTGCACGCAAATTCTCAAGTAGTTTCTGTTCAGTGAGTTCAGGCAACTGACACAAGTCAGGATACTCACGATCCACAGGCTGATAAAGGAATCTCTGGAAATAGTCCTTTATCAGCTGAGGATCAACTGAGAAATTTTCCATCCATGGCTCATCTTGAATTTTTTCTCGCAAATAGAACCTAGAACGAATAATATTTATTTATTTATTAGAACATAAAGCTGCACAATTTACACTATGAATGAAATTCAAACCTTGTCATTTTTATATAATGCATAATATTATTATTATACCACTATAATGTAGAATTTACACGATTAATTTATAATTCAGACTCCACAAAACTTTTATTAACATATTTTTGGTACAGCAGCCAATGTACAGCAAATGTAAGTAGTATTGTGGAAGAGTACAACTGGTTATCAATGTATGGCGGCGAGTAGTGGCTCACGGACGCAGTCCGTCACAGGAAGATGATTCATTTACCACAAGAGGACATTATCCTCATAGTTGATACTTCAAATTATATATGTAATTTTGCATGATTGAAATCATATTATAAATAATATGTTCAATATGAAAAACATAAGAAAAAAAAAGCCAAATATCACATATATTACACCTATAGGAAATTTTAAATAAGTAAATTAGTTCATTGTATTCCAAACTAATATATAGTAATTTATATAAATTAAGAATAATTTATAAGTATTCTCTTGCATATAAAAATTAAATAGTATATTTAAAAAAAAACTCAACAAATAAACATAATAGATGTCTGAAGAAAAAAGCCATCATATACACTGTATTATAAGTTATTACATTTGTTGTAATAATTGCAAAATATGATCTCTGGTGAACAATAATATATACAGCATTAAGAAACAATGGTGAGTCATTGATAATGAGTTGTCTCATCTGAAGATACTATTACATTGAAAAATCAATTTAATATAAAAAGGTTAGGTATTTCTATTTTATTATTTGTTTTGGTTACATGACCCAATTGATATAGCCATAATTATATGTAAAGCTTGATAACAAAAAAACAATTCTTGAATATTGGTCCTATAACTAAATAACAAAAATAATGACAACACATTGTGATTAATGATTTTACATAAATAGTACTCATATTAAACAGATTTATAAATTTGTGAAATTTTTTGACAGATCAAATTATGCAGCAATTTAAAAATTAAGATATGACTATAAATTTTTTTAAAGATTATGATTTTTTCAGTACAAGTGAAATAAAAAAAAACCCTTATAGGATGGTCATGCTTAATTGTAATGTCTTTTAGCTATTTTGGTCAACTTTCACCTATTTCACTTTAAGAAATTCAATCTTTTCATGGACCTTTTCTTACTAAGACTTCAATGACCATGGATCATTTACCTATAATACTGTCCTGAGGTGTTGTTGGGCCAGAGGAGCATAACTGCCACCGGTGATTCATTTGGTCCCAGTCGACGTTCCTTACATTCTCCGCTGACCTTGTCACCAACGACCTGCATATAAACCAAATTTAGCCAACCAACAATTATATTTATGAAGGTAATAATAGTTACTTAAAGATAAGTTAGAGTTGTGCTTCAACTGTGTGCATCAAAATTATAAATAATTGCCTTTATTCATAAAAGATTGAAGCTCACCTCTGCCAACTCATAAGGTCCACCAGGTCCATCATTAAGATTGAGTTTCTCAGCAATACAGGATACGATCTCTTCTGAGCTTGTCTGTTTAGATGCTTCCACTGAGAGTGCTTCATAATGTGCGGAAAGAGCATCCACATACACCTAAACCATTTTCATTTATAATTTTAATGAATATTGTAAATATACTTCAATGTAACTGCCTAAAATCTGCCAGTTAAGATTTACATTTAACAAGTAATTTTTTGAAGCAACTGAATTTCACCATTTTGCTAATTGTTATGATTAATAGTTAAATACTACTGATTTTGAAACACTCCACTGTACATGCTATATCCAATAATAATTACACCAAATGTAAGCTTATATCTTAAAATTCAATATTTGAAGTAAATTAAAAATTTAATTTTTTTGTATGCAAAACACAAGTATTAATTTCATATGTTCCATGCAAAGACTAATCATTTGCAATTTTACCCTCATTAGCTCTCATTCCTAATGCGCTGTTATAGTATATCAAGATTGTTTCCATGGATAGTACTGAAGACAATAGCAGAATTTTCTTTAAAGTTTTATTTACAGAACATAATTTTTTCAAATATAGTTGATGACAATTATATAGCACTCGAAGGATAATTGTTGAATTTACAACTGAGCTGAAAAAAACACAGACCCAGCAAATATATATGCCTATCCATTGCAGAAATTATAAAGAATAGGATGTCTGTTGTCTTTGGTTGAATATACCCCATTGATTCTAAGACAAAATATTTCATCATAGAAATCGTAGATGACAAACTAGAAGCTAATAAATATATTACACCTACATAAGTCATTAAGCCAGAATCGATTCAAAAATGTCCGATTTTCATCCTTTTTATATTGAAAAATAAAAAAACCAACCATTTTATTTAGGACAATGTAAAATTACTGTATCTACAATTGATTTTCATGTCATCCATTGTGTATACATTACTATTAAAAAGAATTCTTAGCATAAAATAAAAAAATTATGTAAGGCATTTCATTTTTTATTCAACTATTAAAATATATTCACTTAATTGGAATTAAACCATCTAATTTTTGTACATTGAAACACAAAATCAGATATATCCTAAATGAAATACACTAATGGTAAATTGCACCAAAATTAGAAATATAATGCATAAATGTTACCCGAAGATTTAACAAATTGCCAAATGTTATGATTACTTTTTTGAATTGCATTTTTACTTTTGGTGCAACTCTCTGTAATACTTATACACATCAACTGTACAGTATATGCTAATGCATTAGTGTTATGATATTTTCAATGCAAAAAGTGAAATTTAAAGTGCATTGCATGAGTGGATGTGTAGTGTTATTCTCAAACAGAATGGTGTAATTGAAATAGCAATAGGTTTAATTACATATATCTATCACTTAAACTTTGTATACAAATCTGAACTTATATTTACACTGTACAAAAAGATTATGATAAACTTTTGTTACCTGTATAATGTAACTGTGATTTTCAGTAAGTGCCATTCTGCGACATTGTCCTTCACTTCATTAAACTTAGATCTATACATGAATCAATTGTTTTCATGTCAAAACCTTAAGTTCACATTATCTTCATTAATTGCATTTTGAAAAAATATATATGGATTGTCTCAATAAAAATAAGATAGTATACAGCATTCTGATCCTCTCGATTTGTATCTTATGAGATGTTATTATTCAAGGTTCTTCTATAGCACCTGACTCTTAAGCACATAAACTGTAGTGACAGGTGAACAGGTTTATGAATGAATAGCTAAAGTTCCTTATTATGTCCAAATTTTTGACAAGTTGTGAATCCACACTTCTTATCAGCTTCGAATTCACGAAAACAACAGAAATAAATGTCTGGCAAAGATTTGGGTCAGACAGTTAATGAAAAAGTTCGTTATAAATTGCGTTTGATGATTTCCACAAATGATGAGTTTATAATGTTTCTTCTTTGTACGTACAATTTATACCAGATAAGGGCCAAATTAAGCCAAATAATAATTTTGACATTTTTATGGCGTAATGTAAATCCGGTAAAATTAGTAAAAATCTAGCGAAATCGAGTCTCCAACCTGATATATGTCAAACTTAACACTTTGAATATGCACCATATAACGCACGCACACGTTGCAAATACGCCTTAATAACACTAAAATAGCATTTTGTTTTCATTGAAGGCGTTTTAATATTAATTCTAACTTCACTATATTAACCCATCTAAATAAGGGAAACTTTTCTACCACACCACCATTTTTATTTGTAGTACAATAGTGACGTTTTAATACTACAATATCGATATAATTGTAACATCGATAATATGTTTACAATTTGTATTTGATGTGTTTATATCCTAAACACATTTACTTATCTTTTTATTTTTACTTAATTAAACAAATAATAAAAATATAATTCTACACTATGCTCATTCATTTCATACACCATGACTCAATCGTTACCCGAAATGTTCTTTTCTAATGTGTGGATGACTTTTTGATTATTAATTTATCCTTTTAAAAAGTCTTTCATGATCAAAGTTGCATAGTCGTATTTGAATAAAACTGTCTATTTTATAGTATTTTATAGTTTGGTATGGTAGGTCGGAGTAAGGAATGAGATATACGGTTAAAACTAGAAAGTTTTGATGTTGTGGACCGTTATCTCTTTTGCTGTTTCAGTTTGAAAAAACTATTGTTATGTTTAATAGAAAAAAAAGTAAAACCCTAAAATCAAAAATTTTCATAACGATATCCAAATTTTTAATCAAAAAGTGTAAAAAAACTAAATCATTTTTGTGGTTATTGGTTTATTTTCATAGTATTTCATTTAATTTTCAATATTAAAACGAAACAATAACAAGCTAATTGAAAATTTTTGATTCATAGCGTAAAATCTATAAAATTTAGGCCTAAGATAAGAATGATCTTTTTTGGTTTTATTTTGTATTTTAGTTATTCTACACTTCTAACTTACTTATATGAGTACATACACGCTATTTACTTTATTTTTATAGCGTTCGCACCATCATGACGCATAATATTAGCTACTAGTTTCACAGAACCTTATTTTCGATGCTTCAAATTCCGTCTAAAATTTTTTGAAATCTTTTTCAATCTATATTTTTAAAGTGAAAACTTTTATAGGCACGTTGGGCATATTTCGAATGGATAAAATGCGTGACATATATAGTATGAGTTTACATTGGTTATGAATTTGGGTTCATTAGAATAATCTAGAAAATTCTAAATATTTATTTGCTTATGTTCAATGTAATATTAAACTTCAATTTTTTCAGTATGAAATTGAGAAATGTACTAGCATAAAATTTGTAATATGAATAAAAATAATTGGTATGTTTAAATATAAAATCTGTATATTCAAAACTATGTAGCTTTAAAGACATATATATGTATATAGATATATTTGAAGCACATGCGTCAAAGATATGAAATAAAATCTAATTTCTAAATTACTTTTGAATTTTCTACTTATCTAAAATAGTCTACAAATTATATTAATGTGAAATTAGTACACATCTAATATAAAATATCTCATCTGAAAACATCATAACAACGCAAACACTGTTATGTGTAGCTAAATGAGGCTGTATATTTAACGTAAGATAAATTACTATTATAATATAAAACTTAGTACATACATTTAATAAAATTGATGAAATGACAACGTTTTTTACTCGTATTCTGTTGCCTTTTGTTATTAAATCTTGAACACAAAAGTAACGTCAACAGACTTTTTATATTTCACTTCAACTATAACGGGAATTACATTGAGCCAAGCTCGTTGCATTTCTGTTGCATTGCAAATATATATATATATAAATTTTGGGAAACTGTAATAATAAATAAAATAGTTTCTGTAGATGCCTAAAAAAAAGTACGCTCACCCTATTTATTTGTTTAGGTTTTATTTGTTTATTTCATAAAGTGGTATTTAATTTGAAATTATTAAAAATAAAACGTACGTTAATACGGAAGTTAATGTTTTTATGTTTTCTTAAATGAAAGGAAAACAGAAATTAAAATAGAATGACCTATAAACTTGTATTATTCGAGGGTTACACTATGCCTACAAAATACGATATCTTTTCGATACGAGATTCTTTATAAAATCCTCTCCTTTTAAAATCTCCAACAAAACATTTTAATATCAGTTTGCTTTGAATTTACATACATTATTTCAATATATATATTTTCGATAACGAATCGAACTTACTTATGGTTTTTGACTACCGACTATTTAATTTATCTGACAGATATCACGGTGATTTATTTTGAGAAAATATTTTTTATTTTGTTAAATTGTAAATTCTCATACTATATTAGCTAATCTATTGCTCTCAAATCTAACTTATCTAAGTATTTTGTAATTAATTAATGAAAACATTTACGCAATTTTATTGAGGTGTACAATTTATGTTTGAACATTTTAAAATAATAAGTTTCAAAAAAAAAAGCTTAAATGATCTTGCAGAAAAAATGCTAAATATTTCATATACGACAAACATGTCTGTTATCTAGAAGTTTGTCACTCAAATCTTTAATAAATTTATAAAATTCACTTGCTTCATACACCAATTTACAGATTCCACACTTCTTAACTTTCATCTTGATACTACAAGAACTATATAATATACTAATTTGGTGTCTTTTTGTCTTCGAAAATCAGAACTATTTTGTGTATGAAAAGAGTGTTCGCTTTTTAGATAAAATTTGGGAAATTCAAAAGTGCCCGCCTCGTAATGTTTCCATTTAATTTTTAAAAGAAACAAATAATCTATTATAAAACACTTAACAAATTCTTCGAATTAAAAGTCGGACAAAAATTTGAAAAGTGCCATCTAGAATATACCACTGTAACTATTGCAACTGAATCTCTTCGAAACAGATGGTAACAAAGAGATTTGTTTACTTACTATTAAAGGTCGCCATTATTTCTGATAGTCCTCTTTTATCAAAAAAATTTTATTGCTTTTAATTAAACGACCCCGAATTAGGCAGACATTAAAAAATCTGCTGTAGTTCTAAGCTAATTAAACAAGATTTTTTTTTTCACAAGTGATCGTTTTTAAGTTTTGTATAGTTGATTGACGGGAACGGTTTTCTAGAGTTTTTTTGTTTCTATCAAATGATTTTTTAAAGTTGACAAAATTAATATTCATTAATTTATCTTTACAACGATATGCAAGCTTTTCCATTTTCGTGCACTAACGAGAGTATAGCGATAGAAATAATTGCTGAAAAAAAGATGAAAACCATTATTATGATTGTACCTAAAGCATTCTCAAATACTTCGTATTATGAGTCATGTGGTATTACAAAACCTCCTTGGTTCTCACGGCCCGCCAACTTACCTTCTTTCTTTCTTTTGTCTACAAGTCTTTGTTGTTAATTGATATCTGTTGTATTCATTGCCATCTAATTATATCTAACAACACGTCGCACATATGTTATTTAAAAACGTTGATCAAAATCAATAAAATTACTAGAGATTTATTTGTCTCAAACCTTTAAATATGAATACATATTGCTAACCAAGTGAGTCCAATTCGAGTTTGATTGATTTTTTACAATAAAAATAACTACGTCGAAAAATAACTTTTATAATGCATAGGAAAAGCCACCTTTAAAGAATTGCTTTTTTTAGAGTTTTATAGCATATGAACGAGAGCAAACAAATAATTTAGACAACAATTTTACGAATATTTTGCATTTCCTTAACGAGAATTAAGAAAAAAATCGTTTATGAAATTGATGAACGCAAAAATTAATAAGAAATATTAAACTCAACGCTAAACCTTTAAACATGAATATAAATGGATGGAAGGATATCAAATGACGAGAATGTAATTACAACCGCGTCGGCATGTATTTAGTTGACATCAACTCCAAAAATAAATAATTATATTAGGTTTTTCAAGGAAGTTTTTTTTTTTGAAAAATCATTTGATAAATACATTTTTACAGGATTTTTTCTTTATTTGCCTTGCCAAAGTTGATATCAATTCCAAAAACAAGTGATTGTTTTAAAAGGTTTTCTTTGTCAAATTTATTTTAATTAATATTTATTTTTTGCGATTGCACAATTAAAAATTATAATTTATCCAGCTTTTGACCTGGTCTAAGCTAATTTTTCATGCAACTAGCCAGGTATGTCCTTTATTTTTTAAAGAAAAAAGTGGAAAACTAGTTCTGATCACGAACTACCACTCTCGGACTCACACTGTGGTCAAGAGCTCAATTAGGTCATTCGATTTTCAAGGTCTTCTAGTTTTCGCATTAATTGAATCCATATCAATGAAAAACCGATAGTTCAAAGGTTTCCATTTTAATTTAATATTAAGAAAAATATACGAAACGAGTTGACCATATATACTGAATTTTTCACTGTGAAGTGTCCAAAAGTACTAATTTGTCATTTCGCTTGCATAAAACAAATTAATGTAGTTCAAGATCTGCCTACATCAAAAATATCCGGAAGTGGTGGACAATTTTAAAAATACATGTATATGTTGTTTGCCGTTCCTTTGATTTCCAAGAAGTAATTAATTTATTTATTGCTAGAGCAAGTGACATTGTGAAAGATGTCTGCATGGGCTGCAATTCTATCTTGTATAATATTGGTAGTCATTGTTGCCTCCGTTTTATTGGGCACGAAAGACCTGGTAAAAGAGAAGCTGTGAAAATATCGGCAGTCCCTTACTCGATGTCTAAAAAAGTAAAATGTTTTGAAAAATTATGCCTGTTTGCAGATGGGTGCGCTGGATAAAGTACAAATTCAAAAATTGCGTTAGCCTTGTTATATTTCATTAGTAACTCGCAAAATATACTTTCAATAAGTCGATATTGGTGTCATCTCATGGACATTTCATACCATCATGCTATCTCAGGGCTATTTTAAAATACTGATATCAAAATTGAATTTTTGTGGTGAAAACTTCTTTCGCACCGTTGTGATTTGAAACTCGATGAAATGAAAAAGCTACAGTAAAAAGAGACAAACATATACATCGAAAGGATTTAGCCTGTGAAAGAATGAGATAGAATGTGAGGTGAAATAGAATGCCTTCGAGAGAATGAAATAAATGTAAGAGATCGCAAATGTGTTTTAATGTACGCCTGCGTATTGTTATTTGTTGAAATTAAAAAAGTTGGATCTGAATAATAAAATCTAAAATAATTTTTATACTTGGTATTAATTTTATAATTAAATAAATATATTTTCATTTTCGTATGCTCTATAATAAAAAAATAAACATAGTGTTGCGTTTGACATTTGAGATTTATGGAATATTTAGGTGTTGTAATTCAAAATTTTTTTTAATATATATATTGTGAACTAGGCATATCCCAAAATGATTTTGTTATAATAGCACACACTTAGATATTTCAATAAATACTTATTACAGTGTAACGTCTATAGTTTTGATTTTCTATGAAAGAAATACATATTTCACAAAACCATATAGTACATATAGAATATACCAAGAATTGTCAACACCAAAATATAAAATGAGCTCTCAAGTAAAATGAGAAAAAATGAGTTACACGAGTATAAGACACACAATGAGTAAATTAACGTTAATGTAATTTTCATTAATATATAACTAAAAAAGTATAGAACCGATTTTGTAAAATAATATGTGATTATGTCCAAATTTTTGCAAATATGACAAAATATAAATAACTTAATTCGACTGTCACATTTTAGAGAAATATTATAAAATCTATAAAAAGGATATGTTGATGACAATGTTATAAACATTTCTCCAGATTTTGTCATCATATATTTATCTCATCGTATATTTTACATCATAGAACAATACATTGAACCACATTGGGATACACCTTCATAGAATACTGTTAAAACAAATTAATAAAAATTCGTAGAAAATATACATATGATATATATATTTTTTAAATTGTTTAAAAATGCGCTGTCAAATAATAAATATTACCAGAATCTCTAATATTGCTATCGCTTTTCTAATTAAAAAATATTTAATACAGTGGCACGAAAAATTAATCGCAACAACGTTGTTGATAACACATGGTTGTTATATCTTTCACCACGACTAATTATAAATCAAAATTTTAGTTTTCGTAATTTACAAAAATTAATAGTAACAATAAATCAAGTACTATTTACTGTCTCTTATATTAATAGGCAAGCTTAATACATTTAATTATTTTTAATTTAATAAGCACACTTATACACATATATCACTGAAAACACTTAAAATATATTTAACATGTTATATGTTATCATGACGATGCATAGTTTTAAAGGAGCCGTCTAAGTCGGGTGGTATGTCGTTTGGACTCCCGAATACTCCCGACTCCGGGTCCCGTCGCTACGACTGCTGCCATCGAGGCGGCGGCGTTGGCCGCGCGACGTGCGTGCACCCGCCCGTGCTTTGCGAGGTGATCAGAACGTGCAAAACATTTGCCACACTGAGAGCACCGGTACGGTTTGTCGCCCGAGTGACTGCGGCGGTGGCGTGCCAGCTCGTCGGAGCGCGCGAACCGCCAAACGCATCCACCCCATGTACAGCGGTACGGCTTTTCACCGCTGTGCCGACGCAGGTGCGCACGTACGTGTGACGCTTTCGCGTACAATTTGCCACATTCGGGCACCGGGCATCGGAACGCGCCCGCGTCCGGACAATAGCGCGCTTCGCCCCACTGCCGACTCGTACTCCGTGCGCCTTCCGAGCTCGATACTCGCACCGACACCGCCGATCCTTTCGGCTTGAGCTTAGTGCACGGCTCTTTCTGTGGTACATTCGATACGGAAATGGCCCAGTCGGATTCGCACATCGTTCCTAGATCGATCCCCAACACGGAGAAGTTGCCGAAGGGTTCATTGCTATCGTTATCGTGGGCCAGGGGACCAGGGCAGAGACCGCTTGCGGGTTCGCTCAGCACCTCCAAAAGGCATTCGTCGACGTCTAGGCACTTGTCGAGGTCCGCGAAGTCGAAAAGTGACGACGAGTCGGACGCCGTCGTCGTCTCGTCGAGTTTGCTTCGCCGCTCTTCAGCGACGCTGAAGAACACGTCGCATACATCAACGCTCTCATATTTGGAGAAGTAGCCGTTGTCGGAGTGCGGATCAACACTTGGTAACTCAAAATTTACGAGACTTTCCACCGGTGAATATTCAAATAATAACTGATCGTTGAAAAGTGCTTCGTTCAATCCGAAAGCGACGTTATCGCCGCGCATTGTTTCTGTAAAATAAATTATGACAATTGATGAAAAATGTATTTATATTTTTAATAACTACAGTAAATGATAGCTTAAAAAGTTAATATTAAATCTTATATGCAAATTTTCATACATTATTTAATATTATATGAATGAATACTTACAATCTTTTTTCCCTAATAGAACTTTCAATATGTAATAATTGTTTACGATTAACTTGCGTGTCAAAAGTATGAAGCAACGTGAAGGCCGATCGCCGCGCGTCCACGAGAGCAACTGCCGGACTGGCGATGGGGACACGTGCCATGCGCGGGCGCTGGCTCGGACAGCGGACGGACGTAGATAACGCGGATTGCCGATTATCTCCCAATCGTCGGCTCTGCGAATCCACGCCGTGGCAGCTGTGGGAAACCCATCTCCCAAAAGCTTCATTCACATTTATTTATATCTTCAACCATATTTACCATTTCGCAAAATTACTATCTTGGGGCTCGGTCGTCCCTACATAAAATTTATTATTTGAATATGTATCACTGTCTATTAAATATCATCTTTTCATGTACAAATTTGCCTCACATGCAGATTATAATCATCTCATAGTGGAGTTTGTTATTAGGAAGTGCTATAATATAATTACATTCTATAATCTACCCACTTCATATAATAATTATTATGATATGCGTTGGATATAATACGATCAAAGAGCAAATTTCACTTTTTCGTTAAGAAAAAATCAATTAATTATTTCTTAATTAATAATTTTAAAAAAGCATCTCATGTTTTTGAATTATTCTGAAATGCGGAAACACATACAATATTCTCTTTTTGATAAGTGACTTTGAAGAAGAAGTCGTATAAGGCATTTGCGGAGTGTTGTACTAATTAGTACAAGACGTAACCTTTCTGAACCTATAATATTAGCCCGTCCGTTCGTTTGTAATCGAATAGAGGATTCTTTGTGGTAACAGACCTCCATCTCTTTTCTCGCTCTATCGCAAACGCTACAAGAAGTTCAGATAAAAACACATTCTTACATGTTATAAACACAACGTCTCTCTGTTTTTCTATCTGACCATCTGTTTGTGCTTTTATAACATGAGAACCATTAATTCCATTTCCATGATTGTTTTTCAATACCGACATATATTTTATCTTTATCGGGACAAATCTTAGTATACACCTACTTTTGCCCGCGGCTTCGCTCGCATGAACATAGAACGAATTCCTTACTTCTTAATAATACCTATTGGTTGTTGGTAACAACTATGTCCAATAAAGGATCAAGATCATCGCTGGACTGGGTTTGAAGTCACCAGCAAAACGATCGGGACCCTTTAAAAATAAAATAATTTAGCGGCAGAACGTGTGCTTTCGATATAATATATGATTTCGATATAATATATGAGGAATAATTTGTTTGGAATAGAATTGTAGGAGAAACTAGATTAGGGATCAAAAGCAGGATCAAATCAAGATTTAGATCAAGACCGGAAATTGGATTTGAGAGCGAGATCGGGATCGGAATTGAGAGCGAGATCGGGATCGGAATTGAGAGCGAGATCGGGATCGGAATTGAGCGAGATCAGGACCGGGTGAGAGCGAGATCAGGACCGGAATTGAGAGCGAGATCGGGATCGTAGTGAGAGCGAGATCGGGATCGCAGTGAGAGCGAGATCGGGATCGCAATGAGAGCGAGATCGGGATCGGAATTGAGAGCGAGATCGGGATCGGGTGAGAGCGAGATCGGGATCGGAATGAGAGTGAGATCGGGATCAGGTGAGAGTGGATCGGGATCGGAATGAGAGTGAGATCGGGATCGGAATTGAGAGTGAGATCGGGATCGGAATTGAGAGTGAGATCGGATCGGTGAGAGTGGATCGGGATCGGGTGAGAGTGAGATCGGGATCGGAATTGAGAGTGAGATCGGAATCGGAATTGAGAGTGGATCGGGATCGGAATTGAGAGAGAGATCGGGATCGAAAGCAGGATCGTGATTGAGATCTCGAGCAGGACTGGAATCGAAATCGAAACAGAGAGAAGATCGTCTTATAATGAAATAACTTAGGGGTAGTACGTGCATTTGCATGTGTTTTCGATATTATGTTCCTCTGGGATAATTAGACTGTCATTGACTCGCAGTCGGAATAGAGTTCGGGATCGATAAAGGGACCGGAGTCAATATCTATATCGAGCTTTGGATTAGAATTGAAATTAGGATCGGGATTGGGATCATGATTAACAAAGTGTTCGGTCGATATAGAAAATAAAAGAATTCATGTTTAAACAGGCGGAGCCGCGAGCGTAAGTTAGTAATTAAAATAAAACCACGTCGCTTTATTTGATGCATATATCAATAATTTATTTATATATGCATCAAATGCTTGGACAACCTGCAACCAAAGCATTCTTCATGCAAACCTCTCTACACGAATAAGTACAACGCCTGAAATAAATTATTTTATAATTTAATAAGATATCAATCTATTTTATCTATTTGACAAATTTATATTTCATGTACAATAATATTGTAGCAGATTATGACTTTCTCGTAATTAATATAATAATACTTTTTTTTTTTTATATTCATAAAACGGAACTCTCTGTGTGAAATGCAAATTTACATTTGGCTGTTTTTATCTTTGGCTAGATATCTTTTAAATTTGAATCAATGATCAACAACTAATTCTAGAAGTAAAAATTAAATTAAATTCGTCACTACATCACGACATGGCTATTGCAGGCAATAAAGAAATATCAGCAACCATCAATAGCGCCATGCGTCAATAATTAACCATTCCAACGTCATGCCTCAAAAAAGATATAAAGATATTCATTTAATGTTACAGATGAGAAACGTCTGGTGTTACAATCACCAATTAATTTGCTTAACTCGGCGATTACAACATAACCTATTGAAGAAGCCCTACAACGGATTGTTATAGAGCGATGACGATGCTAATATCTCAAATGGCGACAATTAAATTTAATACAAGATACATCTTTTCGGCCGTCTGTCTGCTACGGCACTCTAATCCCATTGTGACATCTATATATCTAAATACTGATATACCAATACATAGCTCAACCTACTGGGTCTATAAGGTCTTGAAATTTTGTAGAGAGATTCTTATCATAACGTAGACGAGCACTAAGAATGGATTTTTAGAAATTCAACTTTTAAAAGGATGTGTAAATGGTGAAATATACTCTTGTATGAAAAATCGAAACCGTTGACGCCACAGATGTCAAATTTAGCATTTAAACCACTTATGGAAATAAAGAAAAATATGTACACTCTTTTTAAATGAAACCTAGAAGGGGTAAAATAGAAAATGAAATGTACGTAAAATCGGAACTGCTGAAGCTTCTTATGTCAAAATTTATATTTTAGCAGCGAGCTAATCATTACTAATAAAAAAAATGTTGACATGCATCGTCCTTAAAAGTAACTCTAAAAGGGGTGAAATGAAAGTCGATTTTTTTTATGTAAAGGAAAAACGACACTGCTGAAGCTATTAACGACAAAACTTAAATTTTAATTGCTTATCACAAATGAAATATAACGACGAGTATTATTTTCGGTCAAGAAGAGGGTAAAATAAGGGATGAAATATTTGATGGAAAATCGAAACTGTTGTGTATACTGCCCGTTATTTTTTGCGTGCTTAAAACATTTATTTGGTTACTGTGTATCTAGCTATATGTTGTACGCGCAAACGATCAGCTTTCGAAAAAAAAAACTGCTTCATCTTGATATTTCTGCCACTAACAGCCTACGTTTTGATATGTTTAGTTTTTAACTTTAACAGTTAGCAGTTAACCGTCGCAAATGAGTGTTTGAAGCACACCACGGTAAACATCCTAAAAATTCATTCATAGTAAGCTGCATTCCATGCGGGCCGGTAACCACCTGCTCTCTGATGGCTTGCTTGTTGATTTGCTCCTTAAAAACCCTACAAATTAAGTATCCGTGTTCGAATTCGACACTTATTTAAATATAAAATATATAAAATAAACACAGCATTTATTAAAATATAATAACAAACTCGTTTAAATGGTTGTTCCAGAAGTTGGTCAGCAGTTTAGGCTTAAAGAAATTTAAACCAAAATATTTAAATACTTTCCTTACATATTTTAATAGTTTTATTAAGTAGAAACCGAAACATTTCACGGGAAATAAATTAAAATAAAGAAATCTTTATTTTAATTTATCTAATAATAAGATAAATTAAAATAACAAAAAAGTAATGGATTTTAATATTTGAAGAGTCAATTTAAAAAAGGATGACATTGAAAACAGAGTACGCAATTGTACTTGTGTTTTGTACTCGTGCATTAGACAGATATAAATAAATTTTATCAGCAAAAGTTAACTATGCTCTGACCCAATAAAGGTCTTTGGTCGATAATACATAATAAAGTAATCGAGTTGTTTGTAAAAGTTTCATTAATGACTGTAGTAATGCTAATTAATAATTGATTACAGTAATTTTCCTAAAAATAATCTTAAATAACAATATGTTCACTGGTTACAGATATCTTGCCATAAGAAAAGTACACACGACGTAGTCTATTAAAGGTTCGAGTAGGTACGTAAATATGTTATTTATTTGTGTTAGAATTGTATTGTGTTATTTGTGTATGAATGTGTTTATATGTTAAAACTAGAAATATTTATTAAATAAATAAACACATTTATCATGTCAGTTGGATCATCTTTATGGATTTCTAATTAACAAATGGAGAACCAAATTTACACATCTGCATTTAATATTAAAAAACGTAGCTTGTCCTACGTCATTTTTTGTATGTTTAGTTTAAAAGATTTTCACAGTTCCGTACACCCGATGAAAAATCGGAATTCTTATAGGACCGCTGTCGTGCCTGTCTGTCTGTCGAATCGTCTGTCACAGCCAATGGCGTAGCTAGCCTTAGTGTCACCCGGGGCGGATTTGAAGTGACACCCTAAAAATCAAAACTGTTGACTTGAAGAAAACCTGTAATGATAAAGTAAGTAAAGTTTTTGTGAATCAAAATTTGCGGTCAGATGAACTCGGGTGTCACCCCTGAATGGGTGGCACCCGGTGCGGGCCGTCCCCACCGCCCTCCCCTAGCTACGCCACTGGTCACAGCCTATTTTCTTCGCATCTACTGGACGAAAACATACACTGGCAACATATACCATTATATGTTGCCAATTTATTGGTTTGGATTTGGCGACCCAAGCATTGCACACCTTATCTCCGATAAGTTACTAAGCCTTAAATTTTATAAGAAAACCCAAATAATTATTTTAAATTTTTAAATTCTTATGTCAAAACAGTCGTGAAAAGGAAATGTGTTGCATAATTTCATCAAGGGCTAATGCGACGATGATAGTTCGTAACCTTTAAGTCCGACTCCCACTTGCCTTAATTTTTGGTGTATTGTAAAATATTACTAATATCATCATCAGGACGGTTAAATATATTACGATGTTAGCTTTTGCCCGTGGTTCCGCCCGCGTGGACATATAATTAATTCTTAATTTTCTATATCGAGTAATCTTGCTGTCATTGATAACAATCCTATCCTGTTGTCGATTAAGTTCCGATTCGGTCTTGTTCTCTATTCTAAATTTGTGTCCCTCTTTTTTCAGTCATGCTAGCGCTCTCTGTTTGGATATCGATCCCATTTTTAATGTCGATTCTGGTTTCTTGAATATTATTACACATGAATACATTAGAGGGAGGTTTATAATATCTTGCGTATAATCCAGAAAATATTTTATCTGTGTGCTTAATTTCATCTAAATCCGTCCTTATTAGTCGCTTAAGCGTACTTGAGTTACAAACAATCAAATGTTGTCACAAAGCATTACATTTTTGATAATATAATGATAAGATACAGTACTGACAAAAAACGCATTTCTATTATTCGTTTTAATTAACTATGAGTTTCTTATTATTAAACCATTATTGAAAATTATGTAGTTGTAATCGGATTGTTGACAGTTTCTATTACATTCGCTTTTGCTTTACTTCTCCCTCTCACATTATATTTTCCTCCCCCTGCCTCCCACTTAACCGTTATCGTACCCTCTGACACCACTCCTCTAAACAAAGCAAACAATAACCGAGGCCAATAAAACAAAATAAAATTAATGACTTTTAAATGTTCAAGTAATAAGAGGTCATACAGATAAAAATACATAAAACAAGCAGTAACCTATTTATCATGTGACAAAGAATTCTATCAGTTATCTTGATTTCATCAAAATTGTTTAAGTTATTGTCGAGTTATAGGTAAACATATCTACAGAAAGCAAGTAAACACACAGTAGCTTATAGTTATGTTATAAAATAGTGTGTTCGATTAGTACACAAAGTTCATTAAAATCAGTTTAAATATCGTTATGCTTTGAAAAAACATACGAACGAACAGACGGACAATCGAAGAACAAGTATGTCCATGCCAAATTTTATCAAAATCGGTACAGCGGTTTAGGCATGAAAACGAAACAGACGGACAGAAACAATTTCACGTTTATAATACATACATTAATATGGATTAGTACCGATTTTTAAACACAGGTTTTATTTTAAAGGTGGGTCCAATTCTATTTCTATAAATTTTTAAGTAAAATTTAAAGAAATAAAACTGGTCCCACTTGCTTTCAATTTATCTTTAATTTACGAATAAGGTCATTATATACCACATGATACAATGTGATTTAATGCCGTGTTTTATCATTTTTGTTGAAATAGACATTTTTATCTCGTTAAATATACATTTAGCAAGATTACACTTGTACTTTTTACTTGTTTTTGAGGTTTTCAGTTAAATTAATCTTTTTTATACACTGAAGTCGAATTTCATTTTTTTTCATTTACAGATTTTATACTTTAAATTTTTTAGTTCATGATCATAATGTTCATGCAATTATTCGCAGTATATTTTATATTTAAGCACAACTGGATGAAATCATCACGCCAATTTGATTTTTTTTGTCGAATTTCGGTATATTATAATGTTATTTAATTGTAAAACAGTTGAATAAGTATGAATTTGAGTATGAGCAGAAGTTTATAACATAGTGATGTATATACAAAATATGCTGCGATAATTATGGTCGAAAGTACAAAAAAGGAAACTAAAATGTTATTGGTTATGGAACCCCTCGCGTGCAAGAATTATATTTAAATAATTAGTGTACAAAACAGTGATCGATAAATTTTATTATGATTTTTATTGGCCAAGAAGGACCATTTACACGCTCGTGGCGTGTAAATTCCGATGACCATATATTGAGTTTTTGTTTCCTAGAATACTCTGTTAAATAGTATTATTAAATAATATAGTACTTGTTGGTACGTCTATTATTTCAGCTCAACCCAATGGAATATATTCGTCATTCATCCGGTGTACGAGCACGACGTCATTTCAGAGAATTTCTGAAGCGTCAATGATATGATAAGGAATTTTGCTATTTAATATAATTTATTTATTTTAAAATTAAAATGATACAATTCTTTACATAAAATAAGTTTAATTTTAAATGTGTAAACAGCTTTGTTTATACAGTTTTCGTACTAACATTGTTCTGAAATGTTATGTTTTTATGTAACATGCTTCTTTATATCGATTTTTATTTTATGTGATTGGATCTTTGAAACCGAATTTCAGACACTTTTAATTGTTGAACCATCACGAAACTTGCCAATCGAGTGTAGTTCTAATGACAATACAATAATGTATGGTATGTACAAGAATTCCATAACGGAATAACATATCCTAGCTGTGTTTGGGTTTGTTATTTTCAGGGTCGGTTGATCGAGCCAGAAGGTAGGTACTAAAATTCCTTAATGGGTATCCTAGCTGGGTTGGTATTTTTGAAATTGTCTTGAGATGCATTTTGAATGGTTGACTTTCAGGGTTTAACGGTGGAGTTGGAGAGTTGACACTGGAACTGCATAAATGTATAACGTGTCCTAGCCATATTCCTACTTATTGGAATTGTCTTGGGATGTACTCCAGCCGTGAATGATTTTCAAAGTCTGATGGTAGATCCAGAAAATATGCATGAAAATTACATTTAGTTTGTTATTGTAGTACGCAACAATAATTTGCAATGGAGGTAGAATAAAACAAGAAAAAAAATGCTTAAGGTGATTCTACATCATACTATACCAAAAGAAAAAAAATAAATTACCTACGGCAGTTGCAAAGTTGTTAGCGAGGTACTTTTGAATCCGAAACTACCGGATTTTTGTGTTTCATTCGATTAATATGTTTCCATATGAATATACACATATTAACGTCAGATGGATTTGTTTCTCTATAACAATGTTATTGTACAAATTTATAGTTGTTGTGATAGACCTAATGTCCATATTAAGTGGCGAAAAGATAATGCGGCGCGGTGGCTGGCACCGCCGGCATCTGGCGGCGCCGGCGCCGACGGCGACAACGCTGTCATCGGACACTCCACCGCTTATGTAAAACTCGTGTCAGTAGTAACATATAGTTTAGAAAAACAAATAACCACGACAATATTGAATATTTTACTTTATTTCGCAACAAACATGTTACGCTTTTGTTAATTTCACGTTGGTATTATTTATTTAGTCTGTAATTTACTTCCTTTTCTACCTTCTTTTTCTTTTTTATTAATTACTAGCCTAAAATATTGCAATAATCGTTTCCAATCGCGATCGCGTTCCCGATTTCGATCCTGATTCTGTTCTCTATTCCAATATTAGTCCCGATGTTGATTCTGGTCCTTTTTTGCATATCGTTGCTATTCTTTTAAATTTCCGCTATGAAAATAAAAAATTTTCATAAAATTGGTATGTGACTGTTGTCACCCCATTTTCGAAAGTCAAGTTTTCATCAAATGTTGATGTTTTAATGTCTTAGGTATCTATTTCTACCATTTTCCGAGCGATTTTTGCATGTCTGTGTGTGCGTGCGAGCATGCGTGTCGTATGTTGCGGTTTCTCGCACTATTTGTTGTGTGTAAGGGTGAGTATGTGTGTATTTGGTGTGTGTGTGTGTGTGTTTAATGTGTAAACCTCTCATAACTTTTGAAAGGATTAACCTATCGAAACATTTACGACATTCGAAAGGAATTCACTCGGATTTCACTCGACTTAGTCTTCCTGAAACCTCGCAGTAGTTTTGGCCGGTAAATTTTGAGGAATCTTTGAGGAGGAAAGATGTTAGGTACTAGGTCATTTTTTTCTGTTTAAAAATTGCGTCAGATTCCATAAAGTAGATGAAAATTAAACAACATGTTCCAAAGATGTTTTAGTCGATTAATAAAATAAGAATGTTTTTCTTAATACATACATATTTTTCAATTATAGCAGTTCAAAACGTAACAAAAACATATTTTTGAGCTCAGAGAGCTTAAAAAAATTAATACACACGATCTTTTGGGTAAAATGAGCTCATTAATTTACTGCTCCTTCATTTTCAATACTTTGAACTCGAAAGTAGTACAGGTAAAACGTCAACCTGCTCCAAACTAATAAACAATATTTATAACTCAAAGACACTTCGACAAATATCATAGTAGAAAGCTTCAGAGATGGCCTACAGGATCAACCGTTTACATCTTTTTTTAATAAAATAACTTGTCGTATTCCAGCACGTAAATTGTTTCTATCAAAATTAAATTATACGTAATCCAACTTTGATGATATATACAATTATTTCAATTGTTGCTAAAGCAATTATTGAAGCAATGAGAAAGCAAACAGACAGGTAGACGACAATTCTAAAAACCACTGTTTTGTTTTTTCAGGACGGACAGCCCCGTTACAGATTTATAATAAGCATACTAGATAGACAGATTATAATCTATATTTTAGGGTTCCATGCCCAAAGGGTAAAAACGAGACCCTATTACTAAGTCTCCACTGTCCATTGATCTGTCTGTCACCAGGCTGCATCTCATGAACCGTGACAACTAGACAGTCGAAATTTTCATAGATGATATATTTCTGTTGCCGCTATAATAACAAATACTAAAAACAGAATAAAATAAATATTTAAGTGGAGCTCCCATACAACAAAAGTGATTTCAAAGACGTTTGAAATATTCACAGACTGTTTAGTTGTATGTTCACTTCATAAAGAAATAGTTAAATTACCATACGATAAACGTGATTTTTTTTCCAATTTATGCTCGATATTAATAACGGCGACAGATAGACGCTTGAAATATTCACAGAATATTTAATTGTATATTTACTTCATAAATACATAATTAAATTGAAATAAAATAAACTAAGGTGGGCTTCCATATAACAAAAGTGATTTTTTGACTGTATTTTTCTCGATCTTAATAACGACAACAGGTACAAACTAGAAAAATTTACAAAATATTTAGATTTATATTCATTTAAAAAAAACCTACTTAATTCAAATAAAAATAACACTGGGACTGCTATTCTGCTACTATCTGTATACAGTTAACAGAACATCAAACGAAACATGTTGACAGATAATGCGGCTGCTCTTTTTTAAGGAAAGGTAATAATATAATGTCTAACGTTGTATAGATAATGGTACGGAACCCTTCGCGCGCGAGTCCGACTCGCACTTGGCCGATTTTTTTAGATAAACATTTATACACTAATACTTTGTTTGTACGAATGTGAAGTACGTATCATGCGATCGTGAATAAAATAACATTGCATTTTCCGTTTCTGTTATTTATGTCCTTCGTGTATAGCAGTGTAAAATTTATTCACGGGAAATAGGACTAGAATAACTCTCCACCACCCATGGCTTTACCTACTCGAAGGTAATAAATAAACAAATACAAGCCCAAATGGTCAGAAGGAACATTATAGCCGGTTTGGTTTCCAGTTCCAATCTAGTTTGTAACCAGCGCGCCGCCCAAAGCTACATACATCACATACACGTCCTCGACTGTAAGTCTCATATTGAATCCTTTTTCTTGCGTTAATTCTCCTACCGTTCTTCTCTTGGCAAACATTTGTTTTCAGAATACTTTAGAGGCCTTGTACTTCTATAGTGAAACTTCTTTTGTTGTTCGTTTCTAAGCACTCAATATTCGTATTCATTCTTCGTTATACGAAAGCAAGTTCCATATGATATGGAATTATACCTTGAGATCTTTACTCATCTATATGTCATTAAAACTCTTACGGAGCTCAGACGCAACAAAATTATCGCATTTTATCCCCAATATCCAGATTGCACTATTTTCAGGTCAGCTGGTAAGACACCAGACAACACCAGCGGCAGCGCATGCGTGTTTATTGATGACATTGTTACGAATTAATCCTATCAGGGGTTCGTATATTGAGATTAGATGAAAGGAAACATGTAGTTCAACAGAAGGCGTATATTCAAAAATACAAAATCACAATAAATAACTACGGAACCAATTGATGGCTTGTTGTTGATCGCATTTGACTTGCGAACGTACTGATCGAAAAAATAAAACTCTACTCTTGCGCTATTTATATTTTTATAATTTATAATTTTATAACTTTATAACCGTCAACTGGGCGTCCAGAAAATGTTTGAATCATTCCGAACAAACAAGTCATAAACATGTCACGTATGACATAAACAAACAAGATTTATTGCCCATCAAATATTTCATTTTACAAAAGAAATTTACTTTTTCCTATCCAGATGTCTATAATCAAAGCTTGCAAATGAATTTTCGAACACCTCCCGGTTTCCGATTGAGCTGAAATTTTGCATACATATGTAAATTGAACAACAATGCAATAATATAGCACTACTAAGGTAATCTGATGAGGAGTCAGGAGATGGATAGTGGAACTTTTCAACAGTGAACAGCACAAATACAAAATTTTGCATATGCATTTAATGTGATACCTCGTTTTGAACACTATCATGACACAGCTGCTGCACCCAGGTTGGCTTCCTTTAAAAGAATTCAAGTAAGAAAATCCACTGGTATAAGTTAAATATATAATTCTGAATTCAAAAGTGGCTATGAGTTTAATAATTATTATCAATATATAACATTGACAATAATTACTAAACTAGTTATATTACTATCATATGATAATAAAAACTAAAATATAAATAATAGCAGAAAAAAAATTAAATTTCAAGCTTTTATATTACTATACAAAAAGTGAAAATACAAAACTTTATTTTGTATAACATAGAGAATATTACACAAAAATAAACGTATTTTCATTAGAAATAAGCCTTTTTCAACGTTTTAACTCTTGATCAATTTTATAGTTCTTTCTCTTTTGTACGACCATTAACAAAAGCATGGTACATTTGACAGGGGGAGAGAAAAATAGAGAATCCATCAAGGTTTTTGCTGGTAATATAATAATGAGTTTGACAAAAAAGAAAGAATTGTAATGTTGATCGGCAGTTAAAATGTAGAAAATGGCTTGTTTCCAACAGAGATAAGTTTATTTTTAAATTTTCACTTTTTTTTTTAATAATATAAAAGAATGTTTTTTACTTTTTTGTTATACATATATGTTTTAAGAAAGTGTACCACTTTTAATTCCCGACACTTAAAACGAGTCACATTAAAAGCGAATGGTTTTTATCGAATTCTTGAAACGATACGATCAATTAACATGATGGGCAACGCGGCAAAGATTGACTTTGCAGGTCGATTCGGAAATTTTCTGCATTATTTTGAGCAATAATTGAGTTTTCGAGCTTGGAAAATACGAAAACAGTATTATTAACATTTACGTGTTACGATTATCGGCGTTTTCTTTCAAAATTATGAAAGATACGAAAAAAACCCTAATCTTAATTTTTCGAAACAGTTCGTTCTAGGTATCTTTTGAACGAAGCAACCGATTAGAACGGTATTTCCGCCAATAAGGTTGTGTTCAAAAAGTATGCGCGCGCATTCTTCTGAAGATGGTCAGAAAAGTTTTCTAAGACCCTATAACGTTGACATAAAGCTGAAATCTATTTTCGAAAGACGGAGTGGAAACAATAACTTTTTTTGATTTTTCCAGAAATAAAATCAATTTTATTAACAGCATCGCGTAGTACAATTGGTGATATAAATGCGAAAGTGTATTTGTCTGTCTGTTACGTTCTCACTCTAAATCGTTGTACCGATTTTAAACAAATTCGACATGGAGATAGTTTGACACCAGGGAACGGTCATAGGCTACTTTCTCTTTGCTTGTCCGTCTATATGTTTGTATGTTCTTTCATCGGTCCACAATAGATAAACTGATTTCGATAAACTATATAAAATAATAGTCTACAATTAGAGCGCACCGTTTTGTAATACATAAACTACTCTTTGTTTATATTTCTGTCCATTTGTCTGAATGTCTACTTACAACTCGACAATAACTATGAATTTTGATGAAATTCGGAAAAGTGATGGCACTCATTGTCGGATTAAATATATGTTACTTTTTATTTTTTTTGCATATTTATCTTTATCACTCCTTATAACTAAAAGATTTAAGAAAACATTTATTTTATTCTGTCAGCAATGTTTATTGTTTGTTTTATTTAGAGAAGGAGCAGTGTTAAGGTGGGCGTGTAGCTCATTTAAAAACACTGTTTTGGGATATGGGAAAAAATCACATACATCATTATATATAACGAAGATAAAAAGAAAATTAGATTAGTGCGTCGATAATTTAATGTGTCTCGGAGAGCACAATAAACTATCGATCCCTAACGTTGTCATCTCACTGATTACAATGGTGATTAGCAGCCCCCAAACCGCACTAAGCTAGCATGGTGTGCTGAAGGTCTTCAAGCCCCTCGAGATGACATAAAAAGATGGTGGACGACATGACTCAGAAATGTTCTGATTAAAACCTGATACAATAATAACATTATTGTTGTATTTAATTCCAAATAATTCTTGTAATAAAAAACCGTCTATAATTCCAGTAAGTGGGTCTGTAGTATTTGATAGTTCGTAGGTGATAACGACGGCGGCCAACACTGACAGCACCCATGATATTTATTTTCAAATGATCCATTCTAAAAGTTATCATGTATTTGTTAATTATACGTTATTCGTCTTGTTTATTATAATAACAATAACAAAAACACTTCATAATTCGACAAAACAGATCATTATTAACTTTATTGGATAAGAAAAAATATTTATTAGAATCGCAAAATGTATTTATGACACTTATATTTTTTTATATTACAATCTAAAAATGCCATTTTGCAAAATAAATTAAGGTAAAATTATTTATCTTAATTTATTTTGCGAAATCATAATAAAAAGAAAGACGTTGGCTTAAAATTTAGGCGTGTTTATTACACTAAATATGTATAAGTTTCGTCTCACAATTTTGTAAAATACAATATATGTACGTTGTAAATAAATTATTTAATTCTAATGAAATAAGCAAATATTTTTTGACATTGCAATTAAAGTTTTATTTAAACTACTTTTTAAAGTAAAAAACAATTGAAATGAGAATTGGATAACTACTATGCTTAATGTTTAAGCCATAACATCTTATATGGCTTTGGATCATGATCATGAGAATAATTTTAGAATACTTCTTATTAATTAGAAAAAAAAAAATCTATCACCTTTGGGTTGTACTTGTACCTACGTATCCATCAACACTATTTTAGATAAAGTTAAAAAAAGTCAATCCACCATGCCGCCAGAGATTGTCATTTATCAAATCCTGATTTCGTGTTATCAATAACTACATGTAATATGAGTCGATATACCAAAATGTTTCAAAGTAATATCAGGCGTATCAGACCCACATGTGCTGACGTAAGATACGAAGAATACAAATATATATATATAACCTTTAAACCAATAATTAATACAACAAAAAAAAAGAGTGTGTGTACTTATGTACACGCGTTAGAAGTTATACTTCTTTGGCGTATGAATAAT
Organism: Eumeta japonica; assembly: GCA_005406025.1. Classification (NCBI taxonomy): domain Eukaryota; kingdom Metazoa; phylum Arthropoda; class Insecta; order Lepidoptera; family Psychidae; genus Eumeta; species Eumeta japonica. The sequence goes on from BGZK01000248.1 coordinate 505,347, forward strand.
ATTTAAAATAACTCAAATGCAGTAGTAATCGACAATAAATATTAAAATCAATCAAAACGATTTTGTTTAATTGAAAATGTTTTATTAACGTAACAATATAACAATACAGTACAAATATATAATCATTATTCATTATGTGAATGAGTCAAATACATTTAAAAAGAGTGTGAGTACTTATTATTCAATTATTTGTTAGAAAAATAATAAGTTCGTTAGAAATATATCTATATATTATACTTACATGGTTAACCTCTAATATTTAAAAACACTTCAAATTTTCACAATTTTCACAACACAATGTTAAAAGTTTACAAATAATGTTTATATATATAATAAATTGAACAAAAATATAATTATAGAAAATTAATACTCAAAATTGATTATTCATATGAATACTATATTTTGCAAGAACTGGTTATGAATATAAGTACTATGTAATATATAGCATGAACACTCTGTAATATGTACTATATAGTATGAACACTCAGTATTGTAACTATATTCAGTGTTGAAAATATATTTTTTTATTATTTCTATTCTGTGGCTAACTTCATCATGTCGTTTGTGCGCGCGCAGCTCACAAATTCACTCTCATCCAAACGTGCCAAAAGAAGTATAACTTCAAAAATATTTTACGACTTTTTTGCTACGGTAATATGGAAGTGTGTATGAAGGACGATTTCAGAAGGTTTTCAAAATCTTAATTTAAAACTCTGCGTTTAATAAATTTAAAAAAAAAAACCTTTTTTAAAAACAAGCTATTATTATTTGTTAATAAAATGAACTAAAAAGTTAAAAATAAATTAACTCTGATAAGAAATATAACACTTTACAAGTTCATTGTAACCTATAACGATAATTAAGCTTCTTCGTCTATGACAAAATAATTCCATATCGTAAATAATTATATATTTTTAACAAAACTTTACACCTTGATTATTAAATCTTCCGGTTTTTATCAGAGCCCCAATTTTATAAATAAAAGCGTGTTACATTTTGATGGTATAATTAAGAACATTTAGCACCTTCTTTTTCCTCTTGCTCGCTTTTATTAATAAAATTGTGACTGTGATAAAAACGGGAAGATTTAATAATTAAGGTGTAAAGTTTTAGTGTTAAAAATATATAATTATGTACGATTCGGAATTATTTTGTCATAGACGAAGAAGCTTAATTATCGTTAAAGGTTACAACGAACTTATAAAGTGTTATATTTCTTATTAGAGTTAATTTATTTATTTTATTCATTTTATTAACAAATAATAAAATTAAAAAAAGGTTTCTTTTCTTCAATTTTGTTTTTACTTTTTAGTATTATTAATTCGAGTTTTTTCTTCTCTCTTGTGTATGTATTCTATCGGTATCTTGCCTATTTGTGCGTTGTCCTATAACGATTCATTTTCTCTATGCTAGTTACTGCTAACCTTATTTTTTCTAAGCGTTGCCGCTTGTGGACATCGCTTTCATTAGCAATCTTTTCCTGTCGCTTCAATTTCGCCTTCTCTAAACGTCGTTTTATTTGTGTAGTAGTTTCTTTTTTTTTGTTAATGTTGTCCCCACGAGTATAGGACAAAAACGGTTCATCCCCCCAGAGGTACATTGTAGAGGGATAAGGGCTTCAGTACAACAGAGTTCGCCCTGGTACCCTGAGACGCAACGTTAGCGATATGAAATGTTTATACACCATCATACCATTCAGCCCTCGGCACGTGCTCACCTTGGCATTGGGTCGTCCATCTAATTAATCAGACATAATCCACATTTATAACAAACGGAACGAACTTTTTTTCCCAAATTTGTTTGAGTTGCATACTCACGCCAAACAAGATACTCGTCGAGATGAATCAAACGAGCCTAAACTCGATGGCGTTGTGTCGTTTAATTACGGAATTCCTATGACCATCTTCCAGCTCCATCATCAGATCTTTGTTACCATATAGTATCAAAGTATTCGTCAAGACGAATAAATTAAGTCTAAACTCGATGGGGTTGCGTTATTTAATTACGGAGTTTTTTGGCCACCTTCCAGCTCCATCATCAGATCAGCTCTGTCATAATAATATTACATTGCCATCCGATTTAAATATACATGCAAAATTTCGGCTCAATCGGAAACCGGGAAGTGGATCAAATTTAACTTGCAAGATTTGATTACAGACCGACAGACAGACAACGGGACTGGTGAAACTAAATAAAAGCTTGTAAAAATACGGTTTACATGAAAAGAAGTTTTCTCTTTGACAACGCTTTCCTAACACCAAAGTTTATAATCAATTTGCCGAAGATGACAAATTGAGAGATGAGAAATTTGTCTAATTAAAATGAGACATTTACCTATGACAGTCGTTTCGCACATGGGAGTAATCACCCCCGTGAGGGTAAATTGCTTATTCTGTGGGGGGTAACAAAGAACATAATAATTAAGACTTAATCTAATAAAATTATCGAAATAGAAAAGCATAGAAGCATTCCTACATAAACAAAATGACCAAACGAAATTGGCTTCGTAGTAGACGTCAATATTGTATATATTGACTTTGCCGCCGTACAGTCCGTACAGATGTTCATCATATATCCTTATTCTTTCTCTTTTTGTAGTCAAGGAGTGTCTTCATTCTTTCACTTTCTTTCTTTTCGGTTAAAAAATAACGGTGTCATTCGAAATTACATCTAAAAAAGATAATAGTAAAGTCCTTTGTTTGGTTAATTTATTAAGATAAAAATAATAGCGATGTAACGATACCGATACCGATACCGATATATCGGCTGATGTAATCGGCAGGCCGATATATCGGCATCGCCGATTTAAATACGCCGATTTAAATGATTTGCGCAACAGATTATCTCCTAGTAATTTGAATAAACTTTGTTTCCTTAACAAAAATTTTCCTAAAGTAAACTTTGATTATTAATATTGATTTACTTTTGATTTGATTCCTTGATAAATGTTACCCAAATAAATGTTGATATGATATTTTACCTTTTTTTTTCATTATTTTTAATTTCCATTTTTGCCACACTTTACAGAATGGAGTGTCTATTTATTCTATGTAACATAAGTAGGTAAGTTTTATGCATATAAAGTACATCATTCTTTATTTACTGGGTGTATTTACTACTAAGCCATCGATATCGCCGATTATTTTCCTCGATAATCGGTATCGGTATCGTATCGGCAAATTCATGTATCGTTACATCCCTAAAAAAATATGTCCTATATCCTCATTTACATTTGTGTGAGTTATATGCCACGAATGAATATAAATTTGTTCGACGCTATAATTCTATACTTTTCTATTTCAATGAATAAAGTAATTAACTAAATAGTTAAATGAAAAAATGATAAATCGCCGCGCAGTAAGTACAGCATGTGGCATCTCTTTAGCTGCCATCGCGTTGGTTGGCGTTTGTACAGACGGAGCGCCTTTCAATCCTTTCATGATGGGCGTGCGTTTGAGATTTCAAGCGCTGGTGAAACAAGTTGCTGCTCAAGTCTTATCCCATCATTTTCTGATACACCACTACGCTTTGGCTGTTAAGACACTTCCACCACACTTGCTAAGTACGTTAAGCAACGTAGTGAAAATTGTGAATCATGTTCGTGGCAGGGCTACAAACTCGAGATTATTCAAAGTTTTATTCGATTAAGTTGGTGCTTTTAATTCTGTTTTGTAACACATAAAGGTACATTGGTTACGAGGGCCACTATTTATGTATCCGACACTGGCCACATGCAGAAGAATATTTAAAAAGTTACTACAACATTTAAAAATGGAACTCCTTGGCTGTAGAATACAATTTGTTTCATGTACATATCAATTCTACCATTGTGACGTCATTTTGAAAATTGAGTGTCTTTATCGCTATTGATTTAAGTCATCAAAATTTTAGTGCGATGATTTATTACGTTTTTCGGCATGTGCTAACTCAAAAATAGTGCATCGGCATTATTTTTGAGTTAGCACGAAGTAAGTTGATCGATATCAACTTACTTCGACTTTTGGGGGTGAAGCACCACCAAAAACCACTTTGTATCACATTCAAATTCAAAATATCTTTATTTCATAGGTTACAAAATAACACTTGAAAAACGTCATATTTCTTTGCGAATTTACACTTTACCGCTCGTTCGGAAGGCAGTTTTCCCTCAAGAAGAGCGAGCAAGAAACTTAAGGGTAGCTCTTTTCTAATTTGCTCATACATAGCCAAAACAAATACAAAACTTTTAAGGACGAAACAGTCCGGTAAGAAGTCGAGCTGCTTATGACCATGGATGTCTTCTAAATATTCAGAAATTGTATAATATCCTTTTTTACTGAGTGATTGTTTAATAACACTCTTAAATTCATATAGGGATAAATCCTGTATTTCTACAGGAACCTTATTGAATAAGCGTACACAGAGAGCTCTAAATGAATTTGTGACTTTACTTAGTCGATATACATGTGAAAACCGCTTATTTTTATTTCTGGTATTGAGTTTATGTCGACTACTATTTCTTTTAAAAATTTCTATTATTTCTATTAATTGTACATGTAAATATTTTTTTTACATGTAACAAATTTTCATAAACGAATTGAGATGCCAGGGTTAGGATTCCGATTTCCTTAAATCTATTTCTAAGAGATATACGAGGTCCGAGCTTGTAAATCGCGCTAACAGCCTGCTTCTGCAGCACGAAAATTCAATGAACATCCGCGGCATTTCCCCAGAGCAAGATGCCATACGACATCAGGCTGTGGAAATAGCCAATATAAACCAAACTAGCAGTTTCGACGTCTGATAATTTCTTTTTTTTTTACTGCGTAGGCGGCAGAGCTAAGCCTTTTCGCTAACTTACTTATATGAAGACCCCATTGAATCCTGTTATCTAAAGTAATTCCTAGGAACACGGTAGCATTCACAAACTTCAATTCTTTGTTACGTACTAAAATAGTTCCGGATCCATGTCTTACATTAGGAAGTGAGAATCTAATACATTTTGTTTTCATTTCATTGTGAAATAGGTTACTTGCGGTAAATTATTTTTCTACCTTAGAGATACCATTGTTCACATCGTCATAAATGGGCTGTTGTCTTTTAACTTTGAATAACAAAGAAGTATAATCTGCAAACAGTACTATCTCATGGACATCCTTAACAAGGCTAGATAAATCATTTATGTAGACTAAAAAAAGAAAGGGACCAAGAATTGATCCCTGTGGTAGACCCATGTGGACTATAGATCCAGATAATCTCATGCCATTGACATCGTCTAGTTTAGTGAGTTTAATCATGGGCGGTCTATGCTCACAGACAAATTTAAAGAAGATCGCCCAAAATCGGTCGTTTGTACCAAAAAATATCGATGCTGTTAGGGAACTAATAATGCAAGATCCTCATGTTATATATCATGAGATAAAGATGTTCCTGGGCATAGTATGACGAGCATATATAAGATATTATAGGAAAATTTGGCTGTAAAAAAAATTTGTTCCCGTTTGATTCCGCACAACTTGATCAAAAACAGGCTCGTGTGAATTGGTGCAAAAAATACAATCATGGTGCGTCAAAAGCTGTTTATAATATCTAAATAGGTGATGAATCTTGGATCTATGCGAATGACCCCGTAACTAAACAATAGTCAACGGTGTGGGTATTCCAAAATGAGCCGAACCCAACAAAAGTGATTCGTGCCAAAAGCATTTTGAAGCAAATGTGCGCCTGTTTTTTGGTATAAATGGACATGTGATTACAGTGCCACTAGAGAATCGTAAAACGATCCATTCGGAGTGGTACACGACATTTGTTTGCCAGTAGTCCTTGAATAAATAAGAAAGAACAACCGACAACGTAAAATCATTCTTCATCTTGACAATGCTAACTGTCACACGCCAGCTGAACTCAGCCAACTCGGTTTTGCAAAGGTCAAAAGATCGAATTGACGGTTCATCCGCTGTACAGCCCCAATTTGGCACCCAACGTTTCTATTTATTCACAAACGTGAATAATAAATTACGTGGTCAACGTTTTTAGAGCCGCGAAGAGGCCGTTGATGCGTTTAAAATGCTCGTATTGAAGATACCTCAATCAGAACGGAGAAAGTGCTACAAAAATTGATTGCGGCATATGCTAAAGTGCATCAATCATCATGACGAATATTTTGAAAAGCAATAAAATCATATTAAATGATAGATGTTTGTTTGTTTTTGATGTTCCGAACACATAAATAGTAGTCTTCTTATTCAGTTATGCTGTGATACAAAAATGCAATTTGAAACCACTAACCCACTTTTAACTGATAGCAGCTGAATCAGTACCTCAGAATACTCTACTTATTGTTCAGAATGGTTTGAAATTAAATCTCATAAATCCAGTTACAAACGAAAGAAAGTATTCAACGAATTACATGCATCAAGCGATAATTAAAGTAGCTTCATCGTAAAAAAATAGCATACATACTTTCTTTTTTAAATAGTCATAATGAAACTTCATCAAAAATTTTGGTGATGTCTTTCTTTGACAGTTTCAATAGCATGGGTTTATTTCATATAATATTTGTATCAATGACGTAAACAATAGAATATAACGTAAATAATAAATAGCTAACCCGAAATAAAATCAATATTTTTTTGAAGTGTGTGTATTTATTAGAGTTAAATAAATTTAGTAAAACAAGCATTTTTGTTACCTGCACCGTGCTTTAGAAAATTAAACCTTATATTTAAGAAATGAAGTAGGTAAATCGATATTGAATATATGCTCACTGTTGGTCGACAGAAAAAGGCCGTTTTAGCTATTATTTTTATATGTTTGTATCACCTTAACTTGTCAACACATAGATCACCAAAAAATTGAACTAGCGACGCTCAATTTCGGGTATACATAGCTACAAATTTATTATTTCGAATATTTCCAAAATGGAAATACTGTTAAAAATATATAGATATCAATCCTTAATTACAAAAGACAAAGCCGAAAACATATCACATCTAACGTAAACAAACAATATATTCTATTTTCTGAAATATTCAAATTTTATTATTTTGTGTATGAGAGTAGTTCGCTACTATGTCTGTTAGCCTTCACCTGCAGTACACGTGGGCACAGAATTAATTTATTCACTATTTATATTAACTAATCACGCTGTCAACCGTAATTCCGACCCCAGTGCCGCTCTCGATTGAGATGCCGGTCCAGCTCACGATTACGAAACACTCTCGACACCTATCCCAATCGCATTCCTGACTTCAAGCCAGGTCCGAATCTCGATCTCGATTCCGTATCCGCATCGGTCGATTCTAATCAAATTATACCTGAATAATACGTACTCTTAAACCGAAAGCACACATATCGCCGCTACATCGTCTTATTAAGCAATTTTGGTCCAGTTCTTGATCCCAATCACAGTTTAGTGTTGATCTAGATCCTCCTTTGGACATTGCTGTTTTTAAAAAATCACAATGATATATAAAAAAGCGAAGAATTTGTTTTATTTTCGTGTGAGCGAAGTCGCTTTAAAAAACTAAGTGTGTACCGCACTGGTTAGAAATTTTAAATCTGTACCAATACAAGAAACATGTCAATTGCACCAGATTAGTGAATCTTGAGTTGCGTAGAGAACTCAATAAGTTTTGCGTTAATACAAAAGTACTATAGGTAATATTTTTTTTTGGTACGTCATCGACGTCTAAACCAGTTTTAAAAAATCTGTCTCAGTCAACTTTTCTACAACCTTCTAAATCAACTGGTGCATCTTCCGGCGATAAATTTGTTTTCCACTAAGAGTTTTTTTTTTTTTTGGGAACAAAAAAGTCACACGGTGCCAATGTAAGGAAGGTAACTGATAAGTTTGACCAGGATCCAATTCAGAAACAGCGTTGGTCTAGGGATAGAGCGAGTGAAGCGGTTGCTCTAGGCGCCATGTAACTAGGGGCGCTACAAGACCAAATGCAAAAAGAAAATTTTCAGCACAAAATTAAATTTTGCTGTTGTTTTCGGAAAGACATAGAACAGTGTTACGTTACTTGTAGTTACTTAATTTAAGTTAATATGTGTTGATGGCTGCAATAAAAACTTATTTTGAAAAATTGGCAATTATTATTTACTTATCACGAAGCCGAATTAGAATGTCCGGAACATTAAAGCACTGATTGAGGGCGCTGAAAAGCAATCTCTCTCCACCTGATCAAAGCTAGGGCCGGCACTGTCCAAAAAGTTCTAGTTTTGAGCGTCGAATGGATTGTTGTGGTAAAGTAATTAGACCGGTGTTCGGTCGCATGCTGGTCACAATGTTAAGAATTCCCGGCAGACATTTAAAAACTTGACATTTGATCTCGTAACTATACCAACACCAGATGACCCGGTCAAAGAAAAAGCTTTTTTCAAGTCAACACGAAATTGCAAAAAATCATCGTGCGTAAATGTTCTCGCTGCAAATCCATTTTCCAGTGTGATAGAATATTTTAATTTGGCTCGTAAAATGTGGAGGGAATTTGAAATGTCCATATTTTTTCCTTTGAATAATCGTTTTTTATAATTCAGTAATTAAAGATAATAAAAGTAAATAAACCAGACATTTTTCGTTATCAATTGTTTTTCGCAAAATATTTTTCCCGGCCTGGCGTACCTATAATAAGAATATCTAGCGTTCATTACTTTTTGTTATAATAACGTGTTTATTACAATTAAGAATGTTTCTTTTTTGAGACATTGGTCTGTCAGGAAGAGTCCTTATTATGCTATTAATCTTAACCCATTTAAGAATAATCATAAAAAATCTTGTACTTACAGCTTTTACAAAAGTAACGGCATGCTAAATGACGATTGTATACTGAACAAAAACATTATATTTAAAATTCCTATCTTTTTTAAATTCCTGCTATGAAAATTGCGAAATTTTCATAAAATTGGAAATGTTTTCAGTTTGATTTACGAAAACAGAGTTTTCGTCAGATCTTGACCTTTTAGGATCCTACAAATTTATTTTGACCATTTTCCGACTGATATCATACTTCTGTGTATGTAAACATCTCATACTTTCGAAAGGATTACCGTTCGAAACATGGTTTCCTACATTCGAAAGGATTTAATTCGAGTTAGACCTCCTGAAAGGTTAAATTAATTTCGCCCAGTAGTTTTGAGGAATCTTAAAAATAAGGTTTTCAGAAAAAAGTGTTTTTCTCATAACTTTTATACTACTCTATCAATCGATATCAACATCTATTCACCTCTTTTCTCCAAACAGGTTCATCAGATTGCCGTAAACTGCATAAAAATTGATTGATTTGTTCAAGTGATACAGTTGGAGAAAATTTTTTCAAAACGTGTTTTTTTACAATATTTCGTAAACTTCCCTACCGATAAATTCCAAAATCTATCCAATTGTTCTCCCCTTAAAAACAACGTTGATCATTGTCAAATGCATCAAAATCAATTGATTTGTTCAAAGGGTATTGGAGAAAAATTTTTCAAGTCTTCAGAATATTTTTTAAACTACTCTACCTATTTATTCCAAAATCTAACTAGTTCTTTGTTTAGAAAGCAACGTCGATAATTGCAAAACGTATAAAAATCGGTTGATTCATTCGAGAGATGTTCTAAATAAAAAAGTTGCAAAAAAATTTTTAAATAACTTCTCAAGTTTTTGTTAATTTTGTTTTATATTTGTCAACTTTGCTTAAAAACGACATTAAATAGCGCAAAACAGATTAAAATCGAACAATTGCTTCAATAGATAACGTGATATCAAATTTTAAAAATAACGTTTTATTTAATAAAACTAGATGTTTGAACTCGAAGAGTTCAAAATATATTACAATTATGTTTTTGACCTCGTAGACCTTGAAAAAACACAAAAACCCGTTGAGTTTAAACTCAATAATTTACTGCTAAGTATATTTTTGAAGAGTCGGGGCTCGTAAGTAGTAAAAAGTTTCAGGAATGGCATATAAGGTTAACCGTTTTTCGAATTTTTGAGTTTATAAGTTTAAAGATAAGTCTTTTGAGTTTTAAGACGACTATATTATTGAAATTGAGAACTTCCAAAACACATAGATAAATTATATCAGCGAGAAGTTTTAGGGATGGCCTGCAGGGTCAACCGCTTTACAGATTTTTTTGTACGATTTTCCATGGAACTTGCTTTGTTATGTACTTTCGTATAATACGGAATTTCTAGAACATATTTAATTGCGATACCTTTTTCTGTGATGAGATCTTCTCAAAAAATGTCATATATAATAACTTCGAATAAATGCTCTTGGAGCAAGAGAAACGATTCATACCTTATGATTTCACATAGAACATTCCTGTAAAATCTATGTAAAATAATACATTCACATATATTTCTATATGTAAGTTTATATTACAATTTTTATCTGAAGTTTCGCATACGTGACATAAAATGAATTCCTTCACCTTTTATTTCGAACGACTTCTGTTTTAAGAAGAAAGGTAAAACCTTGCTCTAAAACCAGAAAACAATAATAAAGTCTATTTATTATAGAAGTTGATTTTGGCTAAATTGACAAGTTTTATCACACTTACCTGGTTTTCATTTAAAACTGTATCATATCACTTAATTAATTTATCATAATGGATGTTCTCTTTATAGTAAAAAAGCCAAATGCCAGCGGAAAATATGAAAGTGTAAGGGATAATAATAAATAAAATAAAGCAAATAATCTGCGCATATCTTTTCTTTAATACGAGCATTTTACAACAATATTGAACGAAATCATCAATTTGAGATCTGCTGCCAACGTACACTACGGCGCTCAACAAATAAACATAACATACATCGCGCACACTAAATCTATATAAACACGTCGCTTAAGTACATACATGCTTCAAAATATTCTCTATACACTAAAGCTATATCACCGCACTTAATAGTCACTGCACTTTTGTCCATTGTCTATAGTGTAATAGTTCGCAGATCAACTAGCACTGTCGTCAATGCACTTGTCGTGTGTCCCTGTGGCCTTCTGTGTACAGTTCGAGGGCCCACTAGTATATCACTTCGTAGACTGTGGCTTTCTTGTCGCCCGACCCGGTCACGATGTATTTATCGTCCGATGAGATGTCGCAGCTAAGCACCGATGATGACTCCTTGGACTGAAAATTTGATATTTTGTTAGCAAACTTAGAAAAACATATTAATTTAATATTGAATTAAACTATAAAGTTTTGTTATATTTAATAAGCCATAATAAAAGTTAGTGGTAAAAATGGATAAATCAGTCTCAAAATCTATAGCACGCTTTAATTTTTTTCATTAATTTACGTATATCTATCTAACTAAACCTTTCTTGCCTTAGGTTGTTGGCATAACGAAAATCATTATTTATGATTATTAAGTTCATATTCATGTTATTATGCTTTTATGAAAAGAAATCTAAAATTTAATTCTAAATAAATATTAAATAATAACCTGGAATATGCTAGCGCCGTATGGCGTGCGCCAGGCATTGAGCAAATTATCCTTGCCAGTAGAAACGAACCATTTGCCACAAGAGGCAAACCGTAACGACAGCACGCACGACTCGTGTAAATGCAGTTGATATTTGTCTGGTTTTACCGCGTGCAAGACTTCCACATTGCTGTTTTCCATGCCAACGGCTAACCATTCACCTGAAAACCGAAAAATATATATTATCAGTATGACAAAGAAAGTGATGACATTTACAATTAATTCATGATGTACTTTTTGGATTGGATGAAATGTGATTCTTAATACATAAAACTGATTGGTTGTATATATTCATAGTATATCTTTATATTTCATCATGATCGAAAATTTACCTACAGTTAAAAATAAATATTGAATGTTCGACATCAGTATGATGCAAGGGCTTTCATGTAGATTTCTACAACCAGTATTTTCAATGTTTTTGTCAATGATATGAATAAAATTAGATCTTAAACGTTTCTCACAATACTGTACTATACCAGCTTTCGACCGTAGATGCCCGCATGGGCATAGAATAAATTTCACCACATTTTATATCGAGCGATCTCTCTGTCCATCATGTCCTCGTCCCGTTCTCGATTTCAAATTATGGTTCCACTATCAGTTCCGATCTAAGTTTCGTTCTCAATTAAAAATCCGGTGCTGATTTCGATTTCTGTCCTAGTTCCGCTCTAAACTCCGTTCATGATTCCCCTCTTAATTCCAATCCTCGTCGCGCTCTCTATTCTAAAGTCCTATCTCGATTCCGCTGTCGATTTATACTATTTTATGCTTTATTTCAATACTTAAGGATTCTAAAAGAACATCAGCTTTCGTTATTTCGACTTTTCATACATTATTTCATCTTTCACCCCTTAGGTGAAGTTTTCAAAAACTTCTTTTTATTACTAAATTAGAAAAGGAAGCCTTGCGCAAAATATGACGTTTCTAGGCCTGTGGTTTGACATGTGCACTGATACATAAGTCAGTCAGTAGATCATTTTTTTTTATAAGGCATTCAATTTTTGATTTTAGAACGCAATTATTACCTGTTGGACAATATCCCAGAGAGAAAATCTGTGAACTAAAGTCGTGCTGCTGTAGTTGTCTGCCTTCCCTTAAGTCCCATGACCTGAAATGGATAAAATTTAAAAACTTAAATTTTGAACGTATAAAAATAATTTTACAGACTACCTATTCACTGTATAATAGATAATATTGTACAAAGAGAATATATACTAAGGAAAGATAAAACTTCGAAAAAAAAATAGTTTTGCATAAAATAAATGTGTATAAAACGACTAGGTAAAGGGTATCTTTATATATTGCTACGATTTAGGTACCATTATCAGGGTTTGTGAATTGAGAAAGAACGAAAAGTATACATTAAGAATAATAGAAAGTATAGAACCACTGAAACTAACTAATAGCACTTATATTTTATGTACTTCACCTCAGAATGAGATCTGATGGGATAGATTTGTTTTATTTAGTAGCCAATGAATTCACAGTTAGAAGTTAATTTAATATGTAAAGGACACAACTATTTCAAAGTTCCTTTGATTAAAATTTTAATCGCCTTAGAATTTGTAAAAATAAACTAGTCATTGTGTGAGGTTTTAAATAATTCTACTACTAGGCGATACACTCGCCTACAATTTTTAATCTTGAGATTGATGGGACGCTGACAGTGAGCGTTGTCACTGCTGGAGTAACAATGTCCGGGACCAAAGGTTTAACATGCTCTCCAAGGCGTAACGCGAATATTTTAATTTGACTTAAATTCGAATACATAATGATTGAAAGAAACTTAAGCGATTATTAATTTGGGGTATGAAAAAAAATAAAGCAATTTGATAACGATTAATTTTCAGAGTAACCAATAAAATACCAAACGTCAAACTACCTGACTGTATTATCCAGGCCACCTGTCCAGAGTTTGGTCCCGTCGGCAGAGATGTCGATGCAGGAGGCGCCGTCTGTATGTCCTTGGAACTGGCGTACTAATGTCTGATTATGAAGGTCCCACACTGCGATGTTGCCGTCCGAACAACAGCTAAAGCATACCTGTACAAAAATAAAAGGGTTTATAACGATTTCAAAAAATTACAATACCTATTAAAAATTTTAATGTCTATAGTAGGTTTATGTACACACTCAAGCCTTTGATACTCTATTTTTTTGGCAAAGCACTTAGTGTGCAATTCTGCTTTAAAGTGTAGATACAGATTTCATTCATAGATTTAATATTCAAATTTATTTATTGACTTACACAACCCATATATGCGTCACCACTGTAGGGTAGGGTCTCTTTCAAGAAGGATGTATGAGACCATGATTTCAGAGGAAGAGGGCTTTTATTTTTGATTTCACATAATATACATCGAATCATCTTACGGAATTAAAGAACAATTCATTATGAATAAAATTTATATTGTAATCGAAGAGGGAAAAACCGAACAAGTGTGAATAGAACTCGCATGCCGAGGATTCCTGCAAAGTAAATTAGGTAGGCAGATATTTTCTAGTGATGTTTATTTGTTTTCAATACCGATACTGTCGAGATGTTGGACCTAAAAATTCCGAACTTTTCCTTTTTTTTTTTCGAAAAAATGTCTTTTTTTTAATATCCGAATATTTGAAAATATTAAGTTTTTATAATGCGCAGTTAAAAAGTGTTCTCCTGTGTATATTGGTTTACGTCACGGTCCATTTTTCAATCGCAATCATGAACAAATATTTTTTTGTAATCACTAACAAATATTTTTTATATAAATATAAATTATCGATTTTCATGTTTTTTACTTGAATTCTGCAGAGAGACATTTCTTCTTGCCAAATTTCGTGATTTTGGGTCAGTGGGAAATACCCTATTGGTTTTGATTTACTTGAGAGTTTCAAAATGTAATGCACAAATATTCATATTTTATTTATTACGTTTATTTTTTCTATAACTTCAAGGAACCGTAGACATAAGTATTTGATACATATTTGATGTGAATTTCAATTTGATACCTCGACGCGTTCATGAGAAAAAGGGTCTTAACAGACAGATGGACAGACGGACAACGAAGTTTGCATCACTTCGTTTTTCCTTATCCCTTCAGAGGCCCAGAACTTTAAAGATGTACATATATATATATCCTCTTTGGACATGAGATAAAAACAACACATTTATTTTTCGTTTTGGTAATTAAATCTAAAAATTCTGAATAAAATGTTATTATCAAAAAGTAGCCCTCAGCGAAAAGTATGAGCCACGATCTAAATCTTATATGTTGTTTATAACAACGAAAAATTAACTATGTACATTTCTAGATCCACGCAAATCAGTTTTGCATTTAATCGGTTTTCGTTGTTAGATAAATACATAATGTTCATATTTTTTCTTCCCTAACCTTAGAATCGGGGCTGATGGCGAGCGCGTAGCACGCGGGCGCCGAAGAGGTCAGCTCCGCCTTGATGCGCGGCGTCGGCGATGCGAGGTCCCAGATGGAAAGGTTTGAAGCTTCACCTCCTACGATTAGAGTCCTTCCATCTGGTAAAAGTTTCACTGAACGGATGTAATTATCCCTTTGCTGAAACGAACATAAAAAAAAGTTATAGCTTGCGAGGCGTATACTGGAAAATTAAATCCAATATTTTTCTATTATTTTGATAGTCAGTTCATGTCTCTATAGTTATATTCTTAGCCTACCAAATTTCATCAGCAAAATGCTTGAAAACTTTTATAAGTCATTGTGCATATTTATGTAAACATATTGCATGTAAATATTTTTTATTTCTGTACTCCTTTAAAAATTGTGTTGAATGCGTGTGCGTCTATTCATAGTTTTTGTTTAATTATTTTAAAAACAAGCTATCAGAAAAAAGTCTATCATTCTGTTGACAGTTACCGACTCACCAAACAGTCCAACTGACTGACGGGCGCCTTGCTCGGCTGCGATATGTCCCATACTTTGACACAGCCCTTACCGCCCGTGTACACGTACTTCGTTGGGCTGGATACTGTCACGGCGCAGACGACTTCGCCGTGCGCAAGCGCGGATACTTGCCTCGCGTGCCGTGGAATGCCCGGGCCCATCAGGGCGTCAGGCGGAAAGGGCACGGGCTGCATTTGCCCTTCGGCCGATACGTGGAATGAATAGGCACTAGAATTAATAAAACACATTTTTAAAATTTTAGTGTCCTGAGAATCTAGTCTAGTCAATAAAAACTGTTATAATATTCTTTTTTTACCCATACATAGCGGAATAATAATATAAAAATGATATTCATGTGTATCACGATAGCGATTTTTTTTAAATCTCTGTTAGAGAATGTTTTCATTAAGGAAACGTTTTTTGGAAGAAAAAAAATCGGTAATAAATAATAACGTATATAATACCGATAAATGCATGCGAACTATTTAAATATGACTTATTTATTTATAAAAATAAAAAAAATGATGGTATATAATGTATAATTAATTTTAAATTAAAGTAATACTAACGGTTTGCCTCCAGGTATCGGTGCCAATGCGGCTGGCCCCAAAGGAGGACGCAGTGGCTCGTAGGCTAGCGCAGCCCGAGCGGAATATCCCGCTAAGCCGTAGGCGTCGTGGGCTCCATTTCCCAAATAGGGATATTGAAGGGCCGGGGGCTTCACCGCGCCCTTCAAGGGAGCACCCGCAGCGCCTGCACTACTACCTCCTCCCCCTGACGTAGGAGTCACTGGTTTAGATATAGGTGTGCTGGGCTTTTCGTCCAACTTTTTCGCTGACGGTGTCGAGGCGTTACTCGAAGTACCAGATCTGGAAATGTGGCACAAACGTTAACTATTAAGGAGCGTTCTATAGATCTTTTACACATTAAATCTCCAATTTAAACAAGATGGCAGCACAATGAAAGTCTGCTCATTTGACCTTTATTTAAAACTCTCCATTCGTATTGAATTTAGGTGAATTAGAATCGACTCCAAAAATTTAAATCACTAATATTACAAATTTATGTATGTAATGTTTCTGAATTTAATATATGGAGTGTCTGATCTTTTAATATTTATTAAGGAAGAGTATCCTAGCTTTGATAGTATCGTGTACAACGTCTAGGTACGCAACAGTCATCGTGTACACACCTCGGACTATGCGGTGGGTGCTCCTTTTTGGGTTGTAGTTTGTCGAGTCCGTTTTCTCTAGGCGAGGGCGCGCCGTTGTGCGGCGACGTTGGCTCTTCGCTTGCGTCGTCCACAACTAAATCCTAAAAGTTTAAACCAAAAATGTTAAAGAATCACTTGACTGTTGCAAAGGAAGACTCGTATCTACATTTGACTGATGGCTCAAATTAAATGAAATTACAAGAAATCCTATATAACTTACGTGTCCCATATCTTTTTCTTCTTTCTTCATTTTTTTATGGTCAGGTTCCGCTGGACTTCGAGTCCTATACTTTTCCCTCTCTCCTGGAGATATTGAATTTCTCTGAAACAATGACACAAAGCATATATTATTATTCATAAAAAAAGAAGGTGAAAACGATAATCTAAAACTCTGTACAATCTAAAACCTCGTTCGGAAATTCTCAATTTTTAGGTGACCCACAAAAAGTTGACCAAACGTTTGTTCGGTGTACACACAAGCTTTATAATAATTCGGCACACGCGCAGCGCGAGACAATATCGATAAGAAAACACGCTGAGGTAGAACAAACTGGCCGCATGATTAGGTCCACGAGTCTACCCCGGTTTAGGGGTGAGTCGGGGGCAAAAGGGGGTCAGTTCAGCCGGACGAACGGGCAAATGCGGCTTAATGAAATAATCGTATAGATGATAGGCACGCGTTTTGCCGTCGACCACCCGTGTACTTGTATGCACTTGCTTGTTAAATCCGTTAATTATATTAATCCGTAATTTTATATATATATATATATATATATATATATATATATATATATATATATATATATATATATGTATATACTATCTCATAATAGAGGACAGTGATAACTTACATTCACGGTACATAGACAAAATAGTGATAATTGGGCAAATATCATAACTATTATAAATAAATCAGATATTCATTACTACCTGGCCCGGCAGATATTATTTCAGGTGACGGGTTAGGTAAAATATTAAAAAATGTTGTAGCTATGGCGCACGAATAAAGGCTTATAAAATTACATTATCAGATTGTATCGATGACCATTGTCTAAAAGTAGATAAGTATGTTAAAAAATTTCAGAAAAAAATAATAAAAATTAAATAACATTCCTGGAGAAAATTGATATATAACAAACAAGGACCGAGACTAAAACAAATAAACACCTAAAAACCAAAGTTAATAAAATCGTAAAATGGATTGCGTGTACGATTATTGTCTAGATGTCAAAAAATACATAATTCCAAAACGCGGATGTACATAACTAAAGAAAAAATTTGAATACATATATAGTGTGATGTGACATTTATCAAACCGTGTAAACAAACTGCTAACAAATAAACCTAAGATTACTTTATATATCTGTTTACCGACGCATATGAAAGTCACAAAAATATTCTACATTTCGATGGAGGATGGATATATCTCGAAGGAAACCAATTAAATTATAAAATATAAACACTAATTCTAATGGTGAAAACGAAATAATCCTATCTAAACACGTTCTCATCCAGAGAATCGCTGCCGTTCCCGGCCGTGTCGAAGTTCGATTAGCAAATATTAATTAGCTACGCGGCGGAGACTACCGGGGCGGGTGTCCGCGCCGACCGCGCCCGCGCCCGTTTACGAGGCGGCGAGCGGCCGGGCGCCCGTTAATTTGCTCCCGGCGCAGCCTGTCGCCGCCCGCCGTGACGTATTACAATGAACGGCTTTGCGCGCCCGAGCCGCGATAGCGCGTCCCAAAAATGTCGACAGCCTACGATTTTATTATGTATGCAGGCAGGGCGAGGGAGTTTAGCGATGTAAGAAATGAACAAGCCGAAAACATGTTAAGCATGAATTAGGTACTTGTACGTCATTTACCGCAATATTTTGTTTCATTAACGGCAAAGGTAATATTAATTATATATGTTTAGTTTTGATTCGATAATGTGAAACTTTTGCAAAGTGCGTTAATTATGGCATTCACAGACACGTTCTGTTTGACGGAATGTAGCACACGATATACTCGATTAAATCGTAGAGATGTCACACAACACCTTACATGATGTGAACATTTAAATCTACGTTTATAATGGTGATGTTATAGAGAAAGAGCTTTGGCTCTAAAATTGATAGAAGCTAAGAACCTTTTACAATATCAGCTTTTTATATGACTACTACCCAAGAAAGAGTGTAATGTCATGTGACATTCTTCTTTCCGCCATATTTTCCAAACGCCTGAACAGATTTAGACATCGTTTGGATAGATATTCTATTATTTTAGATGATGTGGGCTAGGGGTTAGCTAGGGAAGAATATCGGTGTGGTTATGGTGCATGAATAGAGATTATATTTGAAATAAACATTACGAAATTAAAGTGTTTTCGCGATCATTGTCTAGAAGTCAAAACATTAGTAGCGAAAATCATTAAAGAACAAAATAGACCAAGAGTAAAAAAAAAGAGAATCAATCTTTAAAAAAAAAGTACAAATCCAGATAATGTGCGTGCGATCATTGTCTATAATGATATGAATAGATCCTAAAAAATGCATATTCAAACACGCGATTGTTCAACCAAAAAATAAAAATTTAATTAAAAAAAAAACTAAAAATCAAAAAAATATTTGTGTGGGTTGAAAATAGGACGGTACAAAAATCTTCTATTTGATCTAAACACTGTAGCAAATCCAGAGAAACAAAGATAATAAATATCAAATATTTGTATATGCGCATTATGGTCTGTTAACTAATTAAAAACTTTAAAAAAATCCACAATTTTATTGCAGTTAAGGGACACGTAAATTATGTTTTCTAGGAAAACATTATTTACGTGTAGGAAAACATTTGATTGTCCGCTATACATTTTTTGCGTATTTAGTTACTGGATATTGCTCATGACTTCGCGAAGACTACAGAATAAGATTAATAAATTGATGTTAGGTTGAACTGTGTTACCAAGCTGTACAAACGTTATCAAAATCCGTACAGAAGTTTTGTGTTATGCCATAATAAACAGAAAAACAGGTAGTATCTTAAAAGCATTGTTTTGGGTTCAGATCCCTTTAAATAGTCGTCCGTAATAAGTTTTACAAAGTCTCTAAAAAATAAACACAGCCCCTGCAATGCTATAATAAACATTTTGGATGGGCGTATACAATTTTTGATTCAAGCTATAATAAAATAATATAACAAGTCGAGCAAACGAGGGTTTTCCGAAATTCGGGCTTTACCCGTCTCAGAGGATATTCCGTACTGTAAGAGTATTTACTCGGCGAATCGTATATATTATATGGTCTTCGCCGCAGATAAGAGATTAATCAGTTTATTATAAGGATAAACAGCACACGGCGCTTGATATTAGAGTAGCAATAAAGTTTTATTATGCGCACATGTCGCGAGAGTGGGTAGTAAAGCGCGCGCCGGCGTCTGCTCGGGCGGCGCGCGGCGGCGCGCTCTCGAATTATCGATAGCTCGGGGTCGGACGTGTCGGTGTTCCTAATTTCGCGGCCGCTCCTATGACGTGCTCGCCTCGAAAACCTAATAAACCTTCCATATTAGTTCTTAGGAATATCGGTAAAAGTGATGAAGATACAGACAGATACATTCGTAATACGTAACCGTGTAAGAAATGCTATCAAGCACATCCATCGCGTACTTAACTTTTTTAATATGCCTAGAACACCTCGGTGGTCGAGACTAGTTCGTATGAATAAAACTGAAGAATTAAACGAAACAGTAACAGAGTACGTGGCGGTATCATGCGGTCGCTTATTCGACCTATCCATTTTACTGAGAAAAGCGAACAGGGCTAATCTCTACTTTATCCGATTACGCGGGTCGACCTCAAGAAAAAGGCAATTCACTCCGAGCAGGAGAGCGCACGCTACGAAACAAGTATAGGCTCACGACACAACCTTACAACACAACTTATCGGCTACCGGCTGCGGCGCCGCGCGTGTGTGGGTGCGCTACTGTGCGGCTGAGCCGCGCGGGCGGCGGGCGCGCGGGGCGGGCGCGAGCACGCGCTCGTGTGACGTAACATATAAAGTGGCAACACACAGGCGCGCTGTTAACGCCGGCCGGGCTTATTGTCTGCGGTCACGCGACGAGCCGTTTAGCCGCGCCGCGCCACCGCCCGGTTAACCGGAAGGGGGCGGTTAACCGGCGGGGGCTGGGGCGCCGCCCGAGGGCGGAAGCGGGGGAAATAGATAAATAGACCGCCCCCGCCGCTCGGAAATGTACGGATTGAGATCGGACTATATTTCAGGCATAATAGTTTTCAAAAGTTGGGTGATTTACACGCGACGTTTTCGCTTTTATTGTACCCTCCGCGTCCGCTACTTTATATGGATTTCGTTTTATGATACTGTCATCGAAAAGTTTTATTACTAACCGTTTACGTTTACGTTATACACATTTCTTAGCAGTTTCGCGTTTGAGTATTTGGCATACCGATACCTTATAACACTTGCGAAGGTTTAGAGACATTGAAGTTATTTTAAAAATGACCGACAAATATTCCTATAATCGTAAGAAATTAAAAGCGTACATTCACCTTGCCGTTAATTTATTCAATATAAACCTAACACGGCTAAGACTGTAATTGGTAATTGGTAGTGGGCAGGTAAAGCAGGGCGCTACGCGAGTCGAGTATGCGATTTTTAAATTAACTTCACCGGTTCATTCGTATACATAAATAATGGAGGAATTCCTGAATACACATTAAACTCCTATAAAGAATACATTAGCATAAATTTATGGGAGCGAGTCGGCGTTTCGGAGCGCGTTTTTACGTGGCTCGTAAACTTTATAGTCGCGAGTGGAGCATTGCGTTTACTGCGCGCTATCGGTTTACGGCCGACCCCAAATAACCAAATTGCCCGCTGCTCGTTGTCGGCTGACGTCCGCGGCGCCCCCCGACCTCCGCCCCGCGCCCCTCCGAGCCGCTCTATCAATTCACTCTCCACTACCGACGACGCGAGTACCCACTTCAAGTGCGCAAACATTACGCCACCCCCGCATTTTCCGACGAATGCCAAACACGCTAAAACCCACTCGAAAGCATCTACTCTTGTGCGCTATTTAAATTCTTGAAAACATTTTTCTAATGTTTTCACTTCTCGGACAAATAAAAAAATCTATTAATCGAATCGCAGGCACACAGGCAAACGCACGGTATTATCCACAGAGGTCGCTAATTCGTTTCAACTTAGGCACAGACGACCACGTAAAGCAAGTACCATAAAGTCCGTCGATAAGCAATCTCACCCTATGCTAACGTTCCTATTACAGAAGTAATTAGCGCATTTAGCACGGCGAACCAGCGCCGAGCCGGGGGCGCGTGGGGGCGGGGCGCGATCGAGTTCACGCACGCAAACAAATGTCACGTGGCGCTCCGCCTTAATTAAAACGATAATTGAGTTGAGTTGTGAAACTCGCCCGCCGCCGCCGCCGCCGCGCCGCCGCTGACTCCCGAATTCCACGAGAAATTTCACGGAAAATTCCCCTTGGAACTACGAAACCCTTAAGTGTCGACGACTTTAATTTTGTGTTAGCGTCTACTTTGCGGTTTCGCGGAAATTTTAATACAGCCTCCGCGGCTTCGTCTCGCAAAATTACTTCAATAAATTACATGATGTCGTGTTCGGAATGATTTTAGCGGCCCCGGGCGCACACGAACGGAAATCGAGGACTTATAAAAGTGGACTATACACGAAATATACGCTTACGAATTTTTTGTTTTGTTATCTGTAAAGTAAAAAAATGGTAAATATTAAGAGGCGGCTTATGTTAAAGCAGGGGACTACGTTCAGCGGCGGACGTCCGAAATCCGAGGCTTCGAAGACGAAAGAATACGTGGTGTTAAGCCCGATATCGACGTTTTCGAAAGGCGATAAAGCTAGAAACGTCTTCAACATTATTATGGTAATAAAATCTATCGGGATATCGCGGCCAGTGATTCGCACCGCCGAACGCCAGTTCGTTTTAATTGCGATCCCTCCGAACCTGAGCCGGGAGGGTCGGGTCCCCGGGGCCGCCGCGTCCGCAATATGTGCGCCGACACTCCCCGGCCTCGCTCTAATGCTCCAAATAAACAATTCGTTCCGCCTCCGCGCTCTGTTCTCGGGTTGTAGCCGAGTCGATCACCCTCTTCTATAATTAAATGAGATTTAACGCTATCGGTTTTCTTCGACGCTGTTAGAAAGGTATTGCGATAAAAATATTTTTTTAAGAACTAATCGACTATCATTTTAGGCTGTACTTGCTCTAATGTTATAAAAAAAAAACTCATGAAATGGATAAGTCACATCTGTTATTTGTTTTGGTACCGTCTATTTCTAGTTTGAAATGGTTGTAATTTATATATCTAAGAGCTACATCAGTCACACGAGCCGTCTATTATTCATCACTACGTGTAAATAATAATTATTTAGAGCGTGTAAGAAGTTATTTGATTTGTTTGTCTAGGCGGCGCACAGCGCGCCACCCCCACGCCGGAGAGTTATTTAAATGAGAGCTCCCTCGCCACCCGTCAATAAAACATTAAACACGTAACAAGTTTATGCGCAGCGACAACCCTAGCGGATTCCGCCACTTCGTTAATCCGGGGCTGGGGCAGCCCTAAATTAGGGTCGAGACAAGCCGTAATCCCCCGCTCGGCGCGACGGGGGATTTATATTGTTATTGCTCTGAGTCCGGAATTATACGAGGGTTGAGGGACTAATGAAAGGGGAAATTTAATTCCTAATGATTCTCGTCTTAGCCCGTAACGAGGAAACTCGAAAAAGGGATGCGACCCGCGCGCTTTTTTATGATTAATAGGTTCAAGGGAGCGGATACCGTCGGCCTAGCTACGGCGCTCGCTCGTCGCACAGCTCCACGCGCAGCATCGCTCGTGAGCACGTAATCGGATACAAGGTCTCCGCCGGCCGTGATGCTCGCGCCCCCGGCGTATTTATATGCAGTATAGGTGGTAAACACGGCATGCATATGTAAATTTCCGATAAGCACGGTGCGATACGTGCGCCGCATCGAACTCGCGGCGAGCCCCGGCACCGGCTCGGCGAGCGGCGGCGGCGGCGGCTCTACGCCCACCGCATCGTTAAGCAGTTCGCTGCGCCGCCGCAATGTGCGACCGCATCGCGCTCTACACAAAGGACAATCTCGTGCCTCTTACGTCAAATTATGCAGAGTTTGATTGGGAACAACCGAGTTGAAACCACAAGTTTGTACGGAACAGAAGCATTTTATAAATCGAACCCTTACACAAAAACCAGAGGCAGCGCTGTTCATTTTTTTAATCAAAATGCAGATGTCAAATGAAGCACTACAAAAACATCGGTTGACACCAATTAATGGAACAATAATAAATATGGTTAATTGAATGTATGTGCGCGAACGAGAAGTAGGTACATTGTACGGAGCTTGCAGCTACACGACTCCCTCCCCCCACTCGTCTACCCCCTGACCGCCCTGCTCTTCCGCTCATTACTCGCGCACGGCTAATTGAGATAAATCATGAGCAAATGTGAAGCGAACGCCTTGCATTTAACTGCTCACTTAGAGTGGATTCGGATTGTTTATCGATTGCATCGATTAACAGTTAACTGTAGGGTACCAGATAAGTGCCCGAAAGTATTATTCGTAAAATAATAATTAAGCTGTAATTTATGTTCATGTAACTCGCAAGCAGATAGTTAAAAATCGTCTAAAGAAATGAGCGCATGCATGAATGATGTGTGGGGATTCCATAAACCTATTTTTTTCCTATGTAAACCTCTATTTTATATTGATACCTATTTTTCGTTCTTGTACTCAGCCAAACACAAGCCGGACTAATCTACAGATTGCAAGGAGTTGCACTAGCTCTTCATAATTCAATAAACGTCTATTCAGCTTGGGATTTTTAATCTACGTATTTTAGAAAATTTTATACTATCTTATTTTTGATAATTTTCTTTAAAATAATGCAAGATAAAAAAAGACTTGATAGAAACAATAATTTATATTGGACTTCTTCATATATTTTTATGCATATTAACACCAATTTAATTATGATTATGTCTCGGTCTAATACTCTAGCGCTAACGTAATATGTCAAGTTTAATAATCAAGGTAATATGTGAGTTCAACCTGCCGCGTGTAATTTAGGGTGGTTAGGGTGCTCTTAAGGTTTCGTTTTGCAATACACTAGCGCTGCATTTCGCCCTTGCAATAAAACAATAAAATAAAAGTAT
The DNA here is from genome assembly GCA_005406025.1 of Eumeta japonica. Classification (NCBI taxonomy): domain Eukaryota; kingdom Metazoa; phylum Arthropoda; class Insecta; order Lepidoptera; family Psychidae; genus Eumeta; species Eumeta japonica. The sequence continues at coordinate 530,135 of BGZK01000248.1, forward strand.
GAAATAACGGACTTTTATTTATTAACCAAAATTTATATTAATAGCATAGCATTCCCCCGGGGAGGAAAACATACTTTACCACCTGGGAAGGCACACTTTCCTCCCGTGGTGCACGAGTAGGCAATTTTTGTTCACGCCTTCATGAAAAGTTTGTTTTTAGTTCCCGATATCATTCGCACTCGCAGATTGTTGTCACCCGAGCCGAAAGTGAGGGCGACAACATTATGCGCGCAGGAATGTTTTACCGAGAACTAAAAGTGAACTTATGATCAAGATGCGGCCGGAAATAAATCGGGGACGGAAAGCGAAATTGTCCACTAATTAGGGTGTGAAAAAAAAACATATTTGTCTAATTATTAATATCGATGTTTACTTAATTACAACTTAAAGGAAGATAATATGTGACCTGTATTGAACATTTATGTTACAATACAAAAAGAACAAAAATATAGCTTGGAAACAATGTAATGATATATTTTCTACCCTATCCATAATGGTCTCAGCGCGGTTACGACACTCACTTAGGGTCCTTTTGTTTTGTTGCTTTATAAACTCACTGTTTTGTATTAAGTTTCCTTTCAAAAGCTAAAAATAAAAATGGGAAAACTGTAAAAGACAAACAGATGAAGAAACATACAAAAAGTTATAAGTTGCCGATAGAGCAATATGAAGCATTTTTTGCATGAAGACACTTTCATTCAAATGCTTAAACGATAAGTCAGCATTGAAAACGTTGCAAATTTAAGGAAATTATAGTATTTTCTCTCCGGCGCTAGGATAATGCCATCACACATGCTCATGGCGGAAGTCACTGTACTAGGGCACGTCTGCTCGCACCGTAACACCTCCGCGTTCGACCGGTAAGCACGAAGTTAACGACTACTATTAACTAAAAACAATGTTTCTAAAAGATAATTTTTTCACTCTATTCAGTAATTAAAGTCAATATAAAATAGGAAATTGAAATTAATCCTTTTCGTATTTCAATAAAGCAATTGCGGCTATACACGATTGAGAGTCGTTGCGCAGTAATACTTTTTCTAAACATGTTCGATGTCTCAGCGACACTTACTCGATTAGTCTTAAAAGAAAAAACTTTCTCAATAAACCAAATTAAAGTTCTAATTTAAATTTGGTTCCATCGACGCGACGCCCTCTCCAGATCGTGCCCCATCCATTCATATGGGTATATGATAATTCGACGGGGCGCCGCGGGCGAGCGCCGGCGCAGTCGGTGACGACCGACGACGTCCCGACCGCGCTTGCACAAATCGATGCGATGAGCCGCTATCTGTGCCCCGGTTGCACTGAACACGCGTATAATCATCGTATTTGTAAACAGGCGGCGGAAGTCTGAGGACGGTGTAACGTATTCCTCGCGAGAATGTAATTCTTGCGTTAGACGGTGCCGGCGCAGCTCGATAAAAGTTTTGGACGTTCGTTACTTTCTTCTTTGTCGCCGATATTTTATTGCAACTGGCAACTACAACTACGACTCATGAGCGACTACTTATTGCAAGCTTCTTTTTGTCTTTTGCGCCGGATATGTTTCTACCGATAATATCAAAAATTGTTTACATTTTGTATTTTCCAATCTTGAGCACACGATAAATTTAAAGATTTACCGTTTACTTCGATTTCGAAATGAAAGGAAGAATTACAGCCGCCATAAATTTGAAACAGGTAATGGTCCAGAGTAAAGTCTCAACATCAACAGAGCGGCGAACTGCCGTGCAATCTGTTTCACTTCAGGAGGGGTTTTAATAATTACAAGTAGCCATTTCTTCCAATTAAGAAAGGTCTAAGGCAATAAATTCGCAGGGCTGTCGCGAGGTTTCTCCCCCGCCGCCCGCGCACATCGCAGACGAGCCGTTAGGGTTGGCATGTGATCTTTATATTAATTTTGTTAACAATATTATAAAATACATCTTCAATCTTCATTCCAGCACGCACGACCCTAGTGACGATTATAATTATATGTTAATATATTCCTAACAAATCACCTACTAGAAAAAATTTACTAGTATACACAAGCATTTTCAGATATCACTCGAATATACCAAACGGACATCTCAATTTTCCCAATAATGAAACATTATGAACGAGACCACGAAAACATTCGAGGGTCGAGAACAAACGAAAATCTAATCTGAAGAGAGTTTTTCGCATCTATTAAATAAAGAAGTCGCGGAGAATGCTAAACAAGGTTGAGCTGCCCTCGCCCGCGAGTTTTCCACTTGAAGTGTCTCAGGGGCCTGGGAGGTGGCGGGGGCGGCGCGGCGGGTGGGGCGGCGGCCGGTCTTATTCAGAGCGGCTTAGATAAGGTAAGGAGGATGAAGAGCTGAAATGCGCGCTGTAATGAACCCGCTCCCAGCAGTTTTTGTGTGGCTCGACCGCTCAAATTGAATATTAGGCGCGATTTGAGAGCCAACGAGCGAGCGCCCGCCGCAGCCGTAATATGTGGGCGGTCACGACGTCGCCCGAATTACGGTGTATCGGCGGCGCGCTGCAATTTACCGCCGTGTTAATTAACCTTATTACTGTAAGTGAGCAATTCCAGAAGACATATCATTTAATACACGGCTATCTCAGACACTGACCCAACGATTTCGATGCCAAGTATTTAGATAGTTATAATTTTAAAGTTTATCTACAGATGTGTCTTTCCTGGAAAAACGAGATAAAAAAAACTGAACGTTATTTTATAGCATCATCTGATGTTTTTTTTTTAATTACTGGTAAGTAATTGATTCTGAATAACAAACGGAACTACGTAAATAAAATACGCAGGTAATTTTTACATATTATTATATTGTGTATCTAAATATTAATTGTTAGAAATAAACATAACAACTTTTCTCGTGGGAAGCTATCATATTTCCACGGCAAAATAGAAAGAGGTTGAACAAAGCTCAGTTGCCTACTACATCATCTACATCTATTACTTTTAAATATTACAGTCAAAGTACAAGGGTCCTTTAACATTAATATTTAAAGTAAAAAAAAAATGGTATTTATATGCGACTATTACGATCACGTATACACACAGTTCTATCGTGTTTTGGTACATATTTATTATTAACTCGCCGGTATGCTCAAAACAGGTGACGGAGTGTGACTTTGCCATGACAATTGAATTAAAAAACAAACTAATAGTCGTAGACGTTTCAGCTGCGGCGGTAAACAGATAATCCGAAAACGGGCGGGACGGCGCGGTCGACGTGGGATCTAGTTCCGCAGTAAAAACTCTCATACCGGACAAACAAGCGCAGTGTAAGCGGCGGCCCCTCCTTTCGTGCGACGACGGGGGCGCGCGGGAGTCGCTCCGAGTTTATGCAAACTTTATTACGAGGTAGCCGCCCCTCCTACGTACCCTTGCCCCCCGCCAACCCCTACAGAAAATTGTAAGGCGATGCTCGTGCATTACTCAGCTCACCGCGTGTTTGCACAGATGGAACGTGCTACCGCCCGCGCGCCGCCCGCCCGCGCCCCGCCGAGCTGGCTGCTGTTGCCGACGTGCGCGATTCTATTGAGGTCAAAATTCTACTTGCTTATTCCTTGTAACATTTTCTACTGTACCATGAAGTTAAAGATAAAAAGAAATTCCACTACAAAGTTCAAATTTAACATTTGATTTTTCCTATAACCGTTGAATTAGAAGTTAGTTTTACATAAGTACATTTTAAAAGTTATCAGAAAGCACACGTTATGTAAATTTTGTAAAGAGAAACCATAAACAACAGGAACCAAATCTCGTGTAGACAGGAATTATCGCAAACAGAGAAGTCGTCGCATGGAATGGAGCGAAATAAAAATATATAGGTTAGTGCGGCATAACGACAATGTTATAATATAGCAGTGGATGCGCTGCGCCGCCGTGGGAACGGTATCGATTCGTATGCATCCGCATCCGCAAGCTGCGCGGCACTCGTCAGCCGGCGCGTCTGTACAGCGGCGCGGTGCCCGTCCACAACATCTCCCACCCTTCGCCGTCCGGAGGGGGCGCCACCCGCTCCTTCGGTAACACGATAGCCGACATTCGCAACACCTCGCGAACAACGCGCTCTCCGCCGACCCACTCGCTCCGACCGCCAGACCGCACGCTCGTGCCCCCGGCCGTCGCCCGCCGCCCGCCGCCCCGCTATAACCCGAAAGCCCTCCGCCCACTTATACTATCGAGAGATGTCGTTTATGAAATCGAGACGTGTTCGAACTTTCGAACGTCACGTTTGTTATTCTATTACGAGCAAAATAAAATGAAAAAATCTTATGATAACATAACGATATTAAAAAAAATGAAACAAAATGAAGAGATCTACTTAAAATATATAGATAGGTAAGTACTTACATGTCGTTCTTCTGCTGAACTGATACCTGCAATAGAATTACAGATAGAAAATTAAATTATTTATATCAGTGGTCAATTAAAGTTATGCATTTAGTAGAATAGAAGAAAGAATGACAATATACGAAAAAAATTAACACCAATGCGAGGTTTCAATTGTCATTTCGAATTTTAAATTAGAAACGGTTTTTAGGATTCCGTGAAAAAACCTAAGCATATGCCGTGTGTTTGTATGTCTGTCCTACCTTTAAAACTCTTGTATTTTTTAAACCTCAATAGGTAACCGGTTGGATTTCACGAAAAATGTGTTATCAAATAATGGCGGATAACCTAACAAATAATACTAAAAAATGGATAAGTACGTGAAAGGAGGGTCCAAATAAAAAAATTAAAATTTTTTAGAATTTTTTTTTGATTTCCATTCAATCGCATAAACGATAATACATAAAAGCTCGAACGTAGTGTGATTTTAGAGCATACCCTAAAAGTTAATCAATACACAATAAAAAAACGACGTATCGAGAGTCGTGCGCGAGGGAACCGGAACTGAATGAGAAAAAAAACATTATTTTCGTAATTACATTAAGTCGGTACGCATAATCTAGGGTCATAAAACCCAAAATATGAAATATCCTAAAACGAAGATTCAAAGGTCCCATCTAGTCGAGCCGCACCTTATCGCCGGCGGCGGGGCGCGCGGCTCGAGACGGTATAAGACGGCATCGGCGCAGAAAGCGAGTGATATGCGACACGTGAGCGTGATTGAGGAGGGCGCGGCGGGGTGTGGTGCGGTGCCGGGGCATGGTGCGAAGTGCCTTATTAATATTGCAGGTGCCGTGATACAAATCAACCCGCAGCCCGACTGCCGAGACGACGTAATTGGTTAAATGCGATGCTAGAATGTCCATAACAATGGACGATAAATTTTAAGATGAACGTATTTATTTTTAATTAAATATATGGTCTTCGTTCGGACGGTGTACATACTCTCGTCATTGCTGCTTAAAATTATTGACATATCAGATATTATAGTTACGTCATCTGAATTTCAATTCGCTTCTGAGAGCAGGCACGAGATTGGTTTTTATGCCGTAAGTGTTATAGATGTAATGAAACTCACAAAAGGAAATGTTGGATTTTTATATCAGAAGGCGTATCTACTTTGAAACGGAAGCACCAAACGTTACTAGCTATGAAGATAAAAGAAAACATAGCAACGGAACTCATATCAGAGAAGATTTACCAGGTATACAAGTTTAACGAATTCGTCGTTCGGGCATAGCCTGGTTAGCTGTCTCGCTTGGCGGACGTTGCACCCCCGCCGCATCATAGCTACTGGTTGTAATTCTGCTATCGTAGCATTTTAGCTACGACTCATAATTAATTTCTGTAATTAACTAAGTATTTTCGTGTTTAAAGTGACAGTACGTCGGTTTCGTGTATACTGCGCTCGTGTGATCCGTTATCCAACGGTCGTTCCTGCCGACGGGACGCGCGCGCGCCCGCCGCCACCGGCCGCCGCCGGCCGCCGCTGCCGCCGCCGCCCGCCGCCGCCGCGTTCGCGCGTTTCGGCCGCTCGCGTTCTCGAGAACGGGCGCTCGGTCCGTTCTCGACTCAATTCGCGCGCGTTTCGCGCGCGCATTGCGCAATTAATTATTTAATATTCGTATACTTATTTACATATTCAGTTCGGTGCGGGAACTGTAGTTATTGTGTTTATAGTGTCAGTGCTGCGGCGCTCGTGCACGTTAGACAGCTAGGAGGTTCGTGTCCGGTACTGGTAAGGTTTTGTTACATTTACCGATTCACATTTACTATTTATTTTCATAATTATTTCAGTATTAATTTCAAAATTAGTAGTTATACTTAGTAGCAATAGCACCTCCTGCCTACGAAGGCGGGAGGGTTGCTCTAGGTAATTATGGCCCAGCTTAACTTAGCCCAACTTAGGGATTTATTCACCCAATTTCTTCGTGAAAAAGGGTTCACCTGCGAGGAGGAATCCATTAATGCTGTAATTCACCCACTAGAAATCGTTCGTGATCCTTCACCGTCGCCATCTGCGTCGGGTAAAAGAGCAGCGAGTGTTCTGTCCGATGACGGATCGAGTGGCTCTGACTCAACTATCAGGGCTCTGAGGCTGAGGACCAGGACCACTTTAAAGTGGTCAGGTCCAAGAAGTGCCTCAAAAAAGGGCCAATAGGTCTAATAGACATTATCAATCCGATTCCACTATGGAACTCGACCAACTTTCGACCAATCCATCTAATCAAATGGATTCGCCGGCATCACCGGACCCCGCCCAGTTCAGGATAAGGTTATTCTTGGTACCCAGTAACCGAGAAAGCCGCACCCACTAAAATACTGGTGCCAAACCAGTAGCTCCCCAAAGGTTAAGCCCTCCGATCTACCTGAGGGACAAATCCAAATGGAGTACAGTCTCAGTTGAGTGCAACAGACTACACATCCATTACACTAATGCACGTAATTTGATGGATAGCATTAAAATTACTGTTTCTACCATTCAGGACTACCGCAATACGAGATTGCTAATCAATGGCAAAATTCCGTTCCATACCCATCCGTTGGATGAGGAAAGGAAAATTAAAGCGGTAATCAAGGGTATCCCCTTGAGATCAGACGAGGTCAAAATGACCTCGTCAATCAAGGTTATCCCATCTGCTCCGTGCACAGACTGCACGGAAGAGATGGAAGGCCACTCAGCCTAGTACTTGCGGTCTTGAACAAGACCGAGTCAGCCAAGGAGATGTGTAAAACCTCTCCAAAGTATGCGGCCCGTCAGGCATAACTGTTGAGCCCCTATAAAAGGAGGACCAGGACAGTGCCACAGGTGCCAAAACTACGGGCATGCAGCTGCTCACTGCTATGCTCAACCCCGATGTGTTAAGTGCACGGTCCTCATTGGACTAAAGAGTGCACTCGCACAAGGGAGTCTGAAGAAAACCTTCATGTGTTGTGTGGAGGGACCACACTGCAAACTACAAGGTGCCCTAAAGCTCCGAAATTCGTAAACACACTAGACGGACTGACATAGTCAAGCCAACTAGAAAATTACCTCCGGTTAATAACACCAAAAATTACCCCACCCTGGTTAACAAAAATAATGTAACCCCCAGCAGGTGAATTCCAACCAGCACCCGTACCGGTAAGAAACGCCTGGTTTAGAAATCAGCCCCGAGGGCCGCTCCTGAACCGACAAAGGGCTCCACCTGTCCGAAGTCGGGTCGGCTCCAGTTAACGATAAATCTAATACTCGGAGAGGATATCAAATCAGTCATGGCAATACTTCGCTTAGTCAAAAGCGCGAGATTTGCGGAATTAGCTTCCGACTTCCGTAGGGCAAGGACTGGGGAAGACCGCTTAGCGGTCATTCTCAGCCATCAGGATATCTTGTCTCAACTAGAGTCACTATAATGTCCGAAGCACCCGTGCTCTAATCATAGTTCAGCTGGACGCCTGAAACCAAAAGCCTCAAATTACTCTCGTTCAATGCACGTGGATTAACCAGCAATATAGTAGAGTTAGATGTGTGTGCCAAGGAGTACCGTTAGATATAATATTAGTCCAAGAATCCTTTTAAAACCCACATGCGTAAAGCATGTAAATTAAGGAATTACGTTCAATTACGGACAGACAGACTGGGCACTTCAGGAGGAGGTACAGTTTATACTATAAACGTTCCCTGCACTGCTGTCCGGTGGATACGCCTCAGTTAATCAACTTAGAAGTGACTGCTTGCAAACTGGCTATGTCAGGTCACGGAACCCTGATAATAGTTTCAGTCTATCTTCCATCATCTAAACAGTTGCTCCGAAGCGACTTAGAATCATTACTCGCACTCGGCGAACACGTCATTTTATTCGGTGATTTTAATAGTAAAATATAGAATGGAATTGTGTCGAAACTAATACAAATGGACGCATTCTCGCGGATCTCAGGGATACGTTAGAGTTTGACGTCATCGCGCCTCTTAATCCGACTCACTTTCCTGACAAAGATGGAGATAGGCCTGATATCCTGGATATCGCTCTCATGAAGAACGTAAATCTTAAGCTAGGTTGCATTGATTCGCTCCAGCGTCTTTCTTCCGATCATCGCCCAGTCCTCATGAGATTAGGCCTACCTCCGATGACCGCCCCAGGGACAAAAAAATCACCACCAATTGGAAAAGGTGTCGATCGCGCTTGAGGAAATCGACACCTGCTCTAAATAAAATACCCAATGACATCGAATCAACTAACGATATTGACAACGCCATAGGTACTCTCACCAGCCATATCACGAAAGTGGTAAGAAATGCTCGCGGAAGGTTCCGGTGAATTCCGATCACCCGAAACTGCCCGCGAGTGTTCGAAAGCTGATGAGAGCTAAAAATGCAGCCCTACGCCGCGCAAGCGATTTCCACCCCCGCTAATAGGTCCCACGCGAGAGCCTCCAACGTAAAGTGAGGGAACGCGTCAGGAAGTCCGCAATAACAAATGGAGTGCCCTTATGGAAGGAATTACCCTACCCACAGAGCTTATTGGCAAGTGGCCAAAGCTTTAAATCGGACGGCTACGAGCCCGTACCCGCCCTTAAGAACCCCGACAACACTCTCGCGTTCGAAGATCGGGAAAAGCTGAGTGTCTCGCCAACAGCATTGAAAGACAATGCTCACACACTCCCACATGATCCTTTACACACATCTCGGATCGAGGAAGAAGTTCGTCAGAAAGTCTCCCCGATCCGAAAGACGATCTGGACCCAGTCACGTTAGACGAGGTCAAAGGACTCGTCAAAATCTCAAAACCAGGAAGGCTCCGGGCCTCGATGGTATAGCAACAAAGCCATTAAGTGCTTCTCCTCGCCACTTTGGCACTCCTGGTCGCAATATTTAATGCCTGCTTAAAAATTGTTACTTTCCGGAAGTATGGAAAGATGCCGTTATCATCGGCATTCCAAAACCGGGGAAACCACGCGACCTCCCCTAGTTATAGACCCATCAGCTTATTGAGTAGTCTCGGTAAGCTGTACGAAAAATTCTCAAGTCGCGACTAAGTGATCACTTATTCAAAAGGCCTTATTATTGACGAACAGTTTGGTTTTCGTCCCCAACATTCATGTCCCCAACAAGCCCTTCGACTAGTATATATCGGAGGGTTTCAAAGGAAGCACAAAACCGTGGCAGTTTTTTCGATGTAGCTAAGGCTTTTGATAGGGTTTGGCACGCAGGCTTGATACACAAACTGTACACCTTAGAAGTGCCAGATCGTCTAGTATTAATCATACATAAGTACATTAGTAATAGACATTTCTGCATTCCGCCACGAACACACCATCTCCTCCAAAATCTTAAGAGCGGGAGTACCTCAAGGCTCCACGCTCTCCCCTTTATTGTACCGCATACACTAACGATATTCCGCGTCCGAAAACAGGCGTCCAATTAGCACTATTCGCGGACGATACAACACTGTTTCTACGCAGTGATAGTCTTAACCATATAATACCTCGCCTCCAAAGGGCCATTAACGAGCTGACGCAATGGTTTCAACTTTGGAGGATCGAGGTCAACTCGGAGAAGTCAGCTGCCATTTACTTCGATTTTAGTAATATTAAGAGGACACTTGCCGTCCCTTATAATGCCCCTACCCTTCGTATATCAAATGCTCCCATTCCGTGGCAGCATAATTACAAATACTTAGGCATCACACTGGATAAACATCTCCACTTCAGGGATCATATCCAACGTGTTAGGAAACTTGCTATTTTTACATGTCACGCCTGAGCGGTATGATAGGTAGGAAGAGCAAGATGTCACTACTCAATAAGCGTACTCTATACACGATGTGCATAAGGCCGGTGATGACATACGCGTGTCCAGTTTTGCTCACGCCGCCCCGACTGCACTCCAAGACCTTCAGGTCATTCAAAATAAATTTTGTAGAAGAGCGACTGGCGCACAATGGTACGTCAAGAACTCTGTCCTCCATAGGGACTTAGAACTCCCTACACTCCAAGTTTATGAAGGACGCATCAGAGCGATTCTTCAGCATAGCTATTAATCAAACAACCAATATCAGCTGCGGCCTCGTACGAGGCTCCTCCCGAAAATCATTTCCTTAGAAGGCCACGGAACGCCCTCTCTCACCCGCCAGATGACCTCACTGCGGAGGTTGAAGAATTAAATAAAGCCTTAGAAAATTTAATGGAATAGGAGTAGGTCCCTAAATCAGTCAACCGTCAATGGTTATAACTCCCGGGTGCTTTCCGCACACCGGCGTCATTAAAGGTTCCAACCCGTGTCGTGAACCTTCGTGACTCCCCGAGGAGATCCGAACGGATCACCCGTAGGAGAGTCACGCGCCGACGGCATCTGTATGTCGATCGGTCGCGTCAGATGAGCTGACTACAGCATTAGCTGACAGCAGAAGCCACCATCATGTTATTCGGGGTTTTGGTCCGTGAGAGTCGACACTCCACGCGGGTGCGTGGATAGTACATTAGTTTTTATCCCTCCCCAGCAGAAGAAACCTAAAAAAAAAAAAAAAGTCGTTCGGGCGCACATTGCATTGTTGTCGCGATCGATCGCTGAAATGTGGCGGATTTGTTTTGAAAAGATTATACAATAGTTTTATGCGATATTGATTGTTCCATATGTCATTAAATCAATTTCCAAGCTGGATCATATAGCATGTGTCTTGTGAAGTTGTGACCGCTTTGTGTATCTGTGGAGCTTTCGGTTTCACAAATACCGCCATATTGTGTGATTTTGTTTGTCGATATCGATTGTATTATTTTGAAAGCCCTAAAACTTTGATGATATGTCTTTATACAGTCCAGCATTCTTGTGTACTGTGTAGCGGCAAGTGGCGTAGTGGCAGGAAGTTACAAACGTCATACAACCATAAAAACTTTATACAGGGAATGAAAACAATACATTACGTCATGTGACAGTACTTCAGACGTCTAAGATTTCACCGACCACCGATTTAAGGTAAGTAACAAATCTCAAAGGGCATTTTCTGAACCGTAACTCGTGTGGGCGCAGCACGCATCTACTTCTATTTGCATATACATAATATGTTTAAACTACGTCGCCCCAACCGCGCAACCGATACGCATGATAACATATCCTTTGATACAGATTTCAAGAATTAGCCCTGCGTTCTGCGGATCCCTAACAATTACTTTTATATGTACTCTATAATTACAATTTTTTATAGTTATATCAAACAACCTTATACTGAATGGAAAGAGGGTGTTCACTTTTTACCCGACTGCCAAGGAAGGGCATTGTTTTCCACGCGTATCTTGTGTTTGTTTGTAAATTTCTTTATTGCCACGCATCTTCCAAACGGCTGGATGAAATTCGACAATTAATGTATCGTTAAATTTGTCTCAAAAACCCAAGTGCCCTTAGATAGCTATTTAAAAAAGAAAATGGCGGATTTTTGACGCCAAATTATAGGTAGTTCAAAAACTTTTTTTTAACCAAACTCATCGAGTAGAGGATCAAAATAAAGGGAATTAAAAGGAGATTACAAAAATATACTGTAAATTATTTAACTTAGGCTTTCAACTCATAATGTAGTCTTTTAAACCAAAGTAGTTTATTAGGTTTTAGTAGTTTGTTTTTTCAATCTTGTTTCGGTCTTTTTAGTGCGTTGCTTATTTTGACTTTTTTCAGTAGGTTTTTTTTTTTATTTTTTAAATTATTTATTTCATGACTTTTTTAAAATACAAATGAAAAGAAAAAACGATGCATTAAAAAGCGAAATATTAAATTACCACCAATAAGATTTTATATACAGACTCATCACAAGTATAAATAAACAGTCAAATTAATTTGTATGCAAAAACTGTCATTAAAATTTATAATAATTACCATATTTCATTTTTTAATGCTTTCAGTACCTAGTAAAAATTTCTACATTTATTAGGATTCTGTAGACCCGATGAAAAAAAATCTGTTTGTCCGTCCCTCACATTTTATTTTCTCCAAATTGACTAAACAATAAATTTGGGATTTAGTACATATAGATAGTTAGGCAACCCAAGCGCAATTATATTTACGTCAATAAACGATTTCTAATTTTGGAAGAAGAATTAAAAAATAAATGTTTAAATGCATCACGCAACTATCAGATGAACGTATTAGTTATGAGAAAAGCAAACATTTTCTTTTTACTCTTTAAATGCAGATTAAAATGTATCAAAGAAATTTATGATATAAACGCAAAGAATATTTCCTAAGTATCTCCGAAACGACTGACTCTAAAATTAAAAGAAAAAGAACGAAATAAGGAATGTAGAGCCTCATCCATAGCGCACAAGAAAACTAAAACCAAAATTGCTAATCTTTGAGTTCCCAAGGCAAAGATAAAATAATCGTGACGAGAAAATGTGTACAAAACATATCGATAATTTCACCGAGGTATAACTACGGAACCTTTTCTATGCGAGTCCGATGCGTACTTGTCGGTGTTTTATACGCTGTTCATCTTCACTCTTTTCATTTATATGTATACAATACATTGAAGTACTAATACGACTTCCACAGAAGTATATAAATATACTCAAGTTGTCCGTACAGTACACCATATGCGATTGATTCCGACTGCATAAAATATGCTAAATTATGAGCGATCGAATGCTATTGAACTCAACGCAAGGAGGGACCTGACCGTTTCGATTGACGGTAGTATTATTCATTCCATGAACGAGTTCCCAAACTACCTCAATACGTGTCTATCTACAAATACAAATTGCGGCACAGTCGAATCCCGCCTTTCCACAAGCTGTACCGTCGCCTAATCCTCGCAACTGAGCGAGCGCGGAACGGTGTTCACTTCGATCGTACATATAAGATAGGTAGAGGACTGCGGAAGCGCGGAGTCCACTTGCGAGTCAAAGCGACCGCACACACTCAAGTCACCCGCAAAATTACGTTACTAATTGACTAAAACACGCGACTCTCACACCGGCGCCGAATAATTAATTGAGGCGAGGCTCGGCGGCGGGGAGGCACCTGCGTGTAACTCTTACATCAGTATACCGATAATGGCAGAAATTAGCTGGGAAGGAGAGCGCGGGCGGGAGCGGGAGCGGCGGCGGCGGGGCGGAGGACGGGGGCGCTAAGCCGGAACATCCCGGAGCGCAGATTACCGCTTGCTTTTGTAATTAACCGGAGCGACGGGGGCCGGGAAGCCTCCGAATCCATTTCTGTGTTACATTTTCATTTGTGGCGCTTGCCCTCGCCGCCGCTACGCCGACTAGATATTACTCTTGGTTTGCTCCAATAAAACGGAAACAGATTTATTATCTAACAAGAAACCACGATTCGAAATATTTCAACCGCCCGATCTAGAAGAGTGTAAAATGTAAACCTAAATAACAGAACACAGCGGAACCGCCGCGCGCATAAAAATGAGCGACATACGGCACTCCAAAATAGTTTAGTTTCACGTTTCGTCGGTTACTTAAACAATTTAAGCGGGTGTGTCGCGTGAACATGTCATCAATCAACTTTGCCGTCAATTTCAATTAAATATATCGTTGCATGTCGTTCCTACCTGTAAAAGTGCTGTCTGGATTGCGACAGAAAATGGGATCACATTTAACTGTGTGAAAAACGCATAATTACTCATAATTTTATTTAATTATTAAATTAGTAATTATTATTATCGTCATCGTCAAAGATGTGTACATTTCGCGAGTATTTCATAATACTAATAAATAAATTACTCTAATTTTGTTGCAATAATTTTAAGAGTATCGTAATGCAAGTTAGATGAAAAAATCTTCTCGTCCATCTTTTCTTAAAAAATTCACTTAATTAAACTTTTACTTTACTTTTTGACAAAGCATTACATTTAAAATAAGTCATTTTAATAGTTGAATGCGATTCGGATGGCTCATTTTTTTCGTATATTAACACCTAATATACAATAAATATTTGAAGTAAATTAGAGCAAGCAATTGCACGAAATATTTTTGATATTTCAATTCGTATAATTAATTAGCATGTGTGTAATCACTATTCGTATACAATGATCAAAATCAGTAACTATTCTGCCATATTATAAGCATATTTGTTTATGTTAAAAATTAAAACTTTTATTAAAAACTAGAATTTTAATTTAATAATAACGAAGAATATAGTGGTTTACAGTTGTATACTTTTACGTATTTTTTACAATAATTTAATTCTGATACGTCGTAAATTACAGCAGAAAGGGTATATAGCGAACACATTTTGAAAATTTAAACAGTCCGCGGCATCTTACTAAGATCAAATTCCGTTTTTTTTTTACATTTTACATTTACTCGTTAGTTCACAAAACTTCCATTACTTCTTGTAGAAGGTCAACATGTGTTTATATTTTATTTAAAGGCAATCACATTTTTAACTACATGGAGTTAACGAGAACTAAATATGAGGAAAAGGTATATCATCATTAATTTATGCACAATACAATGTAGAATCCATCGGATACTGTATATTGTGTTCGAATTAAAAAGTTATTTTTCATTTTCATTGCGCATTTGTTCAGTATATAAGTATTCATTTCCGCAAGCCGAGTACTTACGAAGCAACTTCATTCATACGTAAAGCAATATCGGCGAGCCGCTAGCGATCCGAATACACGCAAACAGAGAGTTCAAAAAGCCGCTCGGAGCTGGTAAATATTGAATCAGAAGTGGAATCGCTCCTGACGTTTGTCTCGACCCTGTCTGGGGCGCCAGGGAGCAGGGGGCGAGTCGCCGCGAGGGGGCGGGACGGAGGGACGTACTAATAGTACCCTCTACTCCGGCGGCGGTAAACACGTCAGCCGAAGATGTTGACGGCGCACATTCTGCGCAAAGACGCCGAAACAAAATATTCAGAACCTAAATATACAAATGAAAAGGTAAACGGGATGACAGCAGCTAATTGAAATACTTCATGGTATCGTGCTCGATAACCACATGGTTAGGTGCTTGGTTTTGAGAATTTATGTTTGATTGTCGACACCGATGTTTGTGTCTGTCTTTCCTAACACAACATTTTAACCTAAATTAAGAATTTTAATTTTAACCAAAACCTAGCGTATTCGTGTGTTTGTTTACAGTCACGCGTACATGCAACCATCAAACTGATTTGAACATTTGGTAAAGGTTTAAAAATACTTTTATCCCGAAAAAACCAATACTTAGAATGTTATTGGGCTGAAAAGAGGCTCATAAATAAAAAATACGTAAACTATATATTAATAAGTTATATATTCGATAAGAATTAATCATTTGCATGTGCCGAGAATATTACGGAATATCTACTTTACCGTTGCCTTTATCGTCGGGGCGGTGAAGATCTGGAGGTTTGGCGAGCACGGACAACGGATGGTGCGGCACGCCCAACCCCAAAAGGCCGGCGGGCGGCAAGGCGCCCTGTCCGAGCAGAGGCAGCGGCGGCGCCCCGTGCGCCGGAAGGTGCGCCGCGTGCATCTGCTGCAGCAGCCGCGGTAAGTCAGGCCGTTGTTGCTGTACCGAAGGATTACTTCATTAGAAAAATTTAATGCAAAAAAAATATTAACATTAGGATAAATAAAAATCCACCATTCATCCAGATCGCCGATGCCGATCCCTCTATATACCTATATGCTTCCAAACTAAAGCAACGAAATTAAAAAGTGTTCCGAAGGCCCCGCCGGTGGCGGCGCGCGGCGATATTTTAAATTTTAAATGAGCGCCTCACCGACGGCGCGACTGAGCGAAATTGATTACTCCTTCTCCATTATTCCCCTTTTTCCACTTTTCCCTTTTCCCGCGCTTCCCGTCCTATCGCGTCTCGTTTAACGTTATTATTATCCGACCGCCGCGCCGGTCGCCGCGCGCCGCGCCGTCTGTTCTGTTTATACTGGCGGCGCGCGGGGCCGGGGCGCGCGGGGGAGGAGCCCTCTCGCGCGCTTTTTCCGTTCGGACGAGCGCGTTCTTTTTTGAGCGGCCGAAAATTAATTGGATTTTCGCCGAGGGTGGAACATATTTTTTATTGGCCGCTCACGGCCGTGATTTATTGTGTGTCCAAAGGTGGCGAGCGGCACTTAGCGGGAGTGCTTTTTTCGTCGAGGGATTTTAATACGAATTAGTTACACTAGCACGCTTGAAATGCGATATATTAATGTCTTAAATATTCATGCGCTCGAATGTACCCTAGTTAATAATTATTGTTGCAAATGTTTAAAATTTAATTAGGTTCGTATACATAGAACCTAAACGGTATTTTTTGTACACATAAATTTTCCTGATATGGTATACATAGTTAATATTAGAACAAGACAACACAATCATCGGATCAGTCGGTCGACCCCGGAATGTAGCTCTCCGAATCGAAAACACCGAGACGGAATGTCGCGGCCGGGGCGGCCCTGCGGAGTGTCGCGGCGGCGGCGAGACGGCCGCCCTCGCGCCTAATTGCCTCTCGGAACACTCGCGAATTAATTATTCAGGTCGGACTATTTATTTACATTTTACGGTGGAACCTAATTACAAGGGTGGAAGATTGTGCGCAGCCCGAAGGGGAGGCGGCGTCGCCTCCCCCTCTCGGGTCGAATCTAAATTATACAAACAAAGCCACCGGTAATTACGCTCGTTCGGGTGTCGCGTCCGCCGCTCTCGGCGTGATCCGCCGATATCGAGACGCGCGCCTGCGCCCACCCGCCCCCACCGCCGCGCGCCACCGCCGGCTCATTGTTATGAATGACAATAACGTGGCGCAGATACTTCGCCGCGATATTTTTTTCCGTTGTGCATAATTTGGACGTGATTAAATAGCACGGATAGGGCGCAGCCCGGCGCCCCCGGCTCAGATTAAAACGAGCACCCTCCCGTCGATTTCTCGCGCTCGCTTATCTGCCGGCGAAGTTTGTCGACGACGTCGGCTCTATAATATTGTCCCGAAGTGAAATTCGAGTTGATTTTATTAAAAAAGATCCCTATCGTATAGGCGAAGTTTACGCTGTCGAAAGCTTTAGATACTATTATTATAAAAGTTTATCGTAATATCGCATAAACACAAAACCTAACGTATCACATTATACGTAGCTTTTAAAACTCACACTTCCTCCATTCATATCTTACACCTTTTCACGTAAGATAGTCAAACTTTGTACAACAATCCTCGTTTCGTAAGATGTAAGTATACGCGCGCGACGCGAACACGGCGAATATCCTAACTTCGGTACAAAGTAGTAGCGGAGTCGTTGAAAAGGTTTCGCAACACAAATACGTGTGGGGTCGGCGTGCGGGCTGAGCGGGGGCCGGGGGGTGAGGGCGCGACCCGCGGGCGAGGCGACAAGTCCGCGAGACTCCGCGATGTTTCCGCCTCGATGCCCGCCTCGACCGCGTTCACTCCGTCTCTACATTCCGTATCGACATAGACGGACTGATGGGGAAAGATAAATGAGAAACACG